>WBMY01013264.1:205766-228050 GCA_013397315.1 Donacobius atricapilla | reverse complement strand
GGCCCGGCCGGCAGCGTGGGGCAGGCCGTAGTATCGGCTGGATGTCAGCAGCCGTGGCTCCCCTTTCTCTGCCGGCATCTGCTGGGCTCAGGGCCCGGCTCAGCTCCAGCCAAGGCCAGCCCCGGCACGGCCGCCCCAGCCCGGCCCCGGGGACGGCGGGGCCTGAGCTGGCCCGGCTGCTGCCCCTTTCCATGTTATCTCATGGCAGGCCCATTCCCACAATCCCACCTGTATTTAACCCCTGTGTCCCAGAGGTGTGCACTTGTATCCAATTGGCCAACCTGGCTGCCAGTTTTAAAGCAGATCACTAATTGTTTTTTACCGTTCATGACAAACCAATAGTGACAGTGGGCTGAAAGAAAACAAAAATAAAAAAGGTAGCATTGCACCAACAGATTTAGAGATCTCTCGCCTGTCTCTCTTTTGTTGCCCCAAAGGGGACATAGAAGACATGGCAGCAAGTTTTAGGTAGTCAACTTTCTTTATTCACTATGCCGGGTAAGGCCATACAGCTTCCTGTCTAGTTCCTTCAAATGCACAGCTGTGGGAAGGAGAAGGAAGTCTAGAGAGGCAGCAATATACTCTCAATTAATTAAATTCAACTTTCTTCAACTACTTAAAATTCCACATAAGTCTTCAATATGCATATGTGCCCTGATCAGCCTTCTGATTTTGGTCATGTGGCCACATACACAGCAATTCAGTCCTGTCCTGCAGACATCAGTTTCATGCTGGTCTCAGAGGAGGACACAGGTGAGATGATGCATCAGAGATGGAGCCCTCCCTGCACTTCATCTGCATTACCCTCAGTTCAAAACTCATGCTGAGCCAGGGCAACTCGGGGACACAGCAGCAACACAAACACACAAACACAATCAAATAGCAGTCATTGCAGAGGGCCAGGTCAGCAACTTCTTGTCCCAAGTTCCTGGAAGACTTACCAGTAGATTAGCTACTGCAGAAGCATCACCACACAAAAGTGCCTTTTATATCCTAATTATTTTATAGTGTACAAAGCAATATCTTGCACTATTAAGCTATTTGTTTACCAAGCAGCAAAAGTTGCTGGCTGCAGAAAAGCCATACTAGCATATTGTGTATGGATTTTAAGCCAAGATGCCTTATGGTACTGAACTGTTAAATTATATGAGCTTGATGCATTCAGTGGTGTTATATGAGGATAAAAGACCTCCAACTTTGGTCCTGTACCTTCTAAGTGTGGATTTGTGTTCAATATCAAAGACAAAAAAAAAATAAAGAAAAAAGTGTAATGCAGCTCGTTTCTTTCTGTGTTATTTCCTTTGTTTTTCAAATTCATCGGGGAAAAAAAAAAGCTGTAAAAAGAGTGAGCCTAATCTTGAAAATAGTATATGTTTAACTTCACCTGCTCAATAGATGAAGGTTTTATCACTTTGAAAGTCTTTTAGACTGCTAGGAGGGAAGTGGGGAGAAAATACAAAGCCTTTTTGGAATAAACAAGAAAGTAAATCATTCTGAGTTCAGACAGTGCTCAGCTCAAGAATGCATCTGTTTCAGAAAAGATTAATAAACCAATATTTCTTTCTCGTGCTCTTCTTTGGAGAAAACAGTTGGCTTTGATTAAGTAAATGAAAATCAAAAGAACAGAGATAGAAATGTATTGAATACCTGATCCAGGCTAGGTGTAACTCTTAAAAGAGAAAGTTGAATCCTCCGGGTCTTTAGTTGTGGGATGGATAATTTTATTAAGCATATAGCATTATTTATGGTGATTCCATATGGTAGGGAGCCAAAGCATGTTTAAATTATGTTTTGCCTACTGTAACTGACTTGATAACTGTTCTAGAAAGTCCATCTGTGTATAATAGAAATACAAGTGTATAAGGTGATGGACGCTATAAATTAATCTAAGGGCAGGGTACCAGTGGACACAGCTATCCTGGCTGAACTGTCGTGTGTTGGATCAGCTTGGGGAACTATAAAGCCAGATAATGTCCTTTGTCTTGCCAATGTGTTTTAAACCCTGAGAGTGAAAAACAGGGTGGAGCTACAGGACAAGAAATGGGGATTGACGTTTATGTAGTGATGAATGAGGTTTGAAACACCTCAGACGCACAGTAGGTGAGAAGTGTGACAGAGAGATTGACTTTAACAAGCCAGAAAATATTTATGACAGAAACTATCAACCTCAGAAAGGCCAGGCTATTTCCATGTAGTATGTTTGGGACATTTATTTTTATTTAATATAGATATTCCTTTTAAGATGCAGTCTTACACAGTGATGAAAGACTGCCTGTCCATCCTTACATCAACATTTTAGATTATTTTTCATGAACAGCTGATGACATGTTTTTGTCTCAGTAACCTCACTCACTTGCAAGTACTGTTGCTGGTGACTTCTTTTGTAGCTCTGATTTCAGATAATGAGCCTTCATAGGAGACATGCTGTTCTCTGGATGAGACAAAATGTTCTCACCATTTAACAGATATTTCATTGTAAGCTTGGCTCCTATGATCAGGGGTGACTAAGCTGCTGAAGAATATTATGCCATCTACTTGTGACTCACCTGCCACATTTTATTTTTAAAATAATGTCAAATAAATTAGGGAACAAATGATACAAGACAGAAATCTCAAGCTTTGAGCTGCAGGGGGAGAAAAGGAAACTTGAAGTACATCAGGTTTTTATCTTTGGTTTCATTTAATTCTCCATTTCCTAGGTCTAAAATGAGTTCTGTAAACTTTTTTGTGCCTCTGCAATTTAGCTGCAGGGACAGTTGAAGTAAATTAAAAGAACATAATCACATGATTTATTTTAAGCCTAAGATTAGATATTAATAAGGTGGAGGCCTCTGTAAGGCTCATAAAAAAAAAAAAAAAGAATGATATTGCTACAAAAGGCATCTGAGCTCAAGAATTTCTTTTCTCCTGAAGGAAGACCTGAAATTTTTGAAGCAGTTACTTGTTCTCTGACAGGAAATGTGGGAACAGTGCCGGATTACTGGTTTACTTCAGAAAACATGGAAAATGTTATCTGAAGTGATGAAAGGACTGTAAGACTGTTGTATGATTAATTTTTGCCAGATTGAGACTTAGCCCCAAATCCAAAACTTCCTCAGAACTCAGACAATCAGATCCACCAATACTTCTAAAAATCCACTTCAAAAACCTTTCAGATCACACCCGCTAGAAATCAGGAAAACTGCTTGACTATAGACCTCATGCTGTAAATCTATCCCAAAAAACTTCACAATTATTCAAAGTGGATGGAGCCATGCGATTGGGATTACATTTGAAAGGAAGGGCCAGGTTCTCAGATGCACTATCTGCCAATATGTGCCAGACTGGGTAATTCATGAGGGTTGCACAGGAAGAAATTACTTTTATCTAATTTGCATTGCTGAAGATTAGAGAAGTCGTACCTATGGTCCAATATCCCACTGAACTAGAAAATTTAGGCAAAAATTTTCAGGCTTTGGAATAAGTTTTGAAAAGCTAGTGTTCTCATGCATCACAGCAATAGCTGAGCTGATTCTAACCAGACTCCTTCAGAGAAAGGGGACATTTGAGGCAGCCCTGAACTTGATGGGGGATGTTTCAGCCACATGAAAAACATCTTTAAAACAACCCAAATTTTAAAACTAAGCAAAAAAATGCTAACCTGAATTTAATATTAACATATTAGAGCCAGCACTGGAATATGGCTGATTCTGCTCTGAAACTTTAATTTAAATCAGATATAAATTTTCATTTAAATGCATGATGAAATCTCTTTTAACCTTAATGGATGGGAAAATTTATATATTTTTAACAGTTGGACATAATATACCTTAACATTGCAAATAAGCTTAATTTCTTCTATGTGATCCATATGGATGAATATTAGGAAATGCACATTTCTCCTTTGCAGTATTACCAATACAATTGTGTAATATGACATAAGAGTTCTGATTTGAGTTCATATTGCTTCTCATATGCGTTCAAATTAAGTTTTCTAATAAAATTTCAAGGATTTCTTTTCTGCTAAAAGAAAGATAGATGTTCAGATCTAAAAATTATCACTGGTTACAGTGGCAGTTGCCCAAATGAATTAATATTTAGTATTAACAGAAGCTGATTCAGTTTAGCTTTAAGAATAATCTCCTGGAGAAGCAAGACCCAGCAGTGGTGGCAGTGTGTTTGTGTAATGGATTCTTAGTGTTAACTTCTGATTTATACAATTTTTAATATCCAAAGACTTGCCTTCTTTATATTTAGGCATAGAAGTTTGGGGCCAAAATTTCAACGTAAGGGGAAAACATCTTCAGAGAAATCCTAGTTTACCTGAGAAGCTTCCTAATTCCTTCAGCAGTTTGGAGCACAGGTGCCATAAAGCCAGTCTTGTTCATCCTCCTGTGTGGTGCTTCCTCAAAGACAAGATAAAATTGTTTCCATACACAGTAAATCAATATGCCTGTATGCATAGGACCGATTTTACAAAATCATCCTGAAGTTCATAGACAAATTATGTTATCTAACAAAGAGATTAGATATGCAGTATTTCTCTATGTAAAAAACTTTCTTCAATCCCTGGATTTATCCTCGGTGATTTTCATCTAGAAACTAACCTGTGTTGACCAGTCTGAGCCTTTGTGAGTCCATCCTGTGGTGGTACAAATGCAGACCAAGAGCAAGATTTGTTTCCCAGTAGCTTTTGCAATATTTGTTCTTTTTTTTTTTTTTTGCCAGACAACAAAAGCATTTCTTTATTGATCTGTCTGAATGCTGTGGTTTTAACAGGAGGAAGGCACTGGGTGACATTAGCAACCTATCATTGTTCGACACACAGACACACACACACACACTCACTTTGGTGAGAAGGTATGAACTGTTTATTAAAAGATCTGACTCCACTTTATATAGTATTTCTACAAAGACCAGGGATTGGGGGAGAAGGTTGACACCTCTCCCCATCCCATTGTTCAAGACAACTGTCCATCAGCTGTCCATATCTTACACAAAGAATGTAAACTACCTAAGCTAAGGAAAACAGTGCTTCTATTTATAACACCCATGTGTGAGAAACAACTATGAAAATTGTGAGACACAAGAGAAGGCTGAAAAATCAGAGCAACAGCAACCAAGAAATCTTCGGTTGGTGCATTCAAATTCATGCTATTATGGAGGTCCTGAGGAAAAGGGTATCTGAGAAGTATTCTAGTAGAAAGCTCGTTCCATTTGCTTTAGTCCATTTTTCCAAGCAATGACTCACTTCAGAAACTAGTGAATATGGAATTTTTGAGTAGTTTTTACCAAGAACTGTACATTGTGACTGGCCTGTAGATGTCAAAGTTTCATTAGGTGTTGAGTGTAGAGGGAGCACAAGACTAGCTGGCTCTATGAAGACTGAATCAGATGCTGTGTCTTCTCTAGCTGTTGTGATTATCATGACAAATGGACTAGGTAAATCCAAAATCTGCAATTGGCAATATCAGGGACAACTGGCTGAGATTTAGAATCACAGAATTGCTTGGAAGGAGCCTTCAAGATCATCTATTTCCAACCTCCCTGGTATGAGCACAACACCTTTCACTAGACCAGGTTGCTCAGAGCCCCACCCAACCTGGCCTTGAACATTTCCAGGGTCAGGGCATCCACAACCTCTCTGGGCAACCCCGTGCCCATGTCTTACTACTCTCATGGTTAAGAACTTCTTCTAAATACCTAATTTAAGTCCATAGTCTTTCGGTTTAAAGCCATTAAAATCACCTCTTCATGATCCTATGACTCTACTTTTAACACAAACTAGATAATGTCATGGCCAACTCTAGTATGTAAATGTTCTGTTCGTTGCCCATTCCTTCTATCAAAACTTTTTTGGGTGATTACCTCATTTCATGTTAATGATTTTATGGAAGAAGCTAGTACACCAAGTCAGGAACAGAAGTACCACACAGATTTTTCATGTGCCATTACCCTCTCTCCAAGCAGCCTTGATGAGCTTTGGACAGGATGGGAGCTGATCAGAGCTCTCTGCTACACCATTTCTGTGATTACCAATTCTCAATAACTGCTGCAACATCATAAAGTGATTGCTGTGATAAAGCAATGCTTCACATGTGCGGTGATGATCAATGGTTGAAAACACTTCCATGTGGCTTGGTGAGGTCCATGCTGCCTTTGGACCACCTGCACTCAGTCCCTGCCAGACCAGAGCATCACTGAAGCCACAGAAGGTCCCAGCATGGATTGGGTTGTGCTTCAGCTATGCCCCAGTGGTGCTGTTCGTCACACACACACAAACACACACTCACACTTTGATCAGAAGGCATGAACTAAAGATTTATCAAAAGGGTCTGACTCCATTATATAGTATTTCTATAAAGGCCAAGGATTAGGGGAGAAGGTTGACACCTCTCCCCATCCCATTGGTCAAGACAACTATCCATCAGCTGTCCATATCTCTAAGACAAAGAATGTAAACTTTCCTTGAAACTACAATAACATTAGCTTTGTTTACATCACCCAAAGTGTGAGAAGAAAACCCAAACCATGAAAACTGTGAACAGAAGAGAAGGCTAAAAAAATCAAGGCAACAGCCCAGCACAGAGGTAATGCTGACTATCTCACCTGACTGATGAGTACAAAAAATTTGCCCTGTTGATGCTTCATTGCAGTAGATTTGACGTAACTAATCCTAAATTTTTGATATTCTTTTGTTTCATTGTGTTACGGGAGGGAATTTGTTGGGTTGTTTTGTGGAAACAAGCTCATTTGGATGTGTATTTGTTCCATCCTATAAAGTCTTCTCTGAAGACACTGGGTGGGATGGATTCATTCTTCCCATTCCTGAGTACTCTTTTGAAGGATTATGCAGGACTGTGTCTTGCCACCTTCAAACACAGTGCACATCTCCTGGAGATGTGCCAGAGAAGCTAAGAAGAGTGCTGCAACAGGGATGTTTTAAACCAGAGAACTTGACAGCATGTAGATCCAGACATGGACACAGGGCCCAGACAGAGCAGCCTGGCAACTTTCCAGCAGCTCTCAGTGAGACACATGGGTCTATCACAAATCCAAAACACATTATGCTGAGAAGAAATCTTTGATTTCATACAGTTAGTAAAAAATAAAACAGTGTGCTGCTGCACAGGATGGCTCATACAACACACATGAACAGTGCTCCCTGAAAGGTCTGTGATGGCTGGGGGTCATGCATGTTGAGACAAGATTAATAAAACAAGAGGAACGATAATAAAAATTATTTTCTTGAAGTATTACAATTAGTCTTTGTGGGTACGAGTGCAAAGATTTATGTGGTCTCCTGTCCAGAAATGACAGCCTATTTATTCAATCTCATGCTTCTGATTTAGAACAATGTCCTCACAGCAAGGGAATATCAAGCAGCTCCCCTTTGAAACTCTGCAGACAGCCCCTCTGAAAATCTCCTCCATTCACAAAAATGCTACAATGACAGCTAAGACTGCCTGGAAGTCCTTCCTCAATCACAGATGCTGTATGCAGTTTTTCAAAACTGTATCTCCAATCCTGGGTCATTAAATAGCCTGAACACTCCGAATCCGGACAAGTATCTATCTCCTCCCTGACAAATCTCTTCCATGCAAGTGACCAATTAAAAAGACTCTATTTTAGATACGTTCTGTTTAGCCTCTGAAAAAAAATAAAACTGAAATAAAATTTATAAACAAGGTCTAAAAAAAATTTATCCCGTGTTTTAATTCTTCCTAAGGTATGACAGCCTTCAGGAATTCTGAAAATTTTTACATGGGTATTACATGTGCATTTACCTGAATAATGAAGGAGGCAGTGGCAAGAATCCCTAAAGAATCCTGGAACAGCAACAGAGCAAAGTGAATGTGAAGACAGGACTGAGAAAAAAAAACTGTGCTAGGTCTGCTAACACATTCTTCGGAATTCAGCAGGTGCAACCCCAGTCAGCTTTTCAAAAACCAAACAAGAAATTAAACTTTACTTTCTCTCAACAGGGATTTCTTCAGCAATATGCCAGAAACGTTTTCTGACACATAAGTAAGATAGAAATCTTTATGATTTCTTTAGAAACTTTACCCCTTCTAATACCCTTAACCCCCTTTCTTATACTTCCCAATTGCATTTTAAGCCATATAAGATAGAAAAATTTAAAGCCAACTAAAGAGTGGCAACTACTGGGGGTTTTGTCTGTGTTCATAAAAAAAAATTTGTACAGTAACATTAAAAAGATGGATGCATTATAAAAGTAATACATGTGATATAGTTAGAGGAGTTGGGTAATCTTATTTAAAAATAGCTGATGAATTGGTTATGGTTGCAGGATTTTTAATCTATGCTGAGTTATTCTAGTAATATCATTTATTAGCCAAGTCCTATCATAAACAAGCATATGTCATTTTTGTTTGGAACCGACATCAAATTAAGAAAACATATTTGCTTCTGTTTGCTTCTTTGTGTTCTCTCTTTTTCTTATAGCTCAGCAACTTTCTGCCATTGCTTGGGTCTTTCTCGTATTTCAAATATACTGAAAACCATGCTGAATGATTCAGATGATTCCTAGACTAACTCATCTAAATACTAGTATGCAAATGGATTGTGTTTGTCCCTGTTGAAAAAATCTACCTTTAATAACTGCTGTTTAGCATTTTCTTTTTTCTTTTTTTCATGTTTTCATTGGAACATAAGTCATTTTACTGTCAGCACATCATATGACTACTTCTTTTAGTAACTACAGGACAGAATTGTGTCCATTGTGATTCAATACTGAGATTTTCCCTACTTCTAACAGCTTTTGTGCATTTTTTCCGATTCTAATGTATCTAAAATGCTGATGGATCATCTTATCAACTGACCTTAGACAACTGCTTATATTCTTTCTTCTCCCTTATCCTTTTTTTATTACTCATAACTTCTATTTTACATTAACCACTATGAACATCCTCATTTTTTTCTGAACAGTTTTATATTGTTCTTCAATTAATTATTGGGGTTTTTATATTACCTCTAAGTCAAGTTGGTTGGTTTTGAGTTGGTTTTTTTTTCCCCCCACGTGGTTCTTTCCTTAAACTGAAAGATTGCGACCAGACAATATTTTAAAAGCAGTTTGCAATTTGCATTTGCAATTTTTTGGTTTAAATTCTTTTATTTTGTCTGATCTGATTCAGCTCTCTTGAGATGCCAGAAACTGGGAAGCAAGTTTTGCCATACAGAGCCTTTCTGTTCCTCATTTGTCCATTTTGCCAAAATAGGTTAAAACCAATTTTTAAACATCTTCGTTATACAAATTTTCCTACAGGAATACCACCGAAGTGGATTTTCCTCTTCTAAATGAGAAGTTCTGCATTAAAACAAGAGCAGATGCTCTCCTTCATTTCAGCTAGCAAAAGGTTTGGGTCTACCATTTACAGCTGCCTATTCACTGCCAAAACCTGTTGCTGAATCAAAACTCCCTGGAAGCATAGCCACAGCAA
This sequence comes from Donacobius atricapilla, assembly GCA_013397315.1. Classification (NCBI taxonomy): domain Eukaryota; kingdom Metazoa; phylum Chordata; class Aves; order Passeriformes; family Mimidae; genus Donacobius; species Donacobius atricapilla. The sequence continues at coordinate 218,610 of WBMY01013264.1, read as the reverse complement.
GTAATTGTGGTGACCTCTGGAGCTGCCCAGGTGGAAATTCACCATCACCATATTGTTCTACTTCCCATTTGACATGTGGAAACACAGGACAATTTCTTAAACCTGGATACCAGCTCAACTTAGTAAATACAGATTTCAGCAGCAGGAGCAAAGCTAATTCTAAATCTTATGAACCATTAGAAATACTTGAATGTGCTTCTGCCAGTGTTAGAATTTCAATTCTTATTCCTCCTGCAAGTATAGAACCACCTTCAACAGGCAGCCTTTAGCTACCGGTAGGTTTAAATTGTCTTCATGAGGGTCTGTATACCTACTGGAAAACATTTAAGAACTTGAAAAACAAAGGCAGTTGAAAATGATAACCATGATAATATGTGAGTGCTCCTAAGTATTTAGAAATAACTGTTTCTATCTATTCCTTTCTTGTGGGTTGTATAACATAAACCACTTGATTAGCTCTAGCTTGACTATGTGATGGAGGCCTAAACTGGGACAGAGGGGTATATTTATTATTGAAAAAGAGCTGCATTTGAAGAAAGGAATTTTACTTCAGTTTTGAAAGGTCATTTTAAATGGTCATTATAGTTGTGCAGAATTCACCTGAGACGAGTGTTTGGGACCTATTCCCCTTCAACCATGGTAGGTGTCTCAAAAGACACAAGCACAAGAGATTTTGGGTATTGATTGCTGAACAATGAGAATTTGTCATCTAAATGACAAAAATATCTGCTGTTCCTCACTGGGGCAATTTATCTGACCTGACAATAATCTCTACAGAGCCTCTCCCATCTTGGCTCCAGGGTCTGCTCTGCTGCATCCTCTGACTCCATTCTCTCCTCCCTTGCACTTGACCCAAGCAATCAATTCCTTCACTTTTCTCTATTTGGTCAGTAGCTGTTTTTTTTCTTAGTCACTGAAATTTCTAACAAGCTCTGTATCACTTGCCAGAGAAAGTTTGCTGTTTCAATTTCTTTTCCTCCATCTCATAAAGGAATAATGTAGTATTGTTCTTCTTAAATTGGAAATGGCATTTCTTTTGTTTAGCCTAATGTCCCCTCTGTATTTTGGGCCTCTTGTGAGCAGAGTCTTTTTCTATTTTTGTGTGTTTCTAAGTACTTTTTTATTATTAAAATTTTCTAAAAATTTACTTCTGTTTTTAAAACAGAACTCATCGAGTGACATTTTGTCGTGTAACTGTGCACTGATCATCAATGTTTAATTAAAACCTGTCATTGAGAGATGATATCCTTCCTTAGGAATGAATTTACTTTAGAAGTGAAAGTCTAGAGGGGCAGTTCTTTTGCTGTCACAGATCAACTTAAAAGACCAGAGAGACATGCAGGAAGACAACTAACAGTTCTGTGCATATTTATGGACTTGTTGTGCATGTGGTAAGTATTCTCCTGACAGCTAGTGTTAAATCCAATCAATCATCACTTAAATACATCACTGTGTATATTCACCTCACTCCTTCATTAGCATTCATTAGCAATTAATCAACACAGCAGTAGTCTCTGGAAAGATCAACAATCCATAAGGTGCATTTACATTAAAGATGAGCAAGTGAACATTTGTTTCACTTCAGCTAAGTCTTGTGTATTGTCATTTCTTCAAGGAGTGAAAGACATTGATCAAGCAAATGACTGATTGATTGATAGATAGAACATGCCATCTATTGCCTCTGAAGAGCATTTTTCTTCAAACCAGAGGACAGTAGTTTTGTTGAGAAAAAAACTTTCAGTCTTCAGTTTCACAGTATGTTTTACCGTACTGGTTGAAAACATCTTCCTTCCTTAAATCCACCAGCTTTGGAGACAAACTCTGTTGCTGAATCTCTTTCAGTTTCTAAAATAAGACCACATTCTAGGGTACAGAGGTCCAGACATATCCTTTTAGCATCAAACATGGAATTACATTTGTTTTGTTGATGTATTTATTCAACCAAAACAAAACAATTAATTAAAAGCATTTCTGAGGCAAAGTGGAAGAAAAAAAAATTATATTCAGGCATATAAAAAATACAGCCTTAATTTTTTTGTTCTATGACATTAATAATAAATCTTAGTACTTTGAGAGACCTTTACCACCCTGTGGAAAATTAACTAAACTAAGATTAATTGAAGTAGTTGTTCAGCTCCACTTATTACATAAATATATACTGATAATTATATCTTTAGTGTTTATCTTAAAAACTCTCCAGACTTTATAGCAGTGAGATTATATAATCAGATTTTAACTTGATTGTTTTCTTTTGTAATAGAAAATACATATTTCAAAATAAAGTTTTTTCTACCCTTAGATGCCAAAATTAACTTAAAAGGGAGAGTATCACTTTATATTGAATTAAATTGAAATATTTGGATTAATAAAAATATTAAGTCATTGAGACATTAAGTAAACATGTATTTCTTCTGAAATTCCTTTGCTTTCATGGAGATGCATTGAGCTACCATCATTGTGTTGTTAACGTGATAAAATATTCAGTATCTAATAAATATTCAGTTCTTTGTGAATATTGAAAGCTTCCTTTTTAATGCACCAGTTATATATTTGGATTGCTACTTTATCTGCTTCAATGTATCTTGTTACTTGTTTCTTGATTTCTTTTTAATTGCCTTCACATACTCTTTCTTATCTATGACTTGATATATCTCTGGACAGATATACCTGGGCATAAGACCTTGCTGTGTCATACCTCAGAATTTTTGAACCATTTCACAGGATAGCTCATCTCTTGCTCTGTGTCCACTGTGTGCCTTTGATACCTTTTTTGTTTGTTTTAACATGAATCTTTGTTCTCTAAAATATCTTTTCTTATACCAATATTTCAGTACAGAAGTTTGTTAAGGTTAGGATAATCCCAAAGTGAAGTACTGTGAATGTGCTTAAATAGCAATTTGTGTCTTCCAGGTGAAATGTGGTGGCAGAAAGAGGAGTTGTTTTCCATATTGCAGAAATAGAGAAAGTTGCATGGTCATTCCATTTAATGAAAGATCTTGACATCCTGTTTCACTAATATGAGATGAACCCTTCCCTGTCTGAAAGTCTTCACCTCCTTGGTAGGACTGTTTAGACCTGTAGACCCTGAGAGGTCACATTAGGGAAAAATGTGTTATGGGAAATCTGGTAGGTCATACCAAGTATCTGGATAACTGCACAACCCTGCAAGAAATAAAGGCTTCTCTGCAAAAACACGTTGTAATGGTCAAAATTCTTCAGCATTTAAACACAATGAAATATTGAGCAGAATTATTCCAAGGAATTTCCAAGTATAACTAAGACTACTCACCCCCATCCTTCCTCTCTGTTTGATTTGTTTCTCAGAGATGGCTTGGCAGGATTCACAGAGGTCAGGGCACCAGCAACCTTGGCAAGAGAGATAGTAAACAAAACAATAGTGTGGATTCCATTATGAGTTTATCTGCCCACCCCTGTGCTACCATCCTTATCAAAAATCTCAGACCTAGCACAAAGATAAGCTTTGCTCCTCTCTTTCCCCAAGCAGCATGTCTTCTGTGCAGGAAAGGCAGCATTTTACCTTTACATTCACAAAATGGCTCTTTAGACTTCATTTTTTTTCTAAGACTTTGATTTAAATTTTTCTCCCATTTAAGAACAATCCCTGAAATGCGCATCTTATTTTACACATAAGCACTGAAATTTGTTAAATTTAATCTTTATTTTGCTGAGGGAAACCCAACAGTGATTTTTACTTTTTAAACTCCTTTTCTATTTCTAGGAAACTTCAATGAAGCATTTTATGGTATGATGAAAGTGCAACGGGAAGAACTTGTATTCAAGATGATTAGACAACCACTAACATAAGGCACTACTGAATTTCTCAACCCTACAGGCAACAGAAATGGCAGAGCAGATTTTAGGGAAATTTTACACATTAGTACATAAACAGTCTGTCAAGAAATCACACCCTTCAGATGTCTGCCTCTGACAGTCTTCAAGACATTAAAAAAATCATAAATGTGACTTGCAATAGAGACATTTACTAGCCTTAATATACAGAGACTGTCATCACTAGACAAATCCAGGACTGTCAAGTGAAGATTATTAGAGTCTGAAATACCCATACAGCAGAATGGCATGTGTGGATGTATGTTACCCAAAAAGTCATGAACTTCTCTACTCAATGACCTGTTTGATCTTTAGCCCACAATCCCTTCTAGTATGACCCTACATGCTTTGACAATGTGTAGACATAACTGTAAAAAGTAAAAGCAGGGGTCTGTGAAAAGGGTCAGTAAAACAAGAAAACTGGAGCTTTGTGGAATTTAATATGAAATATTAAAAGGCAGGAAGCAGTGGCATGGAGAAGAAATAGAAGTGAAAGAAGGAGTGAGGGAAGGAGAGAAACATGACCACAATAAATATCTGAAGATGAATAGAGTCTGAATCTCATTTGGAAAGAACACAGAGTTTATCTTCACTGCATTCTTTGATTGATATGTGATTCCACAGCTTGTTTTATTTGGGTCAGTGTGTGCAGGCAATAGCTACCAAAAAGTATGCAGAGGTTTGGTGAGCTGACAGTCTCAGTGCAAATGTCTGCAGACATTTAAATTGCAAGAGTTCCAAGGTAAAACAAGAAACACCCTGGAGACAGAGCCTAAATCACATTCCCAGATGTAGAGATGCTCTGGGTATGCAGCTGCACTGGCTGCCTTGGAATCAGCATATCTGGGGCTGACTCTGAGGTCTCAAGAGCCAGTGTTATCAAACTGGTACCTTTCAGGTCATTACAGTCAATAATTCCTTTTCAAGTATCAAAAAGAAAAGAAAACAAAGTGAGATGATTAAAAAGCCAATTAGCAGATCAAAGTATGAGAAGCTAAGTCCTGGAGGGGGAAGAGAATGCATGCATGTTAATTTAGGCAGTAAGGAAGATAATTAGAGCAGGGTAGTGATAATGGGATAAACTGGGGATCAAAAACTGTGGAGTTGATTGGAAAAAAAAGAGAAGAAAATTAAGGGAAATTTTAATGACTCTTAAAACCATTAACCATATAAATATTAGAATGAAAGCTTGTCTAAAAACCATCCTGACCTTTTTGTAAGTGGGATAGTGATCCACAATTCTCAAAAAACTCTTTTAATTCTTCTCCCTTAGAAGTATTTCAGTGTCTCTGATGCAAATATCTTCTGGGCTAGTGAGCTGGGTATAGAAGACCTAAGTGGAGCAGCCAATAGAGATTAAAGACATAAAGGCAGACTTCTCCATCTCATCCTTCCTCCTTATCTTTTTCATAATTTTAACTCCCTTTTTCAGCAAAGACGTCAGAGTTTTGGTGTTGAAGTCCCAATTTACTTTCCAAACTTTGTTTCACTTGACTTCCTTCCAAATTCCTTTTTTGTCTGCAGTTCGCACAGCTTTAGCTTTCTGATGAGGTTTGTTCTTGGCCAAACTTTCTGTCAGCCTTTTCTCCCCATGTTGTGAGCACACATCCCCCCTCCTCGGCCCCGTGCCTGCCTGAATTCTTGATCTTATCCCTGCTGTTGTCCATTTGATCCAAACATGCTACTCAGGAACTTACTGCAGATGGGGCAAAGATTGAGTGGAAACAGAAAACCTTCTTTTTCTGTGAGGTTTCCAAAGACCACCCTTGAGCTTTGGCTCCAAATGCCTCACAGCATTGTGAGTCCACAAATTCCTGTGTTCTCCTTCACAAAGTCCTGTGAGTCTTTAAACAGAAAGGCCCCTAACAGTTTGCACCCCATGGTTCTGTCAAAGCAACAACATGCTTACATAAATATTGTTTGGCTCTAACCCTTTCCATGTGGCTTATACCACAGGAAGTTCACTTTCTTCTAAAGAGCCTGAACATGAATGGGGGTAAGGATGAGTTTCAGTCTGTGAAGTATGAATTAGACTTTTAGAGACAGCTGGGACTCAAGAGAGAATGAAGGGTTTGCAACTTAACAAGTAAGAACAGGAAGGAACAGAGCTGTGAAGAAAAAGAAATAAATCAGAGACGTAAGTAGAAAAATAAACATCTCCTTTATATAACCTAAGGAGCTTCTGAAGTAATTTCAGCAAAGGAATATTACAGTCACAGGACAAAGAGCATGGCCATTAATGCCAGCACTGTATCTTGTCAACAATACAGAAGAAGAAAGGATCTTCTCTGAAGAGTAAGGATTAAAAACGTTCAACAAGAGAATCCCCCAAGTGAATAATGTCAAACAGTACATCTCTTGGATGTTCACCTAGTGCTTTGGTGATAAATACAGATAAAAGATTAAAATGCTGTATCTCTGTGACCTGAGGAAGCTCTGGGTAGCAACTCCGTATTTCCTTGCAAGTAAAAGAGCATGAAGAAAAGGAAGCACAAAGTAATAGTTACAATTTTATTCAGAGCATCCAGTTCTCTGATTAGTAACCCATTTTGGGGAATGGAAAGATGCAGTTGGACCAGAAGGTGATAAATGCCTAGCTTCAGGTCAAATTCTTCCTGCCTTCTCAAGCCACAGTAGCTGTACTTGAGAAGACTGTGTCACTGACACATATCTTTCTCTTCTCTCTGGAGGCAACTCTCTTGTCAGTTTTTCTCTTTGTGGAGAGGAGAAGAAATATTTTTAATAGCAAGGCAGAAAGGAAAGAAATGATTGTGTGTACTCCTCTTCACAACCTTCCTATTTACTCCAGGTTAAAACCCACTGCTCTTAAGTAGTGATTAAAGATAATTCTGGGTCAGTCTATTGCTATGATGAGCCTGGAAAATAACATTAAGAGAACTAGCAAGTACTAGAGGTGAGAGCTTTGAAGGTGGAAAGAAGAAGAAGGAAGGAGGATATGCTTCAGGATTTTGTATTGCTCTGTTAAATATTTCTGTAGAACATATGTGGTTTAAGACCTTGGACTTCATTCTTGTTTTACATTCCAACAAATGTGAGACATTCTGCCATTACATGACACCATATGCCTCATAAAAATTTGCTTAACATATATTAGGGCTGCTTATAAGACTTAACTTGATTTTTGGTTTTTTTCCAGTTTGGATTTATGTCAGTTTTAGCCAACTTTAACATCTACTCTAACACACTTATCTAGCCCTTTGTTATAATGAGAGAAGAGAGCAAAGCATGTCCAAGTGTGATTCATCCAGCATATCCTATATATCTGTTTTGTCAGAAGTAGTTTTGTGGAAAATCATGTACTTGGTACCTGTATACTATAGCAGTGAAGTTTTTCAGAAATAGAAGCAAGTATGGAAACAACATGACAGTTTTCTTCTTCATAAAAATAACTTCTTGCCAGGGTTTTTCTTGGGCAAATTTACATGTGAAACATCAACACTTGATCTTCAGCCTTTTCTTTGGTCTGTATTTTTTACAAGAGAGCAAATCACAGAATATTCTCTGTGATATTTATATTTTTAGTCTTTGCTTTTTCCTCTTTATCTTCAGCTCTATCTTCTCTTTATCTGAAGTTTTATTTTATATTAGCATGGATTTCTATAGTGTTCTGGAAAGTGAGTTATAGTTGGTACCCCGTAAGTTTCCCACCCTTCAGAAATACTTTCTTTCCTGAAATAATTACCACCTTTGTTTCACCTTAACATTGATTTAGGTGCATTTTCCTTCTTCCTTCACTTGGGCATGTGGAAAACTACAATAGAATTTTGCCCCTGTGAGATGAACGTGACCAGAATTTCTCTAGCTTTCTCAGTATGGTCAATGAAGACAAAATTGGGATCTTCCTCTCACAGCTGCAATTAATTAAATAGAGGCTCCTTCTGGCAATTTGCAATGCTAACATTCTTGCTTAAAAATTTCTTTTGAAAAATCTTGAAACCCACTAATAATGCATAAAACCTACCAGATATTTTCCAGAAAGTTCTGGTGGTTTGACTCATCCCCTCCATAAGATTATATTTCCCTCATGCAGATTCTGCAGCCTGAGTCATTCCCTCTCAGAACTCTCAGAGAAAAGGAGTTGTGGTGGCTGTTGACTCTCCCCCACTCTTGTTTGTCTAACATAGCAGTTCACATGCATTCAATGAAAAGCAGAGAACTCCAGCACTCAGAAAACAGGAGATACAGAGTTAAGCTGAAAACCTAACTTCAAGACTTTTTCCTGCTGTGAAAGGGCCTTATTTCATTACTTTGTTTGTTTGTGCATTTATTTTTGGAGAGTGATGATCTCTCCATTGTTCTACTTCATTACAAAAACTGAACTATTGTGAGGAGCCCTAGAATGTGGGATGGGCTCTTATTTGGTTTCCTAAAAGAAAACAAAATTAATTAAACTATAACTCTTTCTCCTTGGTTTATGGCTTAAAAGATAGTGCCTTTTTATTGTTATGCATTCTCTAGTAATTATTACCTCTTGTATTATACTGCAGACTAGAAACCATGCCTTTAATAGAGCAGAGATGTTCAGTTCATATCCCTCAGTTTTATCTTTCTATAGTTGTGAGGCTGTGATCTAAGTGCCCCTGGCATAATTGACAAACACATCACAAAGAATGCCTTAGAAGTGGAACAGTATAATTCAGCTTCGCTTAACAGCAGCAGGACACACATGACCACTTTGCTTCATTTTGCAGCCCTAGATGCATTAGTCTGTGTTAAAATCCACATTGTTCAGATGAACTCAGCTCACCAACTGCTCTGGGTCAGCCTGTACATCTCATTACTGAATTGGAAGATCCTGTGGAAACTGCTAGAGGCTGAGAAAAAGTATTACATTTTCTTTATTGGGTATGATGGCATAGGAAATGATTGATTTTCCCGAGAACTGTGGTACTGGAAATCACAGCTGCCAGGGCTGGCCCTGGCTCTGCCCACCAGTATGCACCTTGTTTTCTGAAGGGCTTAATATTAACCTGGCTTAGGTTTTCATCCAAATATTTTGAACATATCTTTATAAAAAGGACCTTTCAGAAAAAAAATCTTGGTAGACTTATTCTAGCACATTTAACAAAGCTACATAAATTATTTAATTGTTCTGGTTAAGATAGCAGACAATAAGTTACTGGCAAGTCCACAAATCCAAATTTAAAATACAAAAAATCCATCTAAAGATGTATAGAACTTTACTTTTTTCTGAACAGAGAGCATGGATACCACCCATGACTCAGAAGATGGGGGTTCATAATAATTTTTATTAGCTTCGCTTTTTGATGGGAAAGAATGATATTTCCTTAATTTTAGACTGAAGAATTCTTCACTGAAGAATGTCCATGGGTGTTCTATGAAGGTCATTCATAATGTGTTTTGAGAGAAACAGTCTTTAGTGGTCCAGGTGTCTGAAGCTATTTCTTAATGCTTCAGTTAACTAACTCTGCTAAATTCATGGGAGCTACACTGGGTTGCTCAAAGGCTCCAGCAACTTTTTATCAGGCTTGTGCATGACATCATGCTTAGAACACTCTATATTTTACTGAAATAACCTGCTAAAATTGCAGTGGTAAGTTTGTTTCATAAAGATATTAAATTTGCTGAAGTCTTAAGTACTCTCTTCTNTTTTTTTTTTTTTTCCTTGAAAGAGGGAATCTGATATCTTTTTACCTCGCCTAGTGTTATGTCATACCCTTCTATGCAGTTATGGCTGACCTCCGTATTTCAAAGAAATCTCTTAGAATTGATTTACTCTATAGACTTTTTACAAGCAATAGCAACTTAATTGCTAAGAACAGTTATAAATTATGCCTGATTTATGCCATTTAGTCTTTCAATCTTCTGATATTTTTGCTTTCTTAGCAAAACATTACCTGTTTCATCTAGTCTCATTCCAATGACCTTTGCATATTTTCTCAGGTAAAGACAAAGTTAAGCCCCCTCCTTGTATTGAAATGTGTCTGCATTTACAACACACTTTAATGGCCTTCCTGCTAATTTTATGACTTGCTTCTTTAAGAAGAGAATTGAGATGTTATTATTGATGTTTTCATTTTTTCCCTCTGAAAAATTGATTTTAATGTGGAGTCCCTACTTAAAAATCAATGACACAACCTGACTTGGGGTTTGACACTTAAAATCTATTCTATTCTCAGTGGATTTGAGTTTCATAAGCCTAGAATCTGAAGACATATCATATAAAAGACAAAATTTCTCCCCTGGGGTAAAATGTCAACTGAGATACTGTGCGTCTTAACAAAGCAGTCTAATTGCCCTTATTCCAATACAGAAGGAGCTTATATTCAGGTAAAAAATGTTTTTGTGTGTGTCTGTGTGCACATGTTTGGAAATAATAACTATCAAATCCCCCTAAAGTTATGGGGATTTTATACTTCTTTACACTTTGGAATCAGTTACATATCACTCCCTATCATTGTCTTGTGGTGATATCAGAAATATTTGGAAGTTCATAAAAGAAGACAGATAAGCTATGATTAATTAAAAATAGGATTTAATTAAGAAAATAAAGAAGATTGAATAGGTGGCCTGAAACGGAAATTTCAAGGACAGGTTTTCAGATCCCTGAGATCCTGGATCCATTTTCGGATGGGATTAGTTGGGGTAGGGAAGAAGGAGAAAAAGGGAAATAACCTAACAATGTTTATTATGAACTGTAATAATTTTATGGAAAATATCATGCGTTAACTCTGAAAGTTCCTTTTCATTTTACATTTCCATATCTCGCCCCAAGTTCTGCACATGACTAATGACATTTAAAGGTATCTCAGTTATATTTAAAGGTATGAAATTCAAAAGCAATAAAAGCTAATATTTTTCTATCTTGCGCATATTTGGCTGCACGGAACTGTTGCCAAAGTGTTGCCAAAAGAAAGTTTTATGCTAAAAATGCAGTTGCTCTGGAACAGAAGTTGGCTGTTGGGATTTGTTGCAAAATTTTTCTTACATCTTGGAACAGATGCTACACCTTGCTTGTGAGAGTTTATATCAGTATTGTGGTTTTTATAATTTCTTTGACGTATCTTCATTAAGGCCATCCCCAAAATAAAGTATTTGACTGTAATGATTTCTGGTCTTACCCACAGTGGTCAGACCTTCTTAGCTAAGAAACAATTGTCCACAATCATACAGTCTTGTGGGAAAGCCTCACAGGTCTGTGAGTAGTACTGGTCTCTCATTAAATTATCAATTAAAAGTACAAATCGAAGTTAATACTAAGAAAACTGACTTATGAGTGTGAAGAATTGAATATACTGATGTGGACTGAGTCCAGGAGACAGGAGTTAGAACAGATAGCTGCCATCTAGAAGGCATAGACCACCCAGAAAAGAGACACTTTTCCATCATTAGTGGACTTGAATTGGTCCCCTGTGATAAAAACAGCTTCTGCATCAGATCCTTGATGTTCTGTGTGTTTTTGAGTGACCTTTCAAAGACAAGACAATAACCAGATTAGGAGGGTCCCATACCTCCTGGCTCCCATGGTTTACTGTGAACACATACAACTGTATTCCTAAGGAATAGGAATACAACCTCAATGAGCAAAAAGAGGAACAGCAGCTACTACTGTTTATCTGCAGCGCAGGGAATGGAGAGCCCAGGTTTGTGTGTCCTTTCCCTGAATTAAGTTGCTGGCTAGGTAACATCAGGGTGACCTTTAGAATTTTCTCTTCTTATGAGGTAGGGATATTTTTACTTTCTTGCTTCAACAAGCATTTTGAGGTTGAATCAAATTGTGCTTCTGAAGTGTTTGTAATATTCAAGAGAAAGTTATAACATCATAATACATGATATATTTAAGCAAGAGGTGATAAATAGACATCAAGTCAAAAATAGCACTCTGCTAATTTTTTTTTGATCAGTGTTTTGAAAATGTCTTTTTAAAAATTTTTGGATACAAAAAATGTTATTCTCTATGAAAAAAAAAAAGGAAGAAAGAAGGTAATGAAAAGCTAGTACAAATGGCAGAACCATGATGACAAATGAGGAAAAATACAAGTAGTTACAGAAAAACATCATTTATGAGTTAACAGAAGACTGAATCACTATAGTGCGTATAAATATGGTGCAACAACGATTTTGATGACTCTTTATCACAGCTCTGTGATACAGACAATGAAATAAAATAAAAAAGGACATGGGGCCAAAGATAAGCCAGTCTACATTATGCTATTAATGAAGAATAAGTAACAGCATGGAAATTGATAAATCTTGCAGGATAGGAAAATGGCAACTTTGGGCTCATCTATAATAACCTGAAGGATTTATCACTCTCTTTCCCTGCTGAAGCTGTAGGCAATTTTTCTGTTGTCTGTCTGATACCTCAAGTTATTATACAAAGAAAAGGCATCATATATGCAGCAAAGACAGAACTGAGGAGGAGAATGAAGATGAAATATCCCAGAGGTGACCACTGTGACCATGTTCGTTCTAATATGCCAGTCCTAATATTTGTGGCATTCCTTTAATCAAAGCCTGTTTGGACTTAACTAAAACAGACACTTGGATTTTCAAACATTCATAATAGTTGTGCTCCCTCAACAAAAACTCGTTCTCAAGAGAGAGTCTCGTAACACATTTTTCTGGTGAATAATGGCCAGTGCATTCCTTGTTACTGTACAAGACAGTACCCATTTTCATGAGTTTTAGCAGTGATTTGTATAATATGTGGGACTAAGGCTGGATGTGCAAACACAAATCACTGTCATGGGAGCATTTCTCCAAAGTGTGTCCATTGGAGTGTCTTCTTTTAATTTCTCTCGTGATCTTCTTTTCTTTTTTTCTTTTTTTCAATTTCCTTGTGATGATGGTCTGAAGGGGATCAGTAGTTAGCTGCCATGAAGGACAAAATTTAATCAAAGTGGCAATACTCTTTTTCCTAATCTCTTCTGCCATTTCAACTGATACAGGCTTGGCAGTTCTCCATTACCAGTCTCAGCACAGCATTTCATTCTGTGTGTCTGTCAGAAAA
>WBMY01013264.1:161700-205732 GCA_013397315.1 Donacobius atricapilla | reverse complement strand
GGGTTTTCTCAATTTTGTGTTTCCTCAGTTTAATCTTCCACCCTTCTAAATTATTTTTTTTTTTTGACCCAAGGGTTCAAAATTCTTATGGAGGCTTTTGGACAGACATCTCCAGGTCCAGAATAGGCACTTGATTGCACCTTTCAGATTACCTTCCTTAACTGTGAACTTCATAGAGGTGTGTGCCCACCTATGGACACCATGCTCACAGTTCCAAACATCTTCTCTCATGGATTGTTTCTTTTTATGTTGAAGTTAATTCTGCTGTCTATGTCAACATATGAGTGCACATACAATGTCTACAGATGTCCAGACACATACCAGGTGCTCAAAACTAGTATTCAGACTCCAGTCTACAATTTCTGAGGCACATTCTCAGTTGGAATATGGAGAAAAAAATTATATGGAATGCTGTATTATCCTGGCTCCACAGCAATCTTCATACATTACGTCAAATTTGGAATGTCTATAAAATAAAAGGGTCCTGAATCCCTGACCCAACCCTCCAGATGTTTAGCCATCATAATGATGAATAAGTGGGATGATGTGATCAGAGGATCATCAGTAGTTTCTATCACTTGGTATAAATATCTGCTGAAACAAAACCTTCTGAACTCCTAGTTGAATTGGCATGTCCCAATCTAGGTAGAAGATCCTCATATCCACAGGACTGTATGACACTGAGGCTCCATTTACGATGTCTGAAATGGGAAATTCTTCAATCAGATGAGGTTAGAGAGAAGACAGAGCTAGAGAGAAGGTGAATATGGACTGGCTATCCAGGAAGTCTACGAAATCCCTGTTACTGGAGAAGTTAAACTATGACTGAAAAAGGCCCTGGGCAACCAGATGCAGCCATGATGCCAGCACTACCATGAGCAGGAGGTGGGACGTGACTACCTCCAGAGGTGGCCACAGATTTTTTGTTCTTTTGAATACTGGTAAACAGCTGCTCCCACTGCTGCCTCTGTGATCAGCTGTGACCATCCTACAAATGCTGGGACACTGCTGTGTGTCACATTCGCAGGCTCCCACCCTGTCTTCTTGCAGAAATCAATCACTGATCCATCCACACTACCCAAGAACCATAAAGTTGTGCAGAAATCCAGTGCCAGAACACAAAACAGCGCAGAATCACTATTTTTTGTCTCCCACTGGAAGCAAATCTGAGCTGTTCTGATGAATTTGCTCAGATGGGAACTCAGACTGAGCAGGTATGATTTGGGGCCCAGCTAAACATCTGGTTTCAGTCCCTGTCCGCAGGGCTGAAGAGACCTAAAGACTTTCAGAATAGTTAGAGATGAAAGGTTATTAGATGTCTTCTTTCTGATATGCTTCCTCAGCAATCCATGCACGGATGAAGAGAGGTTTGTGGGGGTCACTGCAAGAATAATTTGATTTGATAACTTTTCTCACTTAAAAAAACCCCTCATGCTACTTTGTGAAAATCTTCCTTCGCACAGCTTACCTACTGCAATTTATGTTTTCATAGACAGCATAAAGGTGCTCATATTCAGTGTATCCTTCCATTCTCTTCCACTCCTTCCTTTGCACTGCAGCTCCCTTTTTTAAAACTGCTAGTAGAATCATTTTCTTTATTCTAAGATGAAATTATTTATAATCAATTAATAAGCATTGCTGAGGCTTTTGTTTGCCTGAAGCATCATTTCTTATTCAGTTTTTGCATCTGAACTATTCAGCACTGCCTTTTGGTTCTCTCTGAAAATACTCTTGAGAAGCCAGGCTTATCAGCCAAGAAGCATCCAACAGCGAAGCATGTGCATTTCTAAAAAGACTATCACTTTTGTGCTAACTTTGATTGCCAGTTTCTACACTTAAAATGAAAATGAAGCTGATGGTAAAGCCACATATCTGAATTCATTGCACTGAATTATATGTATTTCCTTTCTTTCCTTCAATTCCCTCAAGTGGCATAGATTAATTTATAGAGTGTATGTGTTTTTAACATCTGCAAAATTCTCATGTGGATTGATGTACTGAGAATAAAACTTAAAGCAGCCATTTTGAGGGTAATACAAACATTATTCCTCTTAACGATTTTTGCAGACCTGTATTTTTGAATGTCATTTTGGGAAGTAGGAGTGGTATAAGGGTAATTAAAGAAGTCACTATACTGACACGGTAGGAAACATATAATTGCACAGGCCAAAAAGCATAAGAAGTTGCATTGAATGGGAGGACTGATTTTCCAAAGAGATTTGTGGAGAGACATTTTGAATCCACAAAATTTGCCCTCCACAATAAATGACTCAAAACACTTCTTCCTCTGAGCACCTGATTTACATTAAGAACTGGTTACTTAAGGCAGAAGCACTGTGATTTGTGTCCAAAAGCTGGTTTTGTATACAGATTTTCCTCATTAAAATGGAAATTACTTGTTTTGAAATTTTTGTCCTGAAATGCCATAACCAAAGTCCAGTGTTTTTGAAAACAAATTTAATACATCTCAGTCTGGTCAATCCATCATTTCTTTGTGTCTTTAAACAAACTGGGAGCAAGGTAACAGTTTGTTCTTTTCCTTCTTTTTCAAAATGACAGCAACACTAACCTGTCTAATGATTTCTGACTATCACCAACTTAACCAGAAGCAAACACCATACTCTGTAGATCACATTGTGATTTAACTTCACATTCTTCAAATTCCCCAATCTTTTTCAGACGGTTAAAATTAGAGAGAAAGAGCTTGTTCTATGTAGAAGATATTTCTGTAGACTTCAAAGAGAAGCATTTTAAAAATTGGTAGTGAATCACAGTTCAATTCAGTTTCGAAGAGACCTCTGAAGGTCACTTTGTCCCAACTCCTCAAAGCAGGGACATCAAAGTTGGGTCAGGTTGCTTGGGATACTTTCCAGTCAATTTGAAAATCTCCAAGGACATGTCCACCACCTCTCTGGACAGCCTGTTACTTTGCTCAACCACTGTTATAATGAAAACCGTTTTGTTGGGGTTTTTTTTAATACAATTTCTCTGCCAAAAAGTGCAACTGATGCTTCCTGCCTTTCACTGTGTATCCCTGAGAAAAGCTGGACTTCATCTTCTCTGTAAACACCCATTAGGTGGTAGAAGATGATAATTAGATCCATCCTTCTCCTTGTCTTCCCTAGACCAAACAAATCCTCATTCTCTCCTCATACGCTGTGTGCTCCAGCCTACTCTGCTTGACTCAGTTCAGCTTTCTGATGATTCTTGCACTAAGAAGTTCAAAACTGACACAGTGCTTCTTGCAAGTGTTGAGCAGAGGAGAATGGTCATTCCTCTAGCACCAGAAAGGACTACTAATGCAGCCCTGGATGCCCCTCTCAAGGCCTCATTGCTGACTTACTACTCCACCTGCTGCCCCACAAGACCAGCAGATCTTTCTGATGCCTAACCTTGCATCAGCCAAACTGGAGCGCTGCATGGGGTTATTCCATCCTAGGAAGATGGCTTTGCCTTTGGCTTTGTTGAAGCTGGGTTCCCCATCACCCACTGCCGCCGTGTATTGTTAACTCTTGCTCAGTTTGAGGTCATCCACAAACTTGATTGATATCTGACAAAGCACTGGAAAGGGTGTTGAAAAAATGTCAGCTTCTGTATCAAATAACATTGCAAATGTTTGCATGTCAGGGTCTGAACTGTTGGCAAAAAAATTCTTGACTGACTTTTTCACATATCTCCCCCTCAACCTTTATCCCTTGAAGAGAGTGTTTGGAAAGACAAGATAAAGCCCTGCTGTGACACTCATAGTGCAGCCAGGTGCTGATCCATAGGTTCCTTTCATTCCTGCCCAAGTACTTCCCTTTGACTGACGTGGCTGTTCAGGTCCTTGTTCCTGCTCCCTTCTCTTTTCTAGAGATCTGTGGTCAAAAACAGTGTTTCCCTTGACAGTCCTGAATCCCTTAGATACTGTGATTTTGATCTCACTGAAAAATCAGACACTTGAGATTACATCAGATTTTATCAACGACAGGAGAACACACATATTCTGGAATGTTTGTCCCATTAACAACAATATTTTTAGCACACAGAAGCTTTCTTAAGAGAAACCAGCAAGTGCAATATTTGCAGTGTAGCTCAATAAGGTGCAAAATGTATATTCTTTTATTAAAGCCCAATTGTCTTTTCTATTAGTTCTGACTACTGTCTTTTAGCCATAGTTCCATAATATCTGTAGTAACTTGAATGAGTAATTATATAAAAGAACATTTCATTAGAACTATAAAATGAGGCAAATTTCTTTTCACAATCAGAAGTATCATGTGAAAAAGAAATCACTGGGTTGTAGGGTGGGCTCATTTGTTAAAACCCAGACAAGCCCTGATTGCTCTGCTGGGGTGAGGAGCACACTCGGAGGACCAGCCCTGCCCTGGGGGAAGAAACGGACCTTTGCTGATACATGCATTTCTCTTTGCTGCTGTGGGATTATTTATGGATAAAGTAGATCTCTCAGATGTATTCTACCTGTAAATTCACAAAGTCACTAACCAGGTATTTGGTTTTGGGAAAAGCGCTTTGCATGTCACTAAATTTGTCAAGCGCTGTAAAAATTGGTTGTAGCTCTGCTCCTTCTGAAAGAATAGAGAGCAAACTCCAGCAGTGACGTTTGCTGAGACTCATCTGGGCTGTGGTGGTTCAGGAAAGATCCTTGTTAAATGTCCTCATCCTTTCTGCAACACCAGATGCAGAGGGAGCTTGTGCTGCATGTGGTCGTTTGATGTCCCAAGGTGTAACTCCTCACCCCAGGGGAGCCAAGGGCGGAGGCTGGTGCTGGAGGGGTGACACTGGCCCCAAAATGCTGCTCGCTGTGCTGCACTGCAGGAAGGTGCTCTGTGTCTCTGCCTTTCTTCCTGCTCGGGGACTTTCACAGGGAAAATTGCTTTTCCTGAAATGCGATGGAAATTCTTGTGGGGAAATGTTCTATTTTTAATCAGACTTGGTCCTTCCATACCAACTCATTAGAGGGACCGTCAGCTACCTACACCTGTACCAAGGGCAGATTAAAAGAATACAATTTTAATCTAATAGCACTTTTTCAATTACTTTCTGTAGGTGTAAATGACAGTGAGACTACAGCATGTTCCTCTCAAGGGATCTGACTTAAATTACATTCATATATCATCTATCATCTCTTCAGTTTAGCTAGAGATTGAGAAAATACATCAGTAATCATGTCATTTAACGAAATCAAATTACATTCCCTTGATGTGGAGCAAGAGACAGTTTTAAGCTCATGCAAGATGAAAAAGCCAAAAAATTTGGCTTCAAATTTGGTTTTGGATGGTTAAAATAAATTTCCTATACAATTTCAATAAATATGTAACTAAGCTTGTATACTCTGAATGAGTATACGCTACGCTCCCATACTCAGCACCTCAATTTGTCTCATCATTCAGAATCTAGGCCTTCTTAATATATTTTCAGAGACTGTTCTCTTAAAAATATTTTTTGGTCTCTCAAAGTCATCCAGCCTTCCCTTTTTTCTGTTTTATCTCAATTTAATATACCATAATTGTTCCACTCTCAATCTTTCAAGTATCAGCGTGTATCAAATAACTGAGAGCCTTCATGCTTCCTTCAAAAATACCCATCCTTCCCATCTCTTACTAAGTGCTTTAATCACATTTTTCCTTGTTGTGGTCATTGCAATCCTTGCTAATGTGTTTCATGGTAGATGGATATGGTTGGGCATGGCGTAATTCTGATGATGAGTTGGGATTGATATAATTACTCCTGTTACTTCTTTTACAAATACAAGCAAAAAATAATAGAAAACTTGTATATACATGTATATCTTCTGTGTGAGGAGATATCTAGGCTGAGATGGATTGCTGTGGTACCATAAGGGGTCTTGCCACAAGGCAGTGAACAGGGAATAACTGGAACTCAACAGGATAAATTTTTTTGTGCAGTCATATTGCACTGCTCTGAAACCAAATAAATCCTATTTAAGTCCATGTAGGGCCTTTTTTGTGTTGTACTGGGATGCAAGTGCCCTTGAACGATAAAAAAATTGGAGTGACAAAAGCTTAGCAGTGTTGCTTTTTCTTGGCCCTCATGGAGTTTCTACTTCCAAAACCACTCTACTTAAAAAGCTCTAGTAAAGTTGAAAAAAATATGTATATATGGCAATTGGATCCTGTTACATGGGTTGGGTCCCCAGGGTTGGTCTATACCTTCAGACAGCAGAATGAACACAGCTCCATCACGTTATCTAACCTCTACCGCCTCCTTCAGCAGAAACTGCTTTAGGACAGACAGAAGAGTTTTGAACAGTCTGTGCTTCCTTAGGGGAAGCCAGGTGTCATTACTGAGTGTAGAAAATAATACAGAGGACAAAGGACAAAAAAGCTGAAGCACTAGTTTTTGGCACAGTGAGTGAAACCCTGGTTTCGCTGTCCTTTTCCCCTTCACAGGAGTGCCTATCTAGCAGACCAAAAAGGTATCCCTCCTCTTCCTTTTGCTTTTTTCCCAGCCCACTGAACTTTTCTTTTCTTCCTGAAAAGTAGGAGGGGTGGTATGTGTTGCCATCAACCACTGAACATCATCAGTGATGCTCATGTTGAGGCTGAAGTCTCTCCTCTGTGCTCTCAGTTGAAGCCTTAACAAATGGGAAGAAGCGGGATAACCTCCCCACCAAGGTGGCTAAGAGTCATATCTGCTGAGCGCCCCTTGAGGATGGTTCATTTCTGCATCCAGTGGAAGCAGAACAGGGAGGAAGGTGTGTGATGTGTGGCTACTCAGTACCATTGCGTGTCAAGAGCTCCAACTTCTCTTGGAACAAGTTCAGACAAATTCAATGACAAACCACAGACTTCATAGAGGCTTCAGTCTTCCCAAGAATGAGAAGAAGCTGGGCAGAGGGTTCGAGGACCACATTTTTATCCTGTTTAGGTTTAAATATGATGCAGTACTGTGACCTTCATGGATCTAACTCCAGGTCCTTCTAGTCAGGGTCTAAACCAACAGTAAACCCATGCAGTGAAAGAAATTAATTTTTGGAAAGGAAAACTGTCCTGTGTATTCCTATAGTTAAAAGGACTCCCAACACTCTGTTTTGGCTTCTCTGTCATAATAAAAAAATTTCATTGTGTCATAACAATGTGGAACAGTTTCAGTGTGAGGAATTGAGACCTCATGTGTTACAGGATGGCCCTGGACTAATATAGACCAGTGCTCTTAGATAGCTGCACTTAAGTAGAAGCTGTTGAATTGGGTCTTTGCTTTTATTCATAGAGACAACTGCAATGAAGAACAGATACTAAAAAGCAGTGATTCACTCAAGCTAGACCAGGGATATACATCTTTTGTGTTTCCTCATCTACACTGCTTTATGAGCTATACATTTTCTGCCTTTCCACATTTGGTCTCCCACCATTTACATGCCACTGTAGGCAATGTGCCAGATTGCCACTTAAAACATGAAAAATCAGAAAAGAGGAAAAGAGAGGCACAAATAAAAGGTAGGCCTGCAGCACTCACATCTCTGTGTCCTCTCTTGACAAGCAGCACTTCCATTTATGTTGGGGTGCCAGTTTTATCAAACTTCTGAGTTGTATCAATTTTTAGCAGCATGGATAATTTATTGCATCTAGGATGATAGAAAACCAGCTTTATACATCATTCAGCTTGCAAAAGATGTGTAGCTTCAGTTCCTTAATGGTGTCATTTTGGCTGAATGCTATTAACAGATTACCCCTGCCTAGGGCAGTGGAGCATGTGCAGCAGAAAGATAACCTTGTGTTCATAATTTAATATTAACTGTTTTCTCCATAGTACCTCTTTCCAGTACATTAACAACAAACCAATATGGCCTTGTCCCCTGCGGTCGTATTCTTCAGCAAAAAAATGGATTACATGATAGCAAGTTCCTGAAGATTTCCAATGAAGTATTACAAATCACTCAACGTCTGCTCTGCAGAAATAAAAAATAAACAGGCTTAGATTCAATCAAATTTAATTCCTCCAATTTAGCCTTACCGCACTTCAAAGGGTACTCTATTAATGTCTTGGTGAAAAAATGTAACAGTAATTTTTCCCTCTTCTTATACTGAAAGCCTCCAGTTGTGTTCAACATACAGTAAGATCAAGAAAATGTGTGGGGGGTTTTTTGGTTTTTTGGGGTTTTTTTTATGAATACTCTGACACAGTTTGATATAAAAGTGTAAGCCATTTACAGAAAACTCTTTATGGAATTTTTATCCTATTCCATTCCCGGGAGCTAAATTTATATCCTGCATTAGCTATCATAGCACTAGAGTATTAGTCTTCTTGCAAGCAGTTCAGGGCAGTCTGAGGGCCCTATCACTCTCTACCACTCACATACACAGGCATTATGGGTTTATCTCATCTTCTGCAGCAAGTACTAGGCCCAATTCATTCCTTTAGGCTACTTTACTAATAACTTATTCCTTATCAGGGCCTCTCCACCTCAGCTTGTGATCAAAGACCCAATTAATGGAATGGAGAAAGGTGAAGCATTCAAATAATGGAGACAGCTGTTTTTCTCTGTTAGAGAAAATCCATTTGTATTGTTATCGCAAGCTCCAAGTTCTGCAGCTTCTGTTTAATTCAGCCTCCCTCTATTTCTGCTGATGATAAAAAGTCACAATGAAATCAGAAGAGAATGGCAGAAATATCACTGTGTTTCAACTCAGCCTGGGTGTTATCAACTTGAAAGTGAAAATACAAGCAGATAAGGAGAGGAAATGTCCAACAAAGACCATATCAAATTTTCAAAAATTGTGCTTTCATGTAGCATTCTTCAGTCACCTTTCTGAATGTTTTTGAGATCCTGATATATGCTCCCTATGTTGGCTGCTTGAATAAGAGGAGCAGGGAGTGATAATATCATGAGTCCCACCTCAACTGAAAAGTAATTAAAGAGGAAGAGGAATCACAATTGGCTGGCATGAACATTGTCAGTGACCTGCAGTTTGTTCTGGTGTCCAGGACCTCACAGATGAGCCGGGTGTTTATGTCACCATCGCTGGTGAATGAGGTTAGGGTTTTTTCTGATAGTAAAGGTCCGTGCCATGCTCATGCCTGGTGCTAAACTTTCTCTTTACCAGTCTCCCAGGTGCAAATCTGTCCAGATTATCACAAATGAACCCACACACTCTATGTTGCAGCAGTTCATTTCATAGTTGTGTAAAGGCCACATTATCATTCTCTTCCTCACCCCTTTGTAATCATGTTGTCACACTGTCACACACAGGGATATACATGGGCAGAACACTGTAATTACACTTAATTGAATGACAGAAGACTTGCAAGTTTAAAGTACAATGGTGAATACCAATTATGCAACCTTAAAAATGACACTATGCAAAAGGAAGCTGGAGGATGCACCTACTCAATATGCTCTGTATGTGTGAGTGTGCAAGGAGCACCTTGCTCCATTTCATTGTTATTGCTTTTCTTGTATGCAAACCAAATGTTATTTAGAGATTGCTAGGCTATTCACATGCTGGGGGGTATAGTCTGTAGGGTTTTTTTTGATTACTTGGGAAACCTTTTGATTTGGTGTTTCAGAAATGAGGACTAAAAAATGCTATATTTCAGTTCTCCTCTGAGTGTGGACAATGAGCACAATAAACAGGCACAAAGCTGCAGTGTATGTGATGAGTTAAGACAGAGAAGCCTTTCCCAGGCTGATTGTTCACAGGGGATCACAGAATCTATGTTAGGCTGAATAAGGAAAAATACATTATGCATTTGCATGTATGATGAACATTTAAAAAAGGACTGTGGGGAAACAAAGACTGGTTCGTAATAAACATGGAATGGTGAACATTTCATACCCAGCTGTAGCTTTTGAATCTACATACACCAAACATTACCATTTTAACATGGAAGTTTCACATTTGATAACCAGTAGGCCAGCTGAATAACATTATTTGTTTGCACATCAGGCATTTCCTTATCCTCCCACACTGTTATTAAACCGATATCCAACAAATAAAGAAAATAGAAAGCTGCACTTAAAACAATGTAATGTATAAAATCTACAACTATAAATAATTTCCAATTTGAATTGTAAAATGTATGGATACAAATATAATTTTATGCATGTCTGTCATATGGAAAACACAAAGAATGATCAAAACTGACATTAGGGGTCCTTCATCAGGAATATATTTGTAATTCTGCTCCACCGGTAGACGTCGCTGTTATAATATACCAGAAGGGAGTGCAGCTGTGAAGTCTCCTTTTATTCCCATACTTCAGCAGCCTCTGTACAATGAAACCAGTCTTGAGGAATTATTCAAGACTCTGAGAAAAATCTTAATGAAACTGTATTTCTCATAAAGGCCAACCAGAATCACATGTATTGGGCAAACTTAGGGCGGTCTTGTAGGATGTGAAGTGCCTTAAGGGTGGTCTCTTGCATTGGTCTCCCTAGATAATAAAACATTAACGACAACCCGTGGCACTGAATGGAACAATTGTAAATGAAAATTATGCAACCTGCTTCTAGGTCTCACCCAAGCTCCTGAAACTAAACAAGCAATAAGCCTGCTACAGGAGCAATCCTAGTAAGAAAGGTTCAGGGGAATCAAAGACCTGAAAAATTTTCCAATAGCCCACTATACTGGATTCTGAGGGGAGTGAGAGGGATGATGTTATTCTGTCCAAAGTTTAAAAGAAAAGCAAGTAAACACACCTCCACTCTGAGATATAGCACTACACCTGTCGGCTTCTGAAAGAATTTTTCTCATGATTAGTAGAGTAGATGAGCTTCCAGGGTGAAATTTTCTCTCTACTCTGAATATCTACAAATATTTATGAATTCTTAATACAGTTTTTCTGGTTCATTCAAAAGATTATGCTATCTAGTCAATTTCTTTAAAGACATTTTAAGAGAGAAGAATAATTACATTTTTTTTTCTAGCTAATGAATCTTCATGTACCCATCTTTATCGTGTGAAATGTTCTTTTTTTTGTCTGCACTGATGCAGCATAGCTTGGCAGTGAACTGTGGCTCAGGCAGTGAGATGGTTTGCCCCACTTAGGAGAAGTCCAGCCTCCTCCTCCAGTGTTGCTCAGTCACGCTGAGCTGAAGGATTGCTACTCTCAGATGAATCAGATAAATAAAGATTTCTCTCCCCTCCAAGGGCATCTGGAAATAATGCAGTCAAGTTAATGGAGTTACACTAATATACAACTAATAGCAAGAAGAGACATAAGCCTGGGGTTATATACTCAGATTGGGCAACCTATCAGACAAAGTAAAGCCTTCATGAAAACTTCTGATGGGAATTTAATTTCCAAATGCCCATTTGCAATTTTATAGCAACAACTTAGACTGGCTTCTGCACTTGTTTCCATTCCTGTGGCTGCAGCAGCCCCTGTGTATTTATAGCAGAGAGCACAATGTGACCTTTGTCTTTTCCAGAATTTGGCCTAGAAGGTTGTGCAGCTGCAAATGGATTCAGATGCTGAGGCCAGCAGCCGGGAGTGGCTTGGACATCAGTGGAAGTGGCAGTCTTCACACCTGGCCACCTGAGCTCTCAGGGAATGAAAACATACATTGCCTGCACCCCTCTTCCCACCTCTGTGCTCAGCACTCTCAAGGTATTTTTTTTTCTAGAATTGCCCTACTCTTTGATTTTGTGTATTATCTCCAGTGATTTCTATGTGGAGAGTTAAAACATGAAGAGCTAGAGTTGAGCTCTTGTTTGAAGAATATTCTCCAGTACCTTTGATGTTATAAGCTCCTATTGTTCTCAAATCCAACTTTACTGTACTATTAGGAGAATCCTAGTCTGTAAATTGTGAAACGCAGTAGCTGCCACAATAAAATCCCAACATTTGATAAACAATGTAATTTATAATTGGCTAGCTGTTACTACTATATTTGTTCTTCTGCAAGCAGCAAATTATTCAAGTGTATGATACTTGGATAATACTCTCAAGTTTTGAGCCCCCCTGTAATTCAATAAATGAAATTAAATCCCAAAATCCATCTCTGAAAAAATAGCACATCCATAATATATGAACTTCCCTGTGAACTTATGAACCATGATAAGCTTTTTCTTTGGATTTCAAGAAGATGTAATCAAAAAGCCAAGACTGAGCAAAAAGGTCTGTTATTGGAAAGTTATAGCTGTATTGAGACTTCTGAATAGGAACGTTGGGACTACCGTAAGAATTATATGCATGGACCTGATAGATGAAGAGTGTTCAGAGGTTTACAGCTGGATTTTTTTCCTCTTTCTTTGCACTGCTGCTTACACCTAGTCCATGAGGAATAAAAGTAAGGCAGATTAAGAACATAAATATCAGCTTAAAATATCGAGTCTTGAACTAATATTTAGTTCTGCTCTAGCTCTTCACAGAGTAATTTCATACTTCAAAAATGCTAGAAGTCTTTATGGTTGGATGTACAATTGTGAAAATTCAGGTATTTGGGTGTTTGTTTGCTAAGTTTTTATAGTAAAATATCACCTGTTTTTCTTAACTTCACATAAAGACTCACTTCTGAAAGGCGAAAATCATCCTGGGGGAAGCAAGTGGCCTTAGCTTCAATTTAAGCAGCTATAGCGGAAGGCTGGATAGTCTCACACCCTTCTCCACTAAGACCTTCGCCAAAGTCTCTAGAAACCCTACACTTTTTTTCAGTGCCACTGTCCTCCTGTAATCATAGTCTAAGAGCTGACTTGTCCCTTAAGAATCCTGTTTTATGGGTTTTCATTGGGCTCAAAGCATCAGAAGCCTTAAGAGATTTTTACTTCCTGTCCACAAAGGACAAATGAGGTTAAACAGGAGCAAGACTATTGCCAGTGAGAGTGCTACTTTCATGTTCTTCCTCCCCCACAAGGGACTGAAAAGATGGAGTCCAAGGATGGGAACGGACTGTACCTGAGACAAGGTTTATACACTGGGAATTCTGTGGCCTTTATAAAACACCTGGCATGCAAAATTGATAATGTTTCAGTCTGGCGCTTAAATCCATCCCTATGCCTGTCTTCATTCATCAGCACTTCCTCATCAAGAAGTTTTATGAAATATTCCATTTTTTCCTTCTTTGGGTAATCTTTTTGACTTGTGCTTTTAATATTTAATAATTACCCACACATGATTTAACCCTGCTACAAATGAGATTTCAAGTCAGCATCTGCTCCAACTTCATGTTACTCAGAGACTTCAAGTTACTGATGACATACATATGTGACTTGTTTTGCCAAGTCTGCATACTCCAACACCCCAGCTTCAGAAGTAACTTCCACTCCCTCTCTCCTCTCCTTCTCACATCTTTGTTCACAACATATTCAGTCCTTTCCCTAATTTTTTTTCGTGTTCAGGCACCAAAAATAGCTTTTATAGCTTGAAAACAAATTTCATATCCAGGCTGGCAGTTTTGAGATAAATTATGTTTTTCATTTATTATTATTACTCTTGTCTTAAGACCTGAAGGTAGGATGGATGTTACATTCACAGAAAATACTGGATAAAATTCTGCTCCCATTGAAATCACCAGTATTTTCAGCACTGCTTTCAGTTAGAACAGGCTTTCCTCACCATCTTCGTCACAGGCTTGACAATAACGAATCCTAGTTTTCTGAAACTAACTTTTTTTTTATTTCCTTGTTTTCTCTTAATCAAAGCAGAGAATTAAAACAATTCACCAGGGAGGCCCCAGTCACAGGGACAATGAAAGGTGAAACTATCTTAAGTGGTAAGAGGAATATCCCTGATGTTGCCCATTAACTACACACAAAGGACCAGCCTTAGGTGAATCAGCCCTTCCCATACTTTGTTTAACTGGTGACACAGGCCATAAAATCAATGAACTGAGATAATTTGGAGGGGGAAGTCCTTTTTTCTATCTTCTTCCACAGAAAGGAAAAGCAGATTTGAGACTAAAAGTTGGTATTGCTCTCCAGTTTTCCAAAAATATCTCCCAAAACACAAGACATGACAATGTGGTTAATACCTTTTGAACTTTCCTTTGAGCTTCCTCTATGGTTAGGGCCCTCCAAGCCTGCGACATAGCAGCTGACAGAGATTAAGTTTCTGTATGCACACACAGTTCAAACTGCACTTAGAAAAGCCACATTTGGTCATTGTTTACTTAAGTTTGCAGCAACAAATACAGATGTGTGGATTTGAATGTACACCTGGCATTAATCAGCTCCTTCTATTTCACAGCTGCCTCCATGCAAGGTAAAATGCTGGAGTGGAAATACAGTTTTAGAATAACTAGAAATCTTTAAGGGACTCACATGGAGGAGGGGGAGCCTCCCTTAGAAAATTTGCTTCTGGCTTGTTTCAGCCTTCAGAGTTAGGGGTTTTTTCTGAGTTAAATCTCTCCTTATATGAAGAGATCCACAGTTTTCCAGCTGAAGCGTGTGTATATATATGTATGTATGTGCATATACATGCTTCAAAAATCTGCACAGACCCTGTATAAAACTGGAACAGGCCCACACTTGCTATAAGCAGGGGCCAAGGAGACCTGAAAAGGCAAAGAGCAGTAATACTGAAGTGGTGCCCACCTTTTCTAAGACATTTTGGGAGATTTCCAGTGTTGAAGGTGTAATACTACTTTCACCACTCAACCCAGATATAACAGATCAGAGAGGGTTAAAAAAAGTTCTAATTCCTATCACAAAATCATTTGAATTCAATCTCATTTCTTCCTGCTGTTGATGAGGAAGGACAGCTGATTCCAAGGACAGGGGGACAGGGTTGCTGGGAGAGCCAGTGCTAGCTGCTGCAGGGAGATGAGCAGGTGCCCCAGCAGCCTAGGTGAGGTCATCCATCCATTCACCTATCCATCCATCCCTCCCTCCATCCATCCATCCCTCCCTCCATCCATCCATCCATCCCTCCATCCACCCATCCATCCCTCCCTCCATCCATCCATCCATCCACCCACTGATCCATCCACCCATCCATCCATCCATCCATCCATCCATCCATCCATCCATCCATCCCTCCATCCACCCACCCATCCATCCCCCATCCTGTGGCAGCACCAACACAGCAGGCTGCAGACTAACTGGGTCACTTGTTGCAGGCACGTGCTACCCGGGCTTGCAGCATCTCCCCAGCCTGCCTGCAGCTGCCAGATGGAGTTTAGGATATTTGGTTCTCAGCTGCGAGCCCCAGTGGGGACTTCCCACCTTTGCAATGTCTTTCTCTCTCAGCCATGAAATATTCCTGTGCTGAGTTCAGCAGAAGCACTCAGGCTAAGAAGGTCCTTCCTCCAGGACAGAACCTTCCTCCTAGAAAATAATTTTCTTTGGGTATAAAGCAGCCAGTTTGTTTGGTTTTTAAGTTTTGAAAGGTGTTGCAACACCAGGCATATCTGAAGGGGCAGTGCTTTCAGGGTCATTAGGCAACAGCAGTTGTTGATCATCAGCTGCATAAGGTATTGGTGGCATGTAAGGGAGGGAAAGCAGGCATTCAACGGTGACAGTTTTCACTAACCAGGTCTGACATATACATTTATCTGTTGTCTGGTTAGATGGTGAACAATGTGTGGGTTTTGATGAATTTACAATACTTCTGACAAATAGCTAGGAAATGAAAACTGAATTTACAAAGACAGTAAAAACCAGAAACAGTTCAGTTCCTGAAGATCTTCAGTCTGAGGTTGCAGAGGACAAAGGCAAGTTGAGCCAGATATATATATATATATCTATATCTATCTCAAATACTGGGCATATTTATCTCATCCAATGATATGGATAATTTACCCAGTTCTCTACATCTAGATTATAATCTGGATAGATTATATCTTCTAGATACATAAAAATAGATGCTGCTTCTTTGTCTTTCATTTTATGATTATTCTACACTTTCATCCTTTATTTTTTGCAAGCTAGAAAAACCTACAACTTTCAGATATGTGAGCAATATATAATTACTGCATAGATAATTCAACACAAGGGAAAATCCTCCATTCCTTTTTGCCTCTCGGAGGGTGCCTACACTGCAAGCACCAAATGGACTGCAACATGGGTAGATAAATGCAAATTCACAGAATCATGCAATCACAGAATGGGTCAGGTTGGAAGGGACCACAGTGGGTCATCTGGTCCAACCCCTCTGCTCAGCCTCCCAGGGCACATGGCGCAGAATTGCATGCAGACAGTTCTTGAATATCTCCAGAGATAGAGACTACGCAACCTCTCTGGGCAATCTGTTCCTGCTCTTCATCACTTGCACAGTGAAGAAGTCCTTTTTCATGTTCAGCCCTTTTTCATGTTCCTATGTATCAGTTTCTCCCATTTCCTCTTGTCCTCTTGTTGGCATCACTGAGAGGTTTGGCTCCATCTTCGTGATGTCCTCTCTTCAGATACTGATAGATATTGATGGCATCCCCTCTCAGTCATCTCTTCTCAGGGCTGAACAGGCCCAGAACCCTCAGCATGTCCCTGTAGGAGAGATGCTCCCTTAAACATCTTTGTTACCCTCCTCTGAACCCATTTGAGGACCTCCACCCATTTAATACAGGATACCTTGTATGTTTTTAAATAGCAGAGGATTGAACCATTTCTCTGCCATTTTCCAATTACCAACATGAAAAGAAATATATGTGTCTGTGCACATATTTAATTTCTTTATGCTGGACTAAGACAGAGATAATGAGCATCGACTATGAGGGGACTATTGGTATGAGGAGAACCCAGTTCCATATGATGCTGTGGGACACTGCTTGTCTTATGACCTACATTTTGGAAAGTTAAATATGCAACAGTTATGTGGCTATTTATTTTCATAAATATCTCTTTTCTGCAAGGCCTTTCCTGTATCAGTGGATGTGGGATTTTGCATTGCCTAAGAAAACCCCATTTTTCTATGTAAACCTAAGACATTTAAATTCTGTTAGTAATGTTTTAGGTTTTTTAATTACCCTTTTCTTACCAAAAGACACCTCCTTCCCTGTTTCATGGAGATAGAGGATGTTCCTCACAAAGAGGCTACATTTCTGTCTGAGGTTCAGTGAAATGCACTTTACAGCTGAGATAAGCTCTTTTCCTTCATATCTTTATAAATCATTATCTATGTTCATCCATGTGTTGAAATGCTAGTTGGGATTTAAAGCTTGTTCAACATGTTAAGGGCCAATTGCAGGTCACTGATATGAAAGTCTATTAATTATTAGTATTTATGACATTGAAATTTACAGACAAAATTGTAGATACAGATAAATAATTCCACAATCCTTTGCAAGCTCAATGGGAAACTCAGTGCTCATCTTAGTGAATACTTATTAATCTAGGCATCACTGTTCTATTCAGATGGGATATTTGTCTCAATATTCGGAGGTTTTGCAATAATGGAAACAGAGTTGCAAAAAGTAGATAACTTTAAGCATGAACTTAAGAGTTTATCAGTTATCATAAATCCTGGAACAAGTTATTGTCTCATGTTGAAACAAATGAAATGAAAAATAAGGAAAAAATTAATCATATTGGTTAACTTCTGATATTTGGAATGCAGGTACGTCCATCTGAACTAGTCACACCAAGAGCCCTTTATAGCTAATAAAGGGAAGGTTGGTCTTTTGTATTTAGCAATTGCTCTGTTTTCTTTAGATATTTACAAATGTGTTTTAGAAATGTATCTTTCTCTCTGCAGGCCATAAAAGTCTAGACAACCAGCTCAAATATTGGCATTTCCACTGCAGATGTCTCCTTTTGGCCAGAGAAATATTACCCTTGGAGTTTACACTAGTAGTTAGTGATCTAAAATGGTTCAGAGTATAATGGATAAGAAAGCATCTCTCTGGTCCTTGAC
Organism: Donacobius atricapilla; assembly: GCA_013397315.1. Classification (NCBI taxonomy): domain Eukaryota; kingdom Metazoa; phylum Chordata; class Aves; order Passeriformes; family Mimidae; genus Donacobius; species Donacobius atricapilla. The sequence goes on along the minus strand of WBMY01013264.1, from coordinate 187,981 downwards.
CATTTAGCTCTCTGTGCAGAAGCAAACCAGTAACAACAGCTTTATTGCTGCTGATGTTTTTCTAAGTCACTTTTCCTGGTATAACTGTTAACATGCATTTGGAGTACATTATGCCTTTGCCATCACTTTGAACTTTTTTCTCAATGCTTGATGTTTAGGCTTCATCTAAAGAATTTCAGACTTGTAAGAGGGTCAGGTTCTCAGCTAGGGTCAATGAATGCAGTGCATTTTTAAATGCACAGACTCCGATCAGTGTACTTAAGAGCTTCAGTACATCGTTTTGCAATCACGTATCTCAGAAATAATTTATACAATCAATTAAAGAGCATTATCAAGGGATGATTTGACAACTGTTGCCATGCCAACCAATGAAGCAGAAAGCTCCTCAGCGTTTAAAGGCTGCACCTGGTGATAGATATAGCAGATTTTGAGGACTCAGACAGAATCGCAGATGTCCAAAGGTGTGGAGAGAACATGATTTAAAGCTTGATGTTTTTCCATTTTTACTGGCGAAAGGGTGTTGATGGCATGTTGTTCACTTTCTCATTAAAATTCTGTCATTTTTCACAAAGTGTTCTGCATTCAGGGCTGAAAATTGAAGTGAGAATGCACTTTACAGACTGATAAAATATGATAGCAAAATGGATGATGTTCATTTGCAGGCTGAATTAATTAAAAAAAAAAAAAAAGAGTTTGTCAGTGCATTTATGAAAAGCCCGTTAATCAAACACAACTTTACCAGCCTTAATGGACACATCTTAAACACTCCTGCATTAATATTTAAAATTCCAGTTAGCAAATGGCTCCTAGTGCATTGAGCTAAAAACTAATTAGAATAGGTCATTACAAGAATAAAACAGTACAAGCTGAAAGTACATCTTCTGTTGGCAACAATAGGTTAGTCATTGGCTGCTCAGTACTGACATTTGTGCTTACATCTTTACCTACACAGTAGCTCCACTCTTAATCAGAAAGTGAATTCTGCAAAAGTAAAATTTCCTCCTGTCCTCCTATGCCATTTACGTATTCTCGCAGCTGCAGAAATTATGGTTAAAATTTCTGGTCCATGTTAGTTTGGAGGCTGGAGGAGCCTCTTTTTCATACATTTTTATGGTTATATCTCAGAATAGTCATTTTGAGTGTTGTAATGGGTTAAAATTCACAACCGGGCAGAAACACCAAATAATGTAGTGGTTATCACATTCACTGAATTTGTTTTGTGAAACGTAGTGTGGGGATCTAACCTTCATTTTAGTGGAATAGGATTAAAAGAAAAGCAAAACAGGCTCAACTTAAAATAGAAACAGTTAGATTTATTAACATACACTAAAGGGTAAACAAAAAAAACAACAACCAGGAAACCCTTTCAAAGACACCTGCCTCCTCCCTAGCAACAATCTACTTTTCCACGAAACAATGTAAAGAGACAAAACATCAGAACTCTTAAGTCAGTAGCAGTTATAAAAATAGTCTTTCATTCAGTCTTTTGAGAGAGACAAGTCCCTCCTGATTCTTCTGGTAACTTTCCACAAGAGACACAGTCTGTTTGTGGCTTCNGGCATCTCTGAAAGCCTCAGATCTACGAGCTGTAGAAAGAGCTCAGAAACAGCGGCCTGGGTCTTCTGTCCTTGTCCACCCCTCAGTCTTATGGGGTGCGTTTTTAGCCCAGCCTGGGCTCGGAACTGCTTTTCCAGGGACCCGGGGACTGGGGAGGGGGCCGGGGCCATCTCCCTTGGCGGCATTTGCGATGCTGGCTCTCACTCTCCTCCTGGCCGCCAGCAGCTGCCGAGGCTCAGAGACCCGGCCTGGCTCGGCTCAGCTCCCACAGGGCCGGCCTTGGCACAGCCACACTGGCCCGGCCTGACTCCTGGGGCCAGCGGGGCCCTGGGCCCTGGGCCCGGGCCCGCCCAGCCCGGCCAGGACATTACGTTATGGCCGGGTCCGTCGAAAAGGGAAGGAATCTCCCAAGATTCCTGTATTTAAGCGGTGTGTCCCAGGGGTGTACACTTTCTACCTGACTGGCCAACTTGGCTGCCAGTTCCAAAGCAGATCACAGATTGGTTTTTCTACCATTCATGCCAAACCAATACAAGTGCGCAGTAGGATACTGCAGATCAGGTTACTGTAACTTCTCTGAGGCAATTTCTTAGGATCAACTTCTTGTGGTCTTGAAGCACTGGGGCACTTACCTTGGCTGAGGTCCTTTGAAATGCAAAGTAAATAATGTGTGTACAAAGATATCCACGAATAGTTTCTCATGAGAATGGAAAAATTGCATAATACCAAATTCTCACAATACATATTTTCACAGAGAGTCCAGAATTATCCCTGAAAACTATTTCTGGGATGTTCCTCTTGACCCTAATCTAATGAAAACAGTTAGAGAATGTTTTTGTGTCATAGATAAACCTATTTCTTTGAATAGCTTTGCTATATAAACTGCTAAATCATGCTTTAAAATCTGTTACACTCAACTGACTCAAAAAAAGAAATAATTGGCTGCGTAAACTATTTGTTTTTTTCCTACTTTTCTCTCACTGACAAAATGCTATATTGTCTCTATTTCTCTGCTCTGTAAAGACATCAGTTTTGTAAAGTTAGCATCCTCCTTGCAAATCAAACATGTAAGAAATGTGATGAAGAAAAACATTCACCTAAATATACAAATACAAAAAACGTGTATGAAGTAGAGCTCCTGGGCCCCAAGCTGTCCCCTGCTGTCATAGATATGTGCATCACCTGCCCCATTTCACAGAGCTGTGGCAGACTAGCTTTCAGGCCATTTGAGAACCAAACACCCTTTTTGACTTTAAACAACTCTTAATTTCCCATCTTAATTTATTCACAGATATGTTGTGAGATAGGCTATTAGATGCATTTTCATGGTCCATCTCCAGCCATCATTGAACCACAGCCCTTGTATTTTTTAATCTTAAAAACTGGCCATGAAAACGTATTGCTTGGTGGAATACACCTGCAGGATATTCACTTGGAAACAACATCAGGGACCGAAACCTTTACCATACTAAAAAGTATCCCTTTCTTCTGGGTCTTGTGTTTCTGTTTGGGTTTTTATTTGCTTGTTTTGGGTTGTTCGGGTTGTTTATTTCTCTTCTAAAAGATACAAGTCAGAGCCTATTTTGTGTGTAAAGCTAATGCAAAGCAATTTCACATACAAAAATAGACTATTAAGAAGCAAACAGAGTGTTTCTTTATCTCACAGTAGAAGAAATTGTGAGGCTGTGACTCTTATGCAAGCCTGTGTACTGACAATATCTCAGTTCTTCTTCTCATGGCCAAATGACCTGAGGACTTGCATAGGTGAGTAAATACATTCAGGTTGATTTGAGAATGTTTTAAACTGAAGTTATTAATCTAATTCTGGTTCCTGTTTCTGTGAATTGCACAAATGCCTGCTTGTGTAAGCCATTCCACTGGCTTCTGTTGTGTCTCTTTTCATGCTGTGCCAGAACAAGTCCTGGCATTTCAGAACCCTCCCCCAAAAAATCTTTGTTCATGTTTTAATGCATTCGTTGAGGTCTCAGATCCTTACCTGCCTTCAACAAGGATGGATGGCCCACAGTGCTATTAACAGATGTGGTATCTTGCTGCAGGTTGAAGATGCAAGTTCAAGAGATGTTCCAAAGGTCTGGCCCAGTATAAGCAGGTACACAGTAATTTGGGATGTGGATGCAGGACTAGGTATGTACTTCCTCTCAGTGGGATTAGCTACAGCTGCATGTTTGTCTTACTCCAATGGGCCATCCTCTACGCATGAACAGAGGAGTGGAGGTATAAAGGCAAATTTGAGGGGTTTTTTGGCCAGGAATAATCTTACAATTCTCTCCCATCTGCAAGGTCTCGAATCTGCCCCTTAGGTTTAGGCTTAAGTCCGAGGCTTTCCTTAGAGTTACTCTAACAACAGAGGAAACTGGAAAGAGAAAGCTTCCACATGGTCTTTGGGCAGCCGTCTCATTGTCCCTTTCTCATTTTTTGGGAGGAAAAAAACACCCAGCATCTCACCAAGAATTCAGCTGCTGTGAGATCTTGTTGGATAATCATGTTTTCTGAATTTGTATGAGGATTTGAGCCTTCAAAAGCAGGTTCCCAGTTCCCCCAGGCCATGCAGGTCTGCACAGGGAGTCTGGATGCGCTCCTCCCTGTGCCAGTGCCAGGATCCCCCATGCCCTTTGCAAGCCTGCTGAGCCCCCAGAAGTTCAGAGACAGCCTTACCAGCACCAGGCTGTGGCTTATCTGACTGCCTGTTATGCACAAGAAGTTGAGCATCTTGAGTGTTTTAGAATGATTAACTTTGCTAGAAATGGTTTCCAGTCTTCAGAGTTTGGTCTTTGGAGATGTTACAGCCTCTCTACAAGACTTTTTCCTGAGTTAGGCAGAGGGGTTGACTCAGACAGCTCCCCGGAGGGTAGTGAGTGGAAGGTTGGAACTACATGTGAGCATCTATACATCCACTTTTCATCTACCTCATCTCTTATGCATTTTATATATATATACCTTTATTTGTCCTTATTTTGAATTCTCTTTCTGAACCTCAAATTAACATTCATTTAAAATTTTCAGACCACTCATTCCTGAGGAGAGAGGTCTGAACAGTGGGCTGCAATCTCACTTTTTGTGTTTTCCTAATCCAGAGAAAGATGATTTATCTGCTGCATGAACATCAGTTGGAAAAATTCCTCTTTGCACCCTATGACTTAAAGTTTATATGCTCTCCTCTGCATGAGACAATATTAGGTTTGTTCTCATACAGGCACAAGAGGAAAAAGAAATATCTGCACTGTCATGAATGACTGTCCTACCCTCTTGACTGTTCCAGAAAGACAAAGGGCTGTAAAGCCAGTGTAGCATGGCCTTTAAAGTATAGCCACAACATCTCCAGTGATTTTTATGACATGAATTTGTTGCTGAATATGAGGCATACTATAAGAACTGAGTTTCCTACTTGTTTCTTCCTTAGAGCCTTGCTCCTGGTGGATTTGAGGGGTCAAGGAAACAGCTAACAGCTCTGACCTAACATTTAGGAAGCAACCTGTATGCAGGTGCCAAACCCATGTGGAGCTTCTGTGCCTATAGGATAATCTAGCAGGCCAGCACAATTTCTGGGTCCTAACATTAAATTTTGGGCTTTCAAGCCCAATTCATATGTCCTGCTTCACCAACTTACACTCCTACTGGCATAAACCACGAGTGCCACTTGCTGGTAGAAACAGGCCTGAAGTCATCTGCAAACATTTTCATGTTGTTTGATTTCAGGAGAACTGGGGGAAATAAACAAAACATTCTTATTGTAAATCAGCACTTGGGTTTAAAAGATGCACTGACTTCCAGTTTTCTGTAGATCTTTCAGCTCATCTGTCTTGTTTTTGCATTATGGTATAGGAAATGCATCTACATGCTCACATCTCAAATCAGAGATGGTAACAGCTTACACCATTCCAAATCTGTTATCATAACTAGCCATACACCAGCATATTCATTCCTTTCATTCCTTTTTTTTTTTTTATAAGCTGCACTCCCACAAACAAAATTTTTGCCTAGTCCCCAGTTTCAGAAGGGTAGTGCTGTGTTTCCCCAGAATAATTGCTCAAGACACACAAAAAACTTTGGAGAAAATAATCTAATGGACAGTGTTGTCTTGAGATGTACTTACAGAGTCTGTTGTTAGTTATATTATGTGACAAATTAAGCAAAGTAAAATAATATTAATTAACCAAACACCTTCATTTCTGCAACCTAGCACAATATGCACAACGGCATATCTCAAAAAAGCTCCCATCATGGACTGGGTTTGTATTTAAAAGCAGCATATGAAAGGATTCAATTAATGTTCTTATATCTCATCAGTTTCTGATAATTAATATGAGCTGCAAGGGCTTTATGGATTGCTGGTTTGATAATTCAGGATCAGCTAAAGTAATAGAGGATATGATGGAAAGACAGCCTTACAGCTGCCTTGTGGAGTGCACTAAATGATTGAACCCAAAGAATAATAGGGATGGAAATTGCTGTGTTCATTCACGGATAATATATGACAGGAGTAAGGCAAGCAGCAAGTTAGCAGATGACTCAGCCAAGCATCTATGACAGAACAAAGTGTGATTCTAACCTTCTGTCATTGAAAATATGTTTAATGGAAACATTATCATTCTGATATATTGCTTGCTAAGATAAGACATGTTTATAGTACTGTTGCCCTGTAATGTTACTATAGGACTAGAATCTGGCGCACTTGATCTTGCTGAAATGTACTTCGTCCCAAAATAAATCTACTCCTTGTGGAGCAAGTGACTATTTGAAAAGAGCAAGTGAGCCAAAAGCTGGTCCAAAGTTGTCTGGAGCTAAACATCACCAGACAAATATAAAGAATCCAATTCATTTTTAATATGCAGAGAGGAAGATCTCTATAAACACAGAGAGCCACATGTAAGGCTCTTCCTTTGTAATAACTCTTTCAACCTATAAGTAGAACACCGGACAATATAATTTATTTTTTTAATTAACAAATGGCCACATGCCTCAGATGCAGATCAAAGAGGCAGGATGCTGAAGGGTTGGATTAAAGTTAGCTGCCTTCTCCCTGTGTCTGGGAGAGCTCAGTTTGTAACATCTTTTTGATAGGATCACTCAGGTGTTCAGCAGCAGAATAGAGCAAAAGTCTGCATTAAAGTAAAACTTGCTAAAGGTAGGGGGAGGAGTATAAAAATGAAGCATGATGGTGTCTAGAGCACATTATACATGTATGCTGGTCAGGGATGGCTTGCAGCAACTCCGCAGTTCTGTGCAGCAGTGCCCTGCCAACAGAATTCATGCTGAAAACATATGTTCTTCTGCTCAAACCAGCTTTCACTACATCTGGAAACCAAGAGTTAGAGGGGGAAGGGAAAAATAAGGCAGCAAAACATGTAGTTCTCTTCTAAGAGAAACCATTCATTTGTTCATGAAAGAAATCTTTCTGTTTTTATCACCAACAGAAATTCTCACAAAGTTCTTGAATGGATATTTTAAAGCTTGGTGGGAAAACAAACAAGAAAAAAGGTAGTGTGAGGGAATGTAGGTAATGGCAGACATTTATGACTTTTTTCCTGAAGTAAAGTCATATCTTGATATCAAGAGCAGTCTTATTAACAAAAAGTGGAAAACTTGGCAAAGGTATTGTTTAAAATGACTGCAAGACTTGCAAAAACTCCAGAATAACTCTGTTTTGCTGTCAGAAGCCTGGGAAACACAAAACAGATGTTCTGCCCAGCCTCTGTTACTCAGCCAGATCTCTTTTTGCTATGCAGGCAGCTGTACCACATGTCTTTTCTGAGAAAGTAACAGTGCTTTCCTCTGGCACTTCTGCATCTTTCTCACTGACCAGGCAGACACTGTCATCAGATGAAGACAGCTTCTGTCATCCTTCCTGCTACCTAAGTCTGCAGAATCTCCTGGAGACTGAGCAGCTATGTGCTTTGAAAAATAGAAGCATTAGGTATAAATTTTGGCAAGCCTTGGCTCCTCAGGCGATTGCTGGGGCTGCTGGAAGCCAGAAGGCACTACTCACTCTAATGGGTGGTGGCAGCAGAGCTCTCTGTTTGCACCCTGAACAATGCACACATTATTAGAGCTAATGGCAGCTACGTGTACACGTAATAATATAGCCTTGAGACTGCAGCCTGGGAATTCCACAAGACCAGATTTGGGTTTTTTTGTTCATGGGAGAAAGTATGGTGAGTAAGATGAAAATCACACTGAGCTCTCCCTGCTGGGTTGCTTAAGAAAGGAGGGGTGAGATCAGGGACTTCTGTCTCCAGATGACATTTGGGTGAATTTTAAGACATTATGTTGAACTCTGAATCCTCCTCTGAATTTCAGAAAATCATGGAATCATAGAATTTTTGGGGTTGGAAGGGGGCCTTGAAGATCATCTAGTTTCACCCCCCTGCTGCCATGGCCAGGGACACCTTCAGCTAGACCTCATTGCTCAGAGTCTCATCCAACCTGGCCTTGAACACCTCCAGGAATGTGGCAACCACAACTTCCCTGAGCAACCTATTCCAGTGCCTCAGCACCCTCATAGTAAAGAATTACTTCCTAATATCTAATCTAAACCTAGTCTCTTTCAATTTGAATCCTTTTCCCCTTGTCCTGTCACTAAATGCTCTTGTAAATAGTCTCTCTTCATCTTTTCTGTAAAGCACTGGAAGGCCAAAACTGGGTTACTCTGAAGCCTTGTCTTTCCAAGCTGAACAATTGCAATTCTCTCAGCCTTTCCACATAGGAGAGGTGCTCCTTCTCTCTAACCATCTTGGTGGTCTCCTCTGTACCTGTGCTAACACGTCCTTGCTGTGCTGGGACCCCAGAGCTGATGCAGCACTGCAGGTGGGGTCTCACCAGAGCAGAGCAGAGCAGAGCAGAGCAGAGCAGAGGGGCAGAATCTCCTCCCTTGTCCCGCTGCCCATGCAGCTTTGGATGCAGCCCAGGACATGTTTGGCTTTCTGGGCTGTGAGTGCCCATGGCTGGTCATGTCCAGCCTCTCAGCCAGAAGCACCCACGAGTCCTTCTCGTCAGGGCTGCTCTCAACCTGCTCATCCCCACCCCATGTTGACACCAGATGCTGTCCCAACCCAGGTGCAGCACTGTGCTCTTGCCCTTGCAAACTGCATGAGGCAATTATCTGCTGCCTCACCTGAAGGCACATGACATCCCCCGCTCAATATTTCAGGATGTTCAGCTTTCTCAGGCTGGGTGGTGGGGTCGCAAATCTGCATAGGCAGAAATTAATGTTTCACCCAGGATTCATTGCCTCCTCTCCTCAGTTCTCTCACAAATGGTTGGTGGTAGGACTCCTCATCCCTATCTTACACGTGAAAGCTCTTGTTTAAGCACCTCGCTCTCGGCAAATTGCATCTGTGAATCCCCAGTGCTCTTCAGCATCTGGGATTTAGTATCCACTCTCTCTGGGGATACTTCCTTGGAAAAACACATGGTTATTTCATGTAGGCAGATTGTTGCCTGGCATCTGGATATCTGTGAGTACCCTTCTCAGCCATAAACCTTGGTCAGAGGAGGGAAGTCTCAGAATCTGACCCTAAAACCTGCAAAGAATAGTCTGATTCTCTAAAATTATCTGGATATTAATATAATTTATTAATCATTCTGAAAAGACAGGGATGGGGAAGAGAGAAGCTATTGTATTACATACTCTCAGCTCCTAAATTCACTAGGAGGTGGAGGGATTTAGACCTCTGGCAGTCTCTTAAAATGATTAAGGAATAAGAGGAGGCTCACTTTGTAGTGGAAGGGGAGCCTTCTAGGTCTTATAAGCAAAATCATGCTAAAATAGAATTGGGAGTAGTGAGGTATTTTAACAATATGAAAGGGAAATAATACAGCAAAAGGGAGATATTCTGTCACTCCTTGAAAGACAATTGTTGATAAGAAAAACAGTAAAATCTTTTTCTGCTTAGGTCCTTGTGGAAAGATGGCTGGGGACCCCATGGAAAGACGGCTGGGGGTAAAATCAGAGGAAACTGAGAATTTATATTCACATCCTAACAGGAGTTTTAACAGTACAGACATCACAGGGTAAAATACAGTTGCTGCATCCTGGATGGAATGCGGTTGGCATGCTCCACGATGACTCCCCGCACACAACCTGCAACAAGAAGCACCTGCTAAGGGGGAGGAATGGAGGGTTGAGCAACTGGAGACACCATAGCCAGGCTCTGTAGAAATCTTTGCAGGGAGGAGAACTCAGTGGTAGTTTGCAGCTGAGAAACCGCATAGCACCTGTCAGCCAAGGGAGACAGGTGAAGTCTTGCCTTACTGTTGAGCCAACAACTGTGTTGAAATCACGCTCCTTGGATAAACTTGGTTCATTGTAACCTAATTGTAATATTAACTCACACCTCCATCCCAAAGTTACCCAGGTCCAAGGTACAACCACTCCTCACTGGGCCTGTGCTCTACATTTTATTACTATATCTTTAAGAGTGAAGCAAGAGACACCAATCGGTAACAAAGGTATTTACAACTAAAGTCACTCAAGCTCCATCTAAACATAAAGAGGTAGTATAAAAGTAAATCAAGAATAGGGAAAAAGTTAGGGAAGACTCCACTGTAACTGCTGGGATCAGCTGACAGGTGAACTTGTCTTCTCCCCCATAGGGATGCCTCTTGGATAAGAACCCTACTAAATGTGTGCTGAATGCATTTACTGGGGATTAGAGATTGTCTTTGTGTTGCTTTGAATACATTTCAGAAGTCAGATATAATCACCAGGAATCCTTGAACCTTAACCTGTCACAATTTTCTATTAATAAATAGTGTTGTTCCATAAAGCGTTGGCATGAGTACTTCACAGATGCTGGCAGCAGAGGACATACTTGAACAAAATGGAAGATCCACTGATGGGTTATAAAGTGGGAAAATCTGCTGAGGGGTGTATTTCCCTGAATAAGTCAGCGGAACTGTTCTATCCATCAGGACTGTTCAATGAAGGGTTCCAATAACAGGATGCTCATAGACTGCTCAGACATGAGGGTTTCAGCTTTTCTGGGGTGCTGGCGGACAAATCAAGCACTGAGGGTTCAGGAAATCTCCCCTATTTATGTGGCACTAGAGAAGGAGACGCTGAGGTTTAAAGGTAAAATTTAAAGGCAAAACAGAATTTGTATGACTGAACATGAAATCCTCACAAAGAAAATGAAAAAAATGAAATGCAAGATAGTAAACTTCAGTAACTGCAAAGGATTGATAAGCAAACTCTTGTGGAAGGAAAAGATGAAATGAGCAGGCAACTTCTCAAAGAATCAGAAGAGGGAATCAGCTATAGAAAGATACAAATTCAGCAAAATCATGAGCTCTTTACTGATCTCACACCCAAGAGGAAATGTAGGAAATAAGCAGTAGATGAGATTACTAAAGGCAGGTATAAAAAAAAAGAAGCATGTAAAAACAGAGGCATCAAGGACAAGAGGAAATCACTATACTTTTCTAGTAAGGAAAAGACCAGTGGAGTGGGAAACAAAGAGATGAAGGTCATAGTGTTTAATGACTTTTTTTTCATCTATCATCCCTGTAGCAGCGATCAGGTGGTTAATGTCATTAATTCCAAGGACAAAAGGAAAGAGCAAACCAGAGAGAAATTAAGTAGGCCCACCTTTACAACTGGCTGAACTTCCTTGTCTGACACAAGAATACCTTTGACTTGTCAGCAGTTATCACTGAGGCCTTGCAAGAAGCAGCTGGGTTACCAAGAGTCTGGAAAACATCAGGGGAATGGAAGGAACAATGAAAAGACAGGGAAAGTAGAGTCAGAGGATCATGGAGATGTTAGCTTAAGTGCAGTCTCTGAAAAATACTTGACAAACTAGCAAACAAACTTCTTGGGAGGAACTGAAAGGTGAAAAAGGTAACATCCAGCTTGGCTCTACCAAGTACAAATTATTTGAAACAGGGGGAGAAGCAGTGGATAGCAGCTATCTTTGCTTTAATTAGGTTTTGACAGTTTTACATCACAAATTTCACAAGAAAGCAGTCTAGTCTATTTGCTGTTTGCAAGTTGTTCTGGTACCTGTACCTGCAGGTCAGTTGGAAAGGTTTGCTTTCTAAGTGAATGGATGCCTTGGACAGGAGGATGTGGGATGCTCGAGTCAGTTTTGCCCAGTGCTATCACTCACTGTCTGGATGACAGGAAAGGAGCCTTGGTAGATAACTCAGCAGATGATACTGCTGGGAGGAGCTGCAAGTACATTGCAGGAGTGCTTTAGAATTCAAAGTGCCCTTGGGAAACCAGTGAAATGGCCTGGAAAACACACAAGATGAATTTCCACAGTGAAAATGCAAGGTGCTGCACTTTGACAGGATTAATCACAAATCTGAGGTTAGTGAGAACAAAATTAAACGAAACTGTGTCATGAAAAAAGGCAAACAATGTGTGGGGTGTATAAAAAATAGAGCTGAAGAAAGATACTCAGAGAAATGCTATGTATTTTTTCCATGGCAATGGCTGTAATTTGAGATGTATGTGGACAAATTTGAGATTGTCCAAAGAAAAGCAACAAGAGGTCTAAAAAAACATGACCTTGGAGGAAATAGTGCAGGAATTAGCTTGGTGTGGTCTCAAGAAAAACAGACGGGGGAGGGGATGGTAACAGCTTTTTAGTACATGAAGGCTGCTGTGAGGAGGAAAGGCGTAACCTGCCCTCAGCATCTGCAGGGGATAGGTCAAAAAGCACTGGAGTTCAGCTGCTGCAAAGGAAGTGTATAAAAATTTTCTGAGGCATTAGGGAAAACTTTCTAATGGTACAATTAGGGAAGTACTAGAATAGATTGCCTGGGGAAGAAGTGGAGTCTCCAACACTGGCGGTCCCAACAATTTAGGCTAACATCTGTCAGGAACAACACACATATAACCAAACTGGCTGGGGGCCAGGGAAGTGACTACATGACCTCCTGAAGTCCCTTCCAGACCTGTTTTTCTCTGGTTCTAATCATTCAGGAGCCGCCCTCCCTGGCAATGCTCTGTACTTTTGGAATGAACCATTTGACATGCTGCTTGATTCCTACGCTAGTTTTTTTGCATTCCTCTGTATTAAGCTGTGGGCTTGTGGATAATTCCTAGCTTATCTGAAAGAAAAGTAATGTTTCACTTCAAGTTCCTCCAGCAAATGTTAGGTATGCCTCTTCAGGCACATTGTGTATCCATGTTTTCAGATGTTTAAGTTTAGGCACCCCTTGGGACAGCCCCAGATCCTAAAACCAGTGGCACAAGAGAGGAGAGCTGGAACCTCAACCACTGAAGGAGTAAAGAGCAAAGCTACAGCTTGGTGAGCTGCTGTGTGCCATACACACAGGGAAGGAGACAGGCTGGGCTCTTACAACTTTCCTCCCCCTCCCCTGATGGACAGAAATCTGTAATTTCTCACTGACAAGAGGGAACTGAAGGATCAAGACACAGACCTGCCTTGTCTCCTTAACCCACCCAGAGATGACAGATGGTCAGAGATGCCACTCAGAGTAGGCTTTGGTTACCTGGCAGTACCTGAGCACCGCCTGTATCACAGAGACCTTCATGGTTGGATCTGCACCCTGCTTGGTTCCCCAGACTTGGGGGAATACTACCAAGAGAATCTGCCAAACAAAGACCAAAGTGTAGCAGTAGAGAAAGGGTAAAGACTTTTTCTATCAACCCTGTGTTTTATATCATCCAAAATCTGGTTTACCAGACTTTACAGTATCCTCATAAGTCATACCAAACAGCAACACCATTCTCAGAAATAATCATCTTTAAAGTGCTTAGAAAATACCTGACCTAAGAGAAAAGAGTGCTGTTAAGTGGACCATTTATCTTAATGTGATATTTTTAGCTGAGATGAAAGTACTCTGTTGAGGTGGACAGGGTCAGAAGCTGATCTCCATCATCACTCCTCTCCTGTGACACAGAAGGAGCATGCCCATTCTGATCTTTTCACCAGAAACCTCAGTCCTGAGTTTGTTTTGTGTTTCATCTCCTGTGACTGTAAACACCTGCAGTCAGAGGCAGCAGAGAGAAGGACTTCAGTATTCAAAGCTTGCACTTAAAGGGAGAAAGGAGTAATGTTCACATATTTATGAAGGAAGCATAACTCAGACATCTTCGGAGAGCCAGGGCCTCAGTGAAGTCCATAAAACCACGGGGAAAGAGAATGGGTGGCTGACAATGACCTCCCCCAAACGCTGTCAAACTGATCCCCTCACCTAGGATTTTAGTTTTCCACTCCGTGTCTGTCCTCCTTTCATGTCAGCTGACACAGGTTGCCCTCAGTCAGTTCTTGTGGGAGCTCCAAAATCCTCATTCTTTATTCCTCATTCTTTATTCCTCATTCGTCTTACCCCTCATAGCCTCTGTTTGCAGCAAGCATTCGCAGTTACCAGTTCACTGAAGGAAAAACTTATGCTTTCTGAATTTCTTAGTGTCCTCAGAACACAAAACTCCAAAATAATGTCATCTGACTCCTCAGGCAAACACTTCAGTTGAGAGAGACTGTGATAAATCACATTTAAATGCAAGAAGAAGTCACTGTTCATGACTGGATCTGAACTGGCTTGGAGGTCAGTGGCATATGACTCCTGCTCCAGTAGAGCTTTAATTTGTTAAAGACATGAGCGAATAAGTCAGAACACAGTCCTGGACAAGTAGCTCTAGGCAGCTTGCTTGAGCAGGGGGGTTGGACCCAGTGACCTCCAGATCAGCCTCAACCACATATAATGTGATTCTGTGTGATTCTATGCCTCCTTTAATTCCCGAACCTCTATCTCCTGAAATATTCTGTTTCTTTCTCAGCTGGTCTTTCAAGTGTTGCTCTCCAATCCTGTGCATTAGACAGGTCAAATAACAAACAACTGCCTGCAAACCCCAGTAAAATCATGAATCCTTTGATGAGCAGCTGAGGGAACTGATGTCGTTTTGCCTGGGTAAACAGGAGGCTCGGGGAGGCCCTACTGCTCTGTACAGCCATCTAAAAGGAGGTTGTGGCAAGGTGGGGATCAGTCTCTTCTCCCAGGGGACTGCTGACAGGACAAGAGCACATGACCTCAACCAGCAACAAGGGAGGTTCAGGTTGGACATCAGGAAGAATTTCTTCATGGAAAGGACTCAAGCATCAGAATGAGCTGCCCTGGTAGGTGGTGGAGTCACCACACCTGGAGGTGCTCAAGAAATAACTGGATGTGTCAGTGCTACAGTACTGTGCAACGTGGTGCTTGGTCAAAGGCTGGTCTTTTAAAACCTAAGAATTTGTACTGTGATTCCAAGAAAATTGTGCAGCCCCTATAACAGGTTTGCTGGGTTTGCCTCCTGAGGTTGCTACATGTAACTGCTTAGTCAAATCTCCCAAAATGCTGAACAGTAGCCCTGCCCCACACCCATGTGAGGCACACCAATTTCTCAATAAGAAAATGCATTTTAGGAAATGTAGAGCATTCGGAAGAGTAGACTTTTCAACTGCAAAGTGTTTTCAGACTTGGAGACAGCAAAACTGCTAGTCGTGCTGCCATCCCACACATGCAGCTATGCATGACAAAGACAAGAAGCAGTCACACGGAAAATGGTGTCTGTGCCTTACTCAAAACCTGCTGTTCTCCTGGTGGCGTCAATGCTTTATTTAGGTCACTTTATAAAAAGGACAAATTAAGCCTCGGGGCAGAATTGTATCCTTTGACTCTGTAGGCAGAATCTGTTCTCATGCTGGAGTAAATGGTGATGGCTTTAGTTTGTTGAAGATAACAGAGTTCTTGTTATAATACACTTGAGTGTATTCCAGTGAAAAGTAGGACTTGATCTTTTAACAGAAACTTGATCTTTTAACTGATAATCAAAAAATCTTCACACTGTTTCCTCAAGTTTCACTAGCTGAAAAAAAAAAAAATCCAACAAAACATGATCAGGAATAATATTTTTTTCTTCTCATTTCACTGGTCTGCCCTCAAGGATCTCCACTATGTTACATTGATTCTGCAATAAAGAAAGACTTTCAGGTGATATTTGCAGGCATGTCCTTGCATCCACAGGGTCGTAAAGATATTTCTTACAGTATATAAGCTAATGGCCCTACCTAAGGTAGAGCAACAGTGAATTGTCCAACAAACATTTGTGTGAATGTAAAGCTACCTCTGTGATTTTTTTTTTTTATAGTGAATAGTAGTCACCAAACCTTAAATCTGCCTATAGGATAAAGTTGATTTTTTTCTGAGTCTCATTCAAACAATGGCTTTAGGATACAGTAACAGTAAGCGACTGCATCACATCTTTCCGAAAGAACATGGGTTGTCATTTTCAGATGACCACAATTTCAAAAGTGCAACTGATTTATACTCTTAAAAGAGTTCAAAAATATAAATATATAAAACAGAACCAAAATATTCTGAAATTATTAATTTTATTTTTTAATGAGAAATTTGGTTTAGCCAATTGTTTTACAGTAAATGTTTGATATTTTAAAATATTTTTGGCTTCAGTTCAAATGAGACAAAAAAAAATTATGGATGACATAGGAAGTTGAAAGAGAAATTTAATATGGAGATGTTGGCATGTGCATACAATCATGTGTGATTTTTTAGTCTTTCTGAAAATTCAGTGTGAATTGAGAAGAAAGAGATAACTTATCTTTAGAGGCATGTATAAGAGAAAGATAAAAACCCTATTGATTTTTACTGTGCATTGTGTCTGTCATTCACAAAGCCCTCCCTTATTTAGAAGGACATTTTTAATGTTGGAGCTTCCTTTAGTGAACTCCAGTTAGATATTTCCTCTTAACCACTCAAAGTTATTTGCAGGGGGATTTTTTTTCTTATCTTGAAATGAAGGAATTCACTTGCCTTTGAGAAACATACCCTGGATTTTTCACAGTAACACCCTTTTTTTTCACTCAGTCTGGATCTGTGTCCTATGAGTGGGCTTTAGCAAGCCTGAGAGCAGATAGCTGCTTTTCTAACATGTCAGCAGCATATGTACATGTCAATCCATGCTGCACAAAAATTAAGATAATATCATTTTAGTGAGGAGTTCCTGTAATTTTCAGTTTCCATATTAACAGGAGAAACAATATTCCCTAGGAATTTTATGGCCTGAAGAGTGACAAATACTTGCAATGCACAAAGACATGGTTCCCAAATAGTATTTACTGCAGTACAGCTCTCCAGCCCACATGGCATGCATCAGGATAAGCCAGGCTGGGGACTAGCACTTGGTACAAGGAGGGAAAAATGGCAGGAAACAAAAGGGATGAAAGCCTTCCTGAGCAGTCTGCTGAGTGAAAACCTCTGCCTTCTACTGAGGAAGAATTTCCAAGTGGATGTCATCCAAGAATGATTTGATTCCCCAGAGAGGCCTCTACCCTGGTTTCAAGGCACGAGCAGCGTCCATGCCTGCTAACAGCTGTGCCTTTGCCTGGCTCCAACTGTGAGCACTCTGGAGCCCATTCCTGTGCTCCTGCCACAATTGCCAGCTCCTTCCTTACTTCAGCATGGCACAGTGAATGGCAGCATCTCATCCCATTTATTCCCAGGCTCGTCTAAAAATCTGCATGGCATCGACACCAGCTTGCCATGCAGTAGCTTGTTCACTTCCTTAAGCCTCAAGAAGTTTCTTTAGCCTTAAAAAGAGATGATGGAGAGGGGACCTCATCAACATCTCTCAGTCTCTGAAGGAAGGGTGACAAGAGGATGGAACCAGGCTCTTGTCCATGGTGCCAAGCAATAGAACAAGAGGCAGTGGGCAGAAACTGACACACAGGAAGTTCTACCTGAACACGAGGGAAAACTTTTTTACTGGGCAGGTGCACTGGAACTGACAAGCAAGGACCCATTCCTCTGAATACTTTTATGCTATTCCTGGCAAAACAAAAGTATCTTCCAAAACTAACTAGCCAGTGACATTTTGTCTTGAATGCCTGAAAATTGGAAGTCAGCTGCTACAAAGAAGCCCTGTTACCTTCCACAGCACCTGTGGCCAAAATCAAGAGAGGTTAGTGTAACCAGAGGTAGCCATCTGACAACTCCGCTTACCTGAGGTTGTCCAGGGTATGATGCAAGGCTGAAATATACTTGGAGGGATATATATGGGGTTTCAGCTCATATATGGGGTTCCAGTTACACTGGTTTATCTGTTCATAGAGAGGGGAAGAGCTGCAAGAGGCTGTATTTGTGCCAAAGTATACCTGCTGTTTTCACATCTCTATTTTCTGGGCAGCTCTGAGGCATCTCAGGAGGACTTTACCAGAGGTCTATCATCATATGAAGTTATCACAAGTCTAATTCATGTAGAGGAGAATTCTCCTGAAAGAGCCTGTGATTTTTTTTTCCTTGATGTTCCCCAGGACTCACTGGCTGCTCACAGAGCTGTAATGAAGGTGAGAACTGAGCAACTGAGAACATCCTAGATATTCTCTGTCTTATATTGAAGCACACCCAGCACAAGTCACAACCCTGCACATGTGCCACAACAGTGTAGAACTTCATCTCCTGAGCCTGGGAGACCTGAGCAGTAAATAGGGGGCAGATGCTCCATCAGAAGAGAGGTACCATCGCTCTCTGGACCCGTCAGGAGAAACAGTGTCAGGGCCTCCAGAGTCATGCAAGAGTCTTCACTTAGTGTCCATTTCCTGCATTTCAAAGAGTAATTATATTTACAAAACAACAGCTTTTTCTTTCTTTCCATTTTTCTTCAATTCTCCTTAGCTGTGCTCTCTCTGGCTCATATTTTAAATGTGCCTTGCCAGCAAGAGCCTCAGCTTTTTTAATTTATTACCTCTGTTTATGGAATATGGATATTGGGCCAACTTTATTTCTTACATTAAGTGAATCAGTGCAAATGCAATCACTTTTGGATATCCACTGTATAAAATAAGCATATTTAGATGATCAAATAAGTGTTCCCATATGCACGTTGGCTGGTATTTTGTGCTGGTGTAGCATTCTTATTTTTCTTCTGTGGTGTCCTTTGTCTTCTTTCCTTCCCTATTTGACTGCATTTGGTCAGTTATTCAGGAAAAAAAAATTACTTGGACCTTAAAAGAAACACTGTCTATTCAGCATATGGAATTTATAGATCTTAAAAAATTCTTTAGGGAGGCGTGCTTCAGATTAGTGGTCTCTCTCCTTTGGGTATGGTTTTAATTTGTTAGCACTTTAGATCTGTAGTCTTGAGGTAGCTCCATTTTCAGTCAATAAAATGGTTAGTGAAATGAGGGTAAAATATCATAATTGTGTTCTTCAAATCAGATTTTTATGTGGGTTTTTTCCCCCGGTATGTAAATCTGTCATTCGGAGAGGAATTTTTCCTCTTTTCTTTTAATCTTTGGTACATGTGCCAAGAATGATGATTTTAAACATGAATTACCACAGTGACTCAAAGTCAAACTGCTGGTAGGCGATTACCCTGGGATGGGAAGGAGCAAAAAGCAGCCTGGCTTTGACTCCAGTGTTTCCAAGTGAAGTCTGCTACCCTGTCTAGGGCCCTCACCTCCGTTCACAGCACATCACCTCTTTGGGAGCCTGGGGGCAAGGTGCCAAACCACTCCTAAGGAAAGTCAGCCACATTAGTAAAGGCAAAGATGTACTTGAACGTCAAGGGCTGCTGGCTTCCTGCAAAGCAGCAGCTCTGTTGGAGACAAGCTGACCCGCCCATTGCCCACTTTTACCCACCAGTGATGCACAGCCAAAGCCCTCCGCTGTGATGCTTTGTGAGAGGAATGAAAGGATGTATAAATGTCACAAAAACCCAGGCCAACTGCAGCCAACTGTGGCAACACCACCAGGGAAGCAGCTGAAGAAGGAGTCAGCAAAAGGTCTCAAATCTGCCATGGCTACAAACTAAAGTCTATTCAGCACAAACTTTAGAAAAGGGCATTGCCCGTGTGGTACAAATGAGAAGGGCAATGCAGGATGATGCTGATGGTTTGCTGCAGTAACCAGGGAAACAGGTGCCCCCTCAGGACTTTGGGACTCATCCAGTCCATCCCAGGCCCAAGGCAGACTCCGTGTCTAGTCAGTCAGGTAGATATTTGTACAGCCTGACCATAATAACTCCCTTGTCACAGGGATTTCAAACTCTCCCAGGTAGTTCTTACTGGCGCTACAACATCCTTTCCAGGAAAAAGTTTTTCCCAGTGTGCAACTTAAAGCATTGCTACAACTTCAGCTTATTGTTTTCTTTGCCTTCACTCATGGAGATGGAGAGCAGATTATTCTTTTTGTTCTACAGCACATTTTTACACACTACAACCATATACTCCCATTAGTTTTTCCCTGCCTCACACTGAAATACATGGGCATTGCCAGTGGTTGCCTTCCTTATTTCCTTACTGTGGACTTGGCCTCTGTGTAAAGAGTAGCCTGCATGACAGAGACATCACACAGCTTGTGGGACAAACCATAGTGCAAAGACATAGATGACCAGAGAGGCCACTGAAAGGCAGTCTAAGAAGCTGTGGGTGTGCAACCTGCCAGAACTGTTTCTGTACTAGCCTTTGTGTGTGTGCCTGGATGGTGTGGGCCTGGGACTTTTTGTTTTACAAGTGGTGAATTCATTTCTGTCACTCTTTTAGATTTTCAAAGGGATATGCACTTGTTTCTCACCTGTAAAGTACTGATGTAAATAAAACTGAGAATCAATTTTTGCATCAAGCAGTAGATTCAGTGGTGAACTGTTTTGCAACTTGGCTGTTGTGATTTAGAAATTAACAAACCCTCTCAAAGTGCACAGGCCCCATGAGGAATGGTTGGCAGAAATCCAGCCTCAGAGGACACACAGAGGAAGATGCTTGTCTCTATTGGCAGCTACCCACAGGTAATCAGGGATGCATCCCAGAGCTGGAGCTTGTGATTCCAATCTGAGCCCACTGCAAGAGGATGAATTGTAAAATATCTGATGTTTCACATGAGCAAAGTCAAAAGCATCATGCTGAGTAAATTATAAACATGCTTAAAAACACAACAGCGAGCAAAAGCAAAAACACAAACTCAAACAGTTTCCTCTCTTGGAAACCTATAGTGATCATGAGCTCCTTATGAAAATGAAGCTATGATTTTGTCTAAGAGGAAAGACTTCTGTTTGAAGTTTAAATAAATAGCTTTATTATTTAGGAAAAAAAAATCAAAACCAAATCAAAAACTGGAGAGACATGCAGCTGAACAGCATTTCATAATATACAGGAAGTTTCCGCATTACACTTGACAGGGACAGAATATGCTGGAATCAAAGGGGTATGTTAACAACTCAGCATATCTACCCCTTTGGAAATAGTATTAGTCTATCATATCACCAAAAAATAATAAATCTTTGTAAAAGGCAGCAGTTGCTTTCATACTCTGGCAGCAAAACCCATCTGGCACTATTGGAAAAGTAAAAAAGGCAACATATCTAAATTACATTGTTAAAACACCTACAGCCTAGTTCATTTTCATATGCTATCCATATGTAAGCCCTGAGCAACAGACAGCCACTTAAAAACTCCCTTGTTCTCTCTCTCTGTGTGTGTGTGTGTGTGTGTGTGGAGGCAGGGGGAGAGAAGAGAAAGAAAGACAGACAAGGTGAACATGAACACCTCTGTTTTTATTCTGATGTTTTGAAGTGGAAAATATTGCAAACCCTAACTGGCATGAAAATAATTACACTAGATAAATAAATGAATAAACATAATAGCAGGTTTTCACATATAAAAATTCCTGAAAAGTTTTTAGCTTTATCAACCCCCTTCCACACCCACCAGAGCATATGGCCCACTGTTTGTGCAAATCAGCCGTCTTTGCTTAAAGTGGATGTTTCTATTAACACTGTGACTAATTACTGAAAACAAACATGTGTAAGTATGATCTCTGCTAACTGCCTCTGTCAACCCATCTTTTTCTTCCTGCTATTCAGTCGAAGGGATTAAGATTGCTTGCAAAAGTACAGTAGACCTCCACTTAGCCTGTTAACTGGCATGAATAAACAAAGCCCATCAACCACAACTGACGTCAGGCTTCAAAAAAAGAAATTTTACACTAGTTTAAAAAAAACCCCAAAACCATAAAAGGTGAAAAAATTTCGGAGAATGTTGAAACACCGAATGTAAAGAGCTTGGACATGGGACATAAGGGGAAGCTTTGGGAGGGCTATTGAGAGCACAGCTATGCCAGCTACAGCACACAAGCTCAAGTGGGTGGCAGATGTTTTGTGCTGAGGGCAACCCGCACTGCCTCAGAGTGCAAGGCTGGACATATGTGCACACAGAAGGAGCATCCAGAGAAACCTTAATGTCAGTCTTTCTTGCAGTTTTCTCCCATCCAGAAATAAAAACAACAACAACAAAAAGACTCAAAGCATCCATTTGGTCTTTGTAAGATACAAACAGGAAAAGATGCTGGCACAGTTTTCTTCCAAGTGCTCTACAAAAGCTACTACAACAGCATCACAGAGTGGGGGACAGGAAGCCACACAGCTCCTTGTCTTGCTGCCTACTTGGGAGTGGAGGAGAGTGGAGAGATCCAGGGTGCTTCAAAGCATGTCTTCCTTATTAGAGTAGAAATATAGGGGGAAAAAAAATCTTTATGGTGCAGTTTGAATGTGTGTGCTCTACCCAGACCTTGAGTCTGGGCTGGCTGTGGCCCTGTAGAAGCTGCTGGGCTCTGAGCAGACAATGGTAAAACCAGGTGTCAGCACACTTGGTTCTCACACACACTGACTGCCCCTGAGAGGAGCCAGATCTACTGGATGGAGAAAGAACTAGTAACCATCTTTACACAGCCATGCTGTCTAACATGAGCTGTGGGACAGGGTCTCAGTGCATTTTACCTCAAGTTGTACATAATGTAAAAACAAATTACATGCTAGAATATTGCACAAGTCTACATCTGCTGCTTTTTCCAAGCTCGTAGTATGGTTGGGAGCCAATTTTCTGTCATTCCTCATCTCTTGCACTTTACACGGGGTGTTTCCTTTATAAAACAACTTGCCTTTGGGTTTAATGATTTCTAAGGAAACATAACTCTGTCAGTGTACTCTGGTGTTTAATTCCCCCTTTGCTGTTAGTGTCTGCCTGGTGCAGCCCAGGGACACCAGTGTGCTCACTGAACTGTGCATGCACTTTGTGGGCTCTTGAGCTCGTGCCTATGCCTAGAAGCTGGTGTTTGATCTAGACTGAACAAGATGGCCTTAGCCTTCAAAGCCAGCATGTTTACCTTCCTCTGCTCTATCTTGCCCCTTTTTTTTCAAGTACCCTCAAGATAGGTGTCCTGCTGTTAGAATACACTTACCTTATGTACTGCCCTTTTCTCTGGTGGCCTCAGCATGCTTTTGCCTAGGTGGAAGCACTGTTAAGTCCCTTTTATCATGAAAAAATGGCAGCACAGTCCTCAGACCTGCAGGACAAAGCAAGGGCAGAAACAGCAAGGAAAAAACCATAGGTGTCCTCTCACACAGCCCAACATGGCGCAGCCTGGTTCAGTCACCTAGCGAGCCTTGGTACCTTGGCTTTCCTTCCAGCCACCCTCACCTCAGCAGGTTCTCTCCCTGCCAAACCAAGCCTCCTGGTGCAGTGTGCTGGGGGAGGCAGAAAACAGGCACAGCAGAGCAAGGGGCATGCAGAAATAAAGTCCTTAACTATTAAACCCTTAACTGTTCACTGCAGTGCTACGTGGGTTGAAACAAGCAGAGCAGATGTGCTGATCTGGAGGTGACTGGGTCAGACAGCAGGGTCCTGTGAACCAGACTGGTGAAGAGAAGACATGGGAAAGAGTGAGGGGGAACCCTTCTGAGAGCAGGAAGTGAACAGGATCCATGCTCAGCTGGCTCTCTAAAGTCTTCCATCACAGGGCATTTCTTTGGCTGTACGAGGGGAACAGCAAAATCCACTGCTATTGGTGACCCATTCAGAAATGGCCTCTCTCTGCCTGAGATGGCAGCTGCACGTCAGGGACAAGGGCTCTGGCTTGGAGCAATGGGGAGAGTGTCTCTGGTTCTTCTCAAGCTCGGTAGTGGTACTGACCTTGCATGCTAAGACTAAAATAATGTAAGGGAAAACCCAGGGATTCAGGGGTTACTGCTTGTTCCTACTGCTGTGCCTAATACACACCAGAAAATTCAGCTCCAAACATGGCACATGCACCACATGAATCAACAGTCTGAGAGCTGGAATAACTGATGGAGAAACAAGGGAGCTACAGGAAGAGGAAAGCAGCTGCAGCAAGGTGTACCAACTCAAATCCTGAGTTTACTGCTCAGCTCTTCAGTCAGTTTGTCAGTGTGACCTAATCCTCCTCCGTACACCTCAGAGAAGGGAGTGGCAGCAGAAGCACATTACTTCCTGGCTTGAATCTTACCAGCTTTCCGTCTGGCAGACATTTTAAATTTGCCACCACTTCTCTGAAGATCCCAATATATGAAACAAATCACCCTGGTTTTGGCTGATGTTTCACATTAAGGCAGAGGAAAGCAGCTTTATCAGAGTTGACACCACTTCCTGAGTTTGCTCTGTTAACACAGGATTGGATACTTACAGCCCATGGATTTGGGAGGGAAATGAGTCAAAATGGTAAATAGTCTACATTTTACTTGTGCCTCAGCTTACAAAGTCAGGCACTGCAGTTTAACACACACACAAAAAAAATCAATCCAAGGGCAGAACCTCTCACTCTTCATAGTTAGCATTTCCCAATGCTTGGTGTAGGCTGACAGCAATTTTCCTCTCTCTGAAGCCTGTGGTTTGAAAACTGACAAGTCTGTTCTCAAATACCCTTTCCACTCTAAATGTCATTTAATGGCAGTATAACTGGAAGGGTCAAAAATCAACTCTCACTTGGCAGTGGCCCCTTCCAGAGCCAAAGCCATGGTCCCTGCTGAGGCACAGGAGAACTTCCGACTTCCAGGTGGTCATTCACAAACACCGGGCTCGCTCAAGAACAGCCTTAACAGAAACCCTAAACAACAAAATGCTTTCAATACAGATTGTACTGATGATAAGACAAATTAATCAAATTACTTAGAAGGCTGGCAAGAACCTTAAAAGAGGGCTTAGGTCAGTGCTGGTGTTCTGACATGAAAAAAATAAAAACACATTTCCCATGTCTTCATGAGGCATTTATTAAGAGGATGCTGCTGCACATCCTCTTTACCTTATACCAACTTGCAAAATGAACAAAAAATACCTCCTCTCTGCTTAACAAGGTGAAGTGCTGATGCTCCATATCAGGAGTCTTAGGGACATTTGGATGTATCTATGGTTCTGCTAAAAATGCAAACTGAAAAAAGGCCATTGTAAGAAGTGTTGATCCATTAAATAGGTTTTGCAGTGCTCACACTTTCTCTTCCCTTCTGGGAGGGAGGTGGGGAATGATGCTATCAAATCCCTATTTAAATATCTTTGTGGTCAAGGAAATCATTTCTGAAAAACTACTATGTGTCTGCAACAAGAAGCAAGAGAATTACAGGGGTCCAGGGAGGATGGTTTACACTGGCAAAGCACCAGTGTTTGAACACAATCAGCAATGTCTGTGCATGCACAGGAAGTACCTGGGAGCAGACCACGGTACAGAGCTAGGACCAAATACTGGATATAAATGGAAATCACATTGAGGATGTTCTCTTCCTACTAGGGCAGCCTTAATTTCTGTTACAATCACACTAGAGATGGATTTACTTCTGGAGACAGCATGGTTAATTAAGCCCTGCATGTACCACAGTACCCTTGGGAACTGCACTGGACAAGGGCTATAAAAGTTACTGCTCGGTCTACACCTCTGGGAAGGTGCTTCCCTTTCTTAATGAGTATTCTCATTAAGTTTAAAATAGAAATAGAGGTCTGTGCAAAAGCTCAAGTGCAGAGGAACCATTAAAAACAGATATGCTTTATGATAGCAATTAATCTAGGCATTAGTTTGACTTTGAAGACAAAGCACATCTCTGATGCAAGTGATTAGGTATTTTGGGGGTTTTCTTACAAGGTCTCTCCTGGCCACAAACAAGGAACAGATCTGAGTTAGCTGGATACAGCCATAACCTGAAAGTCAGAGGAGATCCCCTCTAGAGCCAGACACCAAAGCTGTCCTTTCTCATCCAGAAACTGGAAAAAAGAAAGACATTACATGACCCTGTGACCCATGGCAGCACTTCAAGTGACATTTTCCTGCTCTGGGGCTAGTGGTTCATAAAGTACCATTCTCAGAGGGAACATCAGGAATGAAGTTCTATGGAGAAGGTAGGAATACAGATTTTTTAACATTTTTATTACACAGTAAAGAATACAACAATACCTGAATCATACTTTAAAAGATTCACAGGTTGACAGACCATACATTACAGTCCAACTAAAGAAAAAAAGGATAAACAAGAAACCACAGTTCAGACATAGTAGACTTAAAAGCTCAAGAGTATGCTGACAAAAGCACAATGCCTAGACCCCACCCCCCCTCAGTGTTAGTCTACCATTAACTTGTGGTACATGTCTGAAATTCAGTATTGCACAACAACTTTTGTTTTTTTTTTTTTTTTTTCTTCACAATAATGTCGCGGAACCCAAAAAATAAAATAAGAAAGTACTTCAAATCTGCATTTCAACAGTCTCCAATTTTAATTTTTTTATTATTATTTTTTATTTTTTTTTACTTTCTGTTCCTTGAGGAATTCGGACAACATGGAGTCACTTTCTTCCCCTAAACGTATTCCAGACATAGGCATGCTTTGCATAAGTAAACCAGCCTTGTAATTTTTAAATCCCCAAGACATGCACCTACACAAAATAAAAAAAAATAAAAAATAAAA
>WBMY01013264.1:119836-154396 GCA_013397315.1 Donacobius atricapilla | reverse complement strand
CTGTTTGGTATTGATTTTGTTCATTGGACATATTATTTCTAATTTAACAGGTCATTACAGCTTTAGTGTAATTGTGGGAATAAAACCACATAAAATACAAGAATTTCAAAATAAATTTTACAGCTCACATTTATGCAGCAACTTATTGTGTTTAAAAATTACTACAGTGCAAATTAGCATAAACAAGCACACACATCACAGGGAGCTTATACTGAGACAGCAGCTGGATTTGACGTGCAGAACTCCCTGTCCCACACAGCCCTCACCATTGTGACCAGTCACTGCTTCTTCCCATGTGCAAGTAGTGAAAAAGAGGAGCAAAGACCAGGCTTGAGCACCATCAGCTTTGGAAACAAGTGTTTTCTGTTCACAGTACTGGCTGATAGCCCCGAATTTTACCAGAGAAAAGCCAGGCTTGAGACACCAGCTAATAGCCTGGGCTGTGCTTCATATACCCTTGCTGCTCATGTATTTCCAGCAGATCCAGCTATCAGACAATACTTAACCTCACTATGGGATTGAACATACTCAGGGTATCTTCCTTCCTGTGATGCTCTAGCAACTACCAGCAAAATGGAGCACCTTCAAGGAGGTGTGTACACAGCATCTTGGAAAACAGATGGCCACAGCTTCATGTTGACAATGAGATGGCAATCTTCATACAAGGGCATATGACCACAACTACGGACTGTCTTACAATTGATTTAAGACTATCTCCTATCACTGGCAAGATTCACCAGGGAGCCCTATCAAGGTTGGGATGATGCACTTCAAATACAGAAAAATATTGTCTTGTCAAGCAAGACAAACAAGGCTTTCAAAGAACTTGAAGAAAGACTTCAGGTTAACCAGATTAACCAGAAGTCAGACAAACACAAGCTGTGAGAAGAGGCTGAATGAACTCAGACTCTTAAATATGAGATGGTAGGCTAAAAGGGGCAGTAGAACCCAAACATCGCTGCAGTGAATGTCTACATCCATTTCTACATGCATGAGTAGAAATAATGGGATCAAAATTCTGTTAGAACAGGACCAGATTGCCTAGAGATGTTGGAGAATCTGCATCATTAAAGCACTGGAAAAGCAGAGGGAATGGTACAGCTAGAGTTGATCATGGGTTGGAAAAGGGAGAAGCCAATCTCTCAAAGCCTCTGCTGGTCTATATATTCTGTCTTTAGGCAGTGACCTACTACACTGCACTTCCAGCTCATGCTCTAAGCTAAAATACTATGAGAAGGACTGGATTGCAGTTTAACTCTGTGTTGATCTGCCTGTGAAACAGTGAGGTTATACAAAAAGCTAGCTTCTCAGACTACATAATTCAATTTAACTTCACTACCTTGAGAATGGATTAAGTCAATGAAATTGAGCTAAATTACACCAGATGGGAATCTCACTCCAAATTTATGCCACCGATCATATTTCATCCTCCTCTTTCAACTGACAAGGAACATCAGTCTTAGGTCAGAGCCTTATCTTAGGTCAAACTCTCAATTCTCATGCACTTAAGCTTCCATCTTCAAACACCCCTGTTTGCCCTAATGAAAATTCTTATAAACAAAAGGTCTCCATTTCTGTGGTCTCCAGTACCAAAACATATACTTGTCAGTAATTTTGCCCATCCTGTTGCTTTCATGTCCGAAATATTGAACCAGAATTGAGTATTTGCTTTCCTCTGACGTGCCAACTGACTCTTAGTACAGCGCTTGCTTAAATAATAAAAAAGACAACAACAAAAACCCTTGTTCTGTCATCTTTGAGAAATTCCGGATTTCCTCAGTTTACAATGAAAGGAAGCATGGCTGGTATGAAGAACCCAGATTTTTCCCAGTTCTGCAATGCCCATGACATTCAAAACTCTACCACTGCTAACCACAGAAAAGGAACATCTAGAAATCACTGAAACCACAGGGCATAAATGAGAACTGTATGAGCTGCTGAACAGCAGTGTAAAAATCCAGCAAAGCTGTTTATGAGAATTATCCAAGACTCATTAGAAAGCGAAATATATTGGTACTTTGGAATTTCCCACACTGTGTCAAAATGACTTTCAAACTTCTAGATATTTCTAGTAAAGTTAAACCTATCACTGAACACTCCAGGGTTGCCCAAGCCACTGTTTATTGGGTGAAATACATGAACTTTCATACAAGTCAGTGAAAGCAGCTAAATCCTGCAAACAGAAGTGTGCAGCAGCCCACAGAAGAGCCATGCAAGCTGGCGAGCCAGGCTTAGCTTAGCAGTCTGGGGCAGTGCCAATGCTCACATCACATCTGGACTGATCCTGTGCAGAACACATGGCTCTGGTGCCTCTGTACTACCCACCACTGCAGGGGATGATGTGCTACTTTTCAAGAGTTGCTCTGCCAAAAAAATTAAACATTTGCTGACATAGGTATTAAACTTAATACCAGCCTGAAAACTAGGCTTGCCTGAATCCCACTGTGTGATGCTCAGAGTCAGGTTTGTTGGCATGGTCCTGGTCTCAATGGATCGGTCAGCAGAGATTGAACCCATCTGTCTTTAAAATGTCAGGTGTGATATTCACATTCAACATGAACTGGTGCAATATAAACAAGCCCTAACATTACACATCCTCTAAAAGCAGTGTTGGATGAGTTACATACTTGTTTTATCTGAGCAGATGTCAGCATCTGCTTTAAGTAGAGAGAACTGAAACATTTGTGTTCTTTCCCTGTCCCCAGCCCCCAACCTACTCAAAACTGAGGGCGAACACTGAGTGTCAAGATTTTTCAGTGGCATTTTATACCAAACCAGGAAGACAGATGTTTTGATGATCCCACCCCCCTTACAATCTGGGCAGGCAGTCTCTTTGCTAAACTGTTCACCCTCACTATTAAAATTGATTTGCGAAGCAGCACATTGCAGCCAAAGCAAGCACAGCAGTCATTACAGAGTAGGCTGCTCACACGTTTCAGTACTTAGCCAAGCCAACT
This sequence comes from Donacobius atricapilla, assembly GCA_013397315.1. Lineage (NCBI taxonomy): Eukaryota > Metazoa > Chordata > Aves > Passeriformes > Mimidae > Donacobius > Donacobius atricapilla. The sequence goes on along the minus strand of WBMY01013264.1, from coordinate 151,439 downwards.
ACTGATGAATGGGTCATCTTTTGTCAAGCAACTATAAAGAACTGGTAAAGACATAATTTGTGGCTCAGAACAGCCATGCTGACAGGTAGGCCTTCTCGTGGTCCTTTTGCTTTCCAGCAGCAGTCTGCTCAGTTAGCTGGTCCTCAACAAATTTCACTAACAGAAAAGCATGGACATTAGCTGGTCAGTTGCAAGGTCTTATGTGAGGAAACTATGAAAATCTTTAGAAAATAAATGCACAGACACTGAAGCAGCAGTGGGAGTGAGAGTTAAACCATGTTGAACAACTCTAGGATATGCAAAGAACGAATAGTTCAACAAAGGATAAAGTCAGTCAGAAATTTTACCTATGCTATGTAACGTGGTCATTCTCAAAAATCTTGCAGACCACTTCTTAAAAGTCAAGATGCTTCTGAATATTACACTGTCTTATGTTCCCTTATTTTTGGAATTTTGATCTGGTCACTTTAATATGCCCAACTTCACTTTTTTTCTTGAAGACAATCTTGCACTCAGGGATCCTACTTTTTCTGGGTTAAAGACAAAGTAAAACAGAATACCAAAAAAACCCAAACAAAACCAGAAAAAAAACCCAACTCAAAAGAGAAATCAGCAACACCAACAAAAAATATCAAAATTTTATTTTACTTCTCTTTGTGAGATCTCTGAAAGGTCTTGGATTAGGAGGCTGCATTATAATAATCACAAAAGTCACAGTACCAGTTATCACTTTGAGAACTGGAGCAGAGTGCAATAAAAATCATACCACAAAATTCTCACACCAGAACAGATTCAAGAAGCCTCAGCTAGGTCCAGGCTGCATTTTACTGAATAACAAATGAAGGGAAAAACCTTGCCAATAGACAGGGAGTGGCTGTATCAGTCAAAAATTGTATCTGATAGATTACAAATCTGGCATCAAATTCTCATCTCCATTCATAGTTTCAACAGCCAAAAGAAATGACACCCATGAGAGAAATATTGTCTGTCAGGAACTGCGTGGAGGTTATATAGCAGCCTATAATGAGTTTTCTTGCACGCGTTGGTGCAATGTCCCAGAAGGATAAGGGATGAGGAGAGATGCTTGGCATTCCCCCTCGACCTGCAAGACTTCACAGGCTGCACTGTAACAGTCTCAGATTTGAAACTGGAAATACTGTAGCTCTAGAAATTTTACTCCGGTACCTTAAGTGCACAGGATTCTGTGTTGCTGTAAGTGTTCTGCTGAAAGCTGTAAACAGAGAGAAGTTTATGTAGACTTACAACCTAGACAAAAGAGGAGCAATGTCCACAGAGAGATCCAAGAGATAATACCAAAACAAATGTGGAGTTTTATTCCTCAGACCTGAAAAATACAGTCTCATCTCTGAAGAAACACTTTTCAAACACTGGCAAACTGATCTGTCCCCAAAGTTGAAGGAAAAGTCCAGTTCTCCAGTCCGCTCTGACAGAAGTCACCCAAAAAGAAAACCAAAGCCCAAGCTAACAGGTAACTGTGAAAAGCATTGCCCTAAATGTTTGGAGTTTGTCATAATTAAAAGCCGAAGAGGAACTACTTATATATAGATATTTCTAACTCAAACAAGTATTGCCATCATCTCCATTCACAGTTAATCAATCACCTGTAAACACAAACTGTCAAACTTGATTTCTCTCTGATGGCTTACTAAAACTTGTGCCTCAAAACAGCCACCCTGATGACCACAGGGGTGGAAGTTGCAGGATCAGTACACTAGACCTCATTTCTAGGTCCAGTAGGATTGTGACCTTCCTGAGGACACACAGGCCTGAGAACATCTTAACCTTAGCCACATTTCTTTAGAATACAATTAAAAGAATTGTTTGCCCAAAGTCCTGTTCCCAAGAAGTGAAAAATCTTATAATCAGTTCTGCTGGAGAAGAAGTAAAGATGTTGTTACATGGCTTTTTCCAGAGCTTTAATCACAGCACACAAACTCTCTACACATTCCTTTGGATACACATTTGCTTGTGAAAAAGTGGGCTGTATGTACTGGCACCGAGGCACTCCCTCTGTCCTGCTCATGCTATATCAATTCACTAAATAGATTTAATTCGCTGTTTCCTCCAAAGGTATTTTAGGGAAATATAGGTTGCATATTAGGAAAATGTTTTTTACATTAAGAGTGATAAAGTACTGGAATGGTCTGCCTGGGGAGGTGGTGGAGTCACCATCACTGGATGTGGTTAAAGAAAGACTGGATGTGGCACTGGGTGCCATGGTCTAGTTGAGGTGCTAGGGCTGGGCTGGACTCGATGATCTTGGAAGGTCACTTCCAACCCAGTGATTTTGTGTGAAATTCTGTGTGATTTACCTTTGGAATTTTGGTTTTAATGATATATATACACAAAAGGACAGGTCTTTAATGATGCCATGTCAGAAAGATGCCCTTTCTACGAACAGTGCAGGAAAATGCCCTTGAGTATCTTAGATACAAAAGGCCAGTAAATTGAATTTATGTCTCATTTAATCTACAATGGAACAGTTAGTACTTAAAGGGTACATATACTTCCTCTACTCCCTTTCTTCCTGAGAAACTTTCAGATGCTGAAAATCAATTCCTTTTGTCTCCTTGTTATTCATCTGCTACACATTAAGGAGAAACTCTGGGCATTCAGCAATCCCACAATAGTCTTTCATCTCTAGAGAAGCCTGGTATGAATTAAAAACTTATGGTCCCTCAAAATACAGATGCATACTGCAGCATGCCACTGACTTATGTGCTGGTGACTTCTGCCAGTGTTCTCAGCATGCTGCAGGTAGCTCATCTGCATCTCTGAACTTAAGTGACTCTTCTACAGCACTGCCCATACAGCCTACACAAAGTGTTTAGACATGAGCATACACAAATATATGTCCCCATATAACAGGGACTGTCACCTACTCTTTTCCCCAACTCCCTGCTGTTTAGAAATTATTTTGAAAAGTGGATTTACTACAGCCAAGCTGTTAGTATACAAACAATAAATACCTCATGAAGGCAATGCGCTTTCATTTCAGTGATCTTGAGAATGGAGATTATATATAAATAACTTCCAACTGACAAAATTTCTTTGCCATGTCCATTTTTAAGGGCAGTTTTAACTTAGGACTCTTGTTTTTTTAACAAGCATAAAATTTAATTGCTATCTAGACTGATGCAGCACTGGTCAAACACACACAGCTCTTTCATTCCCAGCATCCATGTAGTCATGGTGTCAGATGTCCTGTATCGTAACAATTCAGTTTCCACTCTCAGGTCTGAAAGTACATCAAGGCTTAATATACTTATTCTTGTTTTACTGTTTGATCTCTCAGTCTATTTTTTCTCCTACCAAAATGCTTTTTGCCCACTCCTCAACTCTGAAGTATTCCCTGCAGCCAAAACAATACACTCAAAATAAGGAAATACTTGCAAATTCACATTCCCATTCTGTCCTACAGGAACCATCATCTTTTGCTAATTGCTTCTACATCCAACACTTTCCCCAGACAAGTTCTTAGCCACCTTGCTCTACAAGCTCTTTCATGAATAATTTCTTTAAATTAGATTTCAGTGTCAAATGTTTTCCACTGAGCATCTTTTTATCTATTCAGTATGGAAGTTTGAAGAGGTTTAAAATTATGCTACTGAAAGGTCAAATTAGAACATTATATGTAACCCTGAGCAGCAGTTAAAAGGTGAGAACAGAGCTCAAGTTCACTAGCTATTTTGGGCTCAGATTACAAGGTAGCCAGAATCTGGAAGTCAGCCTATGCCTGCAGTACACATCCAAAAGAGCTGTGCAAAGAACTAATGGCAGGCACTGATGCCCTGTGTCACAGAGACTAAAGCCAGCTCAGACACACCTATGGGTGTGCAGCCACAGGTGATGCTTGCCCAGCAAGGCCCTTACCTCACTTGAATCCTCCTGCTGATTGATGACAGCCAGGGCGTCCTCTGCCGCCTGGCGCTTGGCTTCGGCAACAGTGCGCTCCATCTTGGCCCTCTCGGACGTGATCATGTCGTGAGCCTTCCGCTCGGCCTCCGACACCGCCTTCTGCAGCTCGGCCATCGCCTGGCGCTTCACTTCATTGACAGCTTCCTCTGCAAAGCAGGAGAGAGCCGCGTCAGCACAGCGCACCTGGACACTGCCTCGCGGGACTGCCGTGGCAAATGCATCGCTACTCTTATGGTGACATTGAGATTACTCTCAATTATAATGATAGTCTTCATTCTGAGTAGGGCACAGAGGAAGCTGGTTCCTCAAGAATCCTCAAAAAGCGCTGAAGTGCTTCTCTTCTTCCCCACGATCCAAGCCTCTACCACTAGCAATAATCCCTGCTATTTTAATTCTCGGCCAGTACTTCTTTAGGTACAATCATTTCAGATCTCTGGTCCACTTCATTTGCAATCTTTTTTGAACACTGAAAAATTAGTTTTGCAGCACAGCAGATATATGCATATACTTGTTAATAACTATTATTTAAGATATATTACAGATTTTTTTTAAAAAATGGATTTTTAAGCTTGGGGAAGTTAAGACAGGATTTATGGTCTTTAACAATTTTTCCCCATACATTAACAAATAAATACATGAACTTAAAAAATCCCCAAGAGTTTACTAAAGATTTTTAAATCACTGGTCTAATATCTTTTCTTGGACATACTGTTTTACATGAAAAAATTAAAATTTGTTTATGAACGTTCATTTGACCTCTTGATCGGTCTTTCAAATCCATGTTTATACTTGAAGACCTGACTTCCTGGCTTTTCTAAACTCTTGAGCACACCTTGCCCAGGAAGACTTTGGAGCACAATTAACACTGAGCTGGGGCACCTTGCTTCATTAAACTCAAACCTCGATGCTTCTTGTAAAACAACTATGGTAGTATGAGTCCTTTCTTTGGTATATACTAGTGTCATATCTTTTATTCCAGAAAACATGGATTGTCTCAAATTTGTTATTTGGTTTTTGATGCAGGAAGAATGCAAAGATTTTACTAATGAACAGTCTTTTAATTGACAACTAAAACAAGTAATTTCTTCTTTTTTTTTTAATTAACTGCTCTAATTAACAAGGAAACCATCCTCCCCCTGAATTAGTTTATCTAATTTTCATCTTTATTCAAAGCAAAATGACAATGATTAATTGAAAATTTAATAAGCGGTAATTATTAACTTGGCAAACCTAGTACCAATTAACACTCTATTAAAACTAATTATGACATGTTTCATTCAAATGTTTGCACTTAATTGTTTCATGCACTTAAAACCCACCTTAATTAAATGTTCTGTTTAATTAAAGCCACAGATCTCTATTAAAAATGTTTTACTGTAGATTAAAATCTAAGTATTAGAACGGTGCTATGTGTTAGTGTTTTAGTCCATGTATTTAGCCCATGTATTTGTGTGCACACACATGCTGCAGACATAACTCTTACACACACTCAGTCACTCTCCTGAGTTACATCTGATAGCTCTGCAAGTGTTATTTAAAAAATAATGTCTACATGAAGTCTCCATTTTCAGTTATTAAGCAAATTACAATAAAGACTTAACTTTAAGCCATGTACTGACTAAAACTGAACTAAAACAAAAGAAGAGCTCTCTTGAGGAGCATGTGTGCATGTTACATGTGTGTATATCTGCAAGAGATTTTTGAACTTTAAGTTTTCAAGGGGGTGGAGAGGGATTTGGAGATAAAACTTATGCCTTTATTTTTATGAGGCTGAAAATATGCCCTTATATTACCCTACCATAAATGTTGTTTAGGGAAAAGCCTCAGGAGAGGAAAAAATCATACCCTTCAACCATACAGCCAAGGCTTAATTTACTTTGAATATTCAAGGTGAATTAAAATTCTATCTAAGTGGCAATACAGGACAATAATTTTTGCTTACGATCAAAGCTACAGCTAGTCTAATTGTATATGCAAATCAGGCAATTTATATTTAAATTATGCATTCCTATTCTAGTCCCACAGGCACACAGATCAGCAAAGGGAATTGGTAGGACATTTGCAAGGTGCTTGAATATTTATTACCAACTGTAACCATTCACAGATCATGAGAAAAGAAATACACAGGAAAACATACAGATGTAATTTTATTACCATTTTCAGAAAAATGAGGCAACTTAAATACAGGCGTTTTGTCTATGAACTGCAGTTACTGACAAAGTGGATTTCTTTAAGAAAATATGTATTCTTGCTGATATTTGCTACAAGTAGAAATGATCCTTGTATGATCATGACATGATGTACTTTTGTTATATAAATTTAGTTTTACAGGTAGGTGTTTGTAGTGGTTAGAAATGCCAGTTTCTTATATTAAACAGAAGCAAAATGCTCCAATATTTTTACATGGACCTCTAATGGTAGTTTTTCATCCCAGATAATCTACTTCTTTTCAGTCCTAATATAGAAACTGAAAATTCTATTACATGTTCTATACTGCTTAAGGATTTTGCAATTCTTTTAAGAGTATGAAGATGCCTGAAAGTGCTTATGAGGCCACATGCCTGATTGACACTTTTTGATTGGCTTAAACTATGGACTGGATTTTAATATTTCTATTAACTTTGATGACAGAATTTGCGTTGTGCTATACTACGTGTGAAAATAAATAAGTTAAAATATGTCGAGTCAAAATGCACCATCATAATTTCAATATATTACAAACTCAGGAACACCAAATAACAAGATGAAATTTTGTATCACTGATTTTCTTCACAGCTTCTCAGACGAAATACTACTGACATTTTATAGACATAGAAGGCAAACTTTAAGATAGGTGTGTGATATGGGTAATGGCAAAGGACATTTTTATTTGCCTTGACAATGCTGAGCTATGAAGGCCAAGAATTATACCAGCACCCTTCCTTTTCCCTGTACTTCCAGGGGAAGAAAAAATTATTAGATTCCAGTGTCAGAAAGCAGAAATCTGGAAGTTTTTAAAACTATGTATCTAAAATGCATGTACCTGCATCCTCTGCCTTCCCAGCAATGCTAAGCATTCTTGGTACAAATTCACTGTCATTTTAGGGATGCAACTGAAATCTTCCTTCCCTTTGAGCAGCATTAACACATGAGAGAAGCTCCAGAAAGCAAAAGGCTTGTGTGGAGTAGGCATTAGTCAGCATGGTCTGAAGTCCTTGGAGCAGACTTAAGAGAGGTACTTATCTTTCACCCAAAATGATGATTCACCAGCCAGCTCCTGGTCATCTCCCTCACATCATCGGCACATTTGTCCACAGGATGGGAAAAGAAAGGTGATGGGCAGATGGGCACTCATGTGCCACCACAACATTTTGGATTATCTCACTCTGATGCTGACCCTGGCAAGGGTGGCCAGTGGCAGTTGGTGACAAAGGGTAATCTCAGCATCATATCCCAAAATGCATCATCTGTCTCAGGAATACTCTGTACAATGTGCATGACCCTTATTGTCTTTGTAAGACAAAGGATGGTCATTTCATTCCTCTTCTGTAACTCCAGAGCTTTCAGCTGGAATGCCATGGACATTGGGCCTGGCTAAGTGACAGGGATGGCTGGAAGACAGTTTCCACATGACACAGAAGAAGCTATTGGAGCAGGCCACAATGGGCCTGCAACCCTCTCTGTATTTAATAAAGGGAAGTATGTACTCCCAGAGAGCAAGTCATCCAACCTGTGATCTCACTGATCCTCATTACCTGCCTCTCTCCCTCTTGACTACTGAAGAACACCAAGAACTTGTCTTGGACTCTTCATCCCCATATTCATAATTCAATGAAGCGAATCAGGGCACTGATGACCGCTTTCTGCTGGTGTATGAAACTGAAGTGGGCTTATATGGCTTTAACTCATGAGGTACTGCATAATATGTCCTTGCTTCAGCAACCACAAAAGCACATGCCTAACTTGGTATATTTCAAGAATTACACTGGAGTCTACCAATCTCCAAAAGTTTAAAGTGAATCCCTCCTCCACATGCTTTTGAGTTTGCTTATTAACTGTTTTTATGCCACATTGTTTCAGTGTAATGGATTCAGCATTCCAAACAGAATTTCATAGTTGATTCAGCTCTCTGCACATTCCTCTTTACTGACATTTGACACATGAAAAGATCCACACTGAAGCAAAAAAATTAACCCGTGAGGGATTTGTAGTCTTCTTGACTGGGAGTTGCTGCCCAACCAGGAAACTATGGAGCATCTCAAATGGCATAAGAGGCCTATTCTCACAGAGCTGAATTACACCTTTACTGCCTTCATCCTGAAAATGTGGATACCTCCAGTTTCAGACCACCCTCCTAAAAATGCAGGACCATGATTTATGAAAGCAGTATGCTCTCTGATGTCTGACTAGACTTAGTAACAGATACAGTTATGCATCCTGCAGAGTCACACTTCTTTTATTCTCCAATTCACAGGCACAGTCACTTTAAACCCACATCAGCCTGAAAATAAGAGACTAGAAATGGAATCAAAGGAAAAACTTTGTTTCAAAGGAATTGATGACATAAATGTTCACAAGTACAGGTCCTGTACACTACCATTTGGGAATACATGCAGTATGAATGCATATCCAATTTCATAACTCAAACCAAAAGCTTCAACTAACTTGTGTTAATTATGAAGAAACTTTTTTCTTTTATTGTATTGAACCCATGAGTCATAAATAACCTCATGCCAAATGACATCAAACCCTAGTTTTTTTAAGAAGACTGAAGTTTTTGAAATTCAACAAAATAATGCTCCTCTGAGATTTCCTGGGATTGCATATTTTGTTGTATTTTTCACTTAAAAATGTTAACATAAATATGGCAATATGAAAATATTCTTGGATACTGAGTTACAGAGCCTACACTTTCCTTGGACAAAACCAAGAACATGTACACTATTCTACTATTTTTCACAGAAAATGCAATAGATCTAAAAAGATTAAGATAATGACAAATGTAGACTTTACACAATAAACCCACATTACACACAAAACATAACTTCTTGTCTGACGCAACAAGATAACAGCATAACATTTTTACATGTATGTTTGTGTATCTAGTTTAAAATACACTGGAAAGAATTTACAGATTTGATCAGAAAGCATCAACATTGCTGCATATTTGCCATTTAATCATTAACTGCTACTCAGACAGCTGCTGCAGACTTCATGGTTATACAGGTGTTTAAAAGCAGAGGGGTGTGTTTGGGTGTATAAATAGCCCCTCAACTATCTCGATGGAGTTCAAGAGCTGCCTCTGGCCCCTCTGAAAACAAGGAAGCTCTGATGTCAGTGTCAAAAGAGCAAAGGTTTAGCTCCAGCACCAGAGTGGGATCCTCGCCAGGAAACTCCTGTGCTCAGGCAGAGTTTCAGTGTTAAGAAAACTTTGCACAATCACAACGTCTGCCCAGGGTGCTTTCCAGACACAGGCAGATGCTGTCAATGCCCTGCAAACAGCCAGAGCAGCTGCAGAGATGTGAACTTGCTGACTTCATTGCACACTCTGCAAGTTTATGAGCACAGGCTTCACTGGGGGCTGACAGGCACAAAATCTTTTTTAAATTAAGAATGGTTACTTTGCATAGTTGAAGTCTCTTTTTTAACAGGTGTACTTGGGTTTTTCTTCCTCCTTTGGGAATTCTTACCTTAACTAGGTAAGAACCCTGAAGCTTAAAAAAACCTTACCCACACTAACTTCTTTTTTTTAAATTGCTAACAGACAAACTTTTAACATATCAAGTTTCAGTCTGAAACCATTAGAAGCTCTGAAAATAAGGGTCCATATTGGAAGTACTGGGAAGTCTAGGGAAGCTATTCCCCTAACTATAGCAGCAGATGCTTCTATTATAAAATTATTTAATGTCCTGATCAGTTCCAATTTAAGATTATTAAGCACAATTTCTCCTTGATACTAGTAAGCCCTTCCCCCGCCTCCCAATTCCTCACATCAGTGCATCAACAACTGCACACAGCTGCCAGACAACTAAGCTGGTGTTTTTAAACAGTTCTTACCAGCTTTCTTCCAGATCTCCTCTGGCACATATCCAGACGCAGGCCTGTGAAGGAATTCTCGATGAGATTCTGCAGGAGGAGGGGGTGAAGAGGGAAAAAGAAAGAGCATCATAAGCAATGCTGGCTTGTTGAGAGCAAGGCTTAGAGAAAAATGCCTTTTCTCTTTAATTGTAGCTCAGAGAATGAAATCAAGTGAAGCTTTTCTCTCCTCAAAACCAAACAGATGCCATGGCTGTAGCTCATGAATGTCACATAGACCAGATCAATGCTTATGACTTGAATGTCTCATCTTAAGCCAAGTTAAGATGGTCATTTTATTTTTATTTTACAGTGTTTTTAGTCAACTCTGTATGACAGTATCTACACTTTTAGGGGAGGCTTTGTGAGACAAGCTGAGGGAGTGACATGCTTTGTCCTTTCTCATTGTATTTATGAAAAGGAAAAAGAGAGAGGGCAACAGTGCAGGTTTGGCACTTCTGCTCTGTGCAACATAATGAGTACTGATGAGTGCAGATAAAAGTCAAGATGTCATTCCAGTGATCAAACAAGTTGTCCACAGAAAAGCAAAGGGGTGTTTCTCTAAGTTCAGAGCTATGCTTTCTTATATGTGAGCCCATGTTGGCAACTGTAGCTGCAAGAGTTGGAAAAACAGAACCTTTAACTTTAGGTTAAGCCCCTAAATACATGCTGCCAAACAACCTCACTGGAGCTGAAGCTCGTAATTCACCCACATGTTTCAATCACATTTTGGCAGCTCTTTCTCCTTCTCCTCTTTTTTTCAAAAGAAAGGTTTAACCTTTAGGCCTGGGCCTAAGAGTTCTGAAATCAGCAAGATCCCTTCCACAGGGATTTCAAAGACCTAAGATCAGACCATACAAAAAGAAAATTCACTTTGGCCTGAAATTTAGCATAGCTCAGCAGATGAAATTGAAATTGCTCCTTTCAAATACAATTTAAAAAACTGATTAACTATTATTCAAAGTAATAGAGGATAAAATGAAAAAAACCCCAGCCAAACACATAAAACTAAACTCACTGCCATGATTACTATTGCCAGTGTGTCAGAATTCATTTGCCTAAATAAAACAACTTGATTTGTTTCATTACAGACAGGTTTGAATGTTCTTGGAGATGCTGCTAGAAATCAAATACCTGTTTGATGTCTGATCTTGAACTGTAACAAGAGTATACCTGCCATTCTTTGAATGCTAATTTTGACTAAATGTATTCATTTTCATATCTTACAAGTTTTTATTCACTAACTTGGTCAAAAGGCAGTATTTTTAAGAAAAATGTTGAAACATCAGGTTTTGCAAATAATTTCTTACACCACTACATGCATCCATACAGTACTGTTTACATACAGTAGCCCACATAAACTTCAATGCTTTTAAAATCTGACAACATTGCAGGCAGCTAACAAAGGTGAAAATGACAGGGGCTTTGTCAACAGAGACTGGGGAATCCCAGTCTCTGTGCATTGTTTCACAGATGTAGTTCCTCACATGAGAATCTGCAGACAGTGACTGGGAGTACATCTTCCCATCTGACAGGCAGCTGAGGGGATTTACCCAGCTCTTCTGTTTGTCACTGAAGGATGGGACAATAATTTAAAATAGATTTTTGTAGGCAGACTTTCACATCTCTCAAGCATAAAATAATAAGACTTTGTGTGTGTGTGTGTGTGTGTTTGTAGATTTGGTAAAACAGCTATTTATATTGGTTTAATCAACCTGATAGAAGATTTTGGACCTGATACCAAAAATGGGAAAATTCTCAGTATGGCTTGGCTTGAGTGATTCTGGAGATGATGAATAGCCTTGTGTACAGTTTTCACCCCTTAAAGGCTTTTTAGACTTACAGGCATGGTGCCAGTTCAGTTAGGGGGACAGAGGCAACAGCAGAAAATATTGTTTGAAGGCTCAAGGAAAATAAAGGCAAAAAATTAAACCACTCTTATTTGCTCTTCAAGGAATACTGGCAGGAAAAGACTCAACCAGGTTCCAAATGTGGCAAAACAAGGGGTTTGTTGCTTTGTTGTTTTTCATGTCTTTACTTTATATTGAGTTTTCCTGTCTGCTATTTAAGGTGCCACCCAGTGCAAGGGGAGCATAACCTTGATTTAAGTCTATGGCTTTTAGTTTTGGGTGAAGGAAAAAAAAAAAAAAAAAAAAAAGACAGAGAGATATGGAACTGATTTTTTGGTACACATGACTTTCCAAAAATGGAATTCAATGACATAAATGACCAGATTGCCAACTAATTGTTAAAATTTGCAAAACATAAACATCAATCAAGCTCTTATTCCAACCACAAATTATTTACATGAGGAATGAGATTCTCTGCTTTAAGAAGACTTAAAACAAGAGCTTATGAGATACTTTCCCATAGTTTGAAATGGTGCATAAAAAAGACAAGAAGCACTTACAAAAATAATAAAAACCATTTTCCAAGCCAGAATAATTTTAGTAACATGGCTATTGTTTAGTCAGTGGTCATGAGTCTGTGAAAACAATCTTGTTTCTAAGGCTAAATTACAGGAAATGACCAGAGGATACAAATCTTACACATTAGTGTTTTTAAGGTAAGGAGTCCTTCAGCTTAAGCATCTCAAAAATTGTTCATTAAAACTGAAGCACAAAAGATCTTAACTTTGACATCTAGCAAACTCAAACCAAGATTAACACAACCAAGTGAAGTCCCTAAAATACTAAATGTAAAAACAACAGCAAAAAGCCATAATGAGAAGAACACATAATATTAAATAACTAACTGCAGCACCTAGAAGTTGAAGTAAATGCTGCCTGGAAGGAAATGGAATGAAACCAGATAGCATTAAGAATAATCTGAAGTGACAAGGCAGATCAGTCAGAAAAGGACATCAGAAAAGGCTTTACGTGTCAGACATAATAACAGAGGTTTGTAAATGGTGAAAATGCAACAATATCATTATGCAGAACAACAGTTTGTATACTACTGAATTTACTTGAAATTCATGGCAAGGCATGAAAACGTGTTGGTAATTAGTCCAGCTCCTACTGAACCAAAGGAAAATAAAAATTACATATATATGCAAATAATCTGTAGTTGTCTGTAAGTGCTTAAATGAGTTAACAACGAAACAGACTTTTGATATCAAAAATGGTATTGGAATTTTCTATTTTAATGTGAAACAAATGTCTGAAAGAGTAAGAAAGTTGTTGGAATAGGACAGAAGAATACACATGAAGAAAACACAAACATTTGCATTGGTTTCAGCTCTCAAATTTGAATGAAAAATTTTTGTGGCTTTAAGATAAAGAGAAAAGGTGCTGAAAGAGAGTGATGTGCAGAGATGTGGAGAGTTGTAAGAGCAGCCATAAATATGGATCTGCAAAGTGAAACTGAGATGAAAGGACCAAATAAATTATATGAACTGTCATGTGATAATAAGGCTCAAACCCAAGAAAACAGAATAGAAAGATTTAGAAGGAAAAGAAATGTTCAATAATCTCAAAAAGCCTAATTCATATTTAGAAAGAAGGACAGAAGGTTAGTTGACAAAACAAAAGAATTGAGGCTTTTATCACCAGAGAGTTACATGCAAGTCTATAACACGGAGTGTTAAGAAATGGAGATGAACACCCAATGTTTTGAAGATCTTTTAGAATTTACTGCATTCATGAAAATACTGGCAGTGATAATAATACCCTACGTGCTGTACTGAATATTAAGGCTCAAAAATAATAAAGCTACATATAAGCAACCCTGAACAAATTAAATATATATGCCTTTTTATGTATTTATGTAGTTTCCATATTTCATATGCAAGTTCTGCTTCATTCTATCCTATAATAAACGTAACACCATTAGTGGGACACAGAAAACAAACAAAAAGAATTCTCAGAGCAACAAATATAAAATATTCACTGCCTTGTTTGTAAGAGTCAAGTTCAAAAGTGTGCCAGTTCCATATAATGAAATATAGAGACAGAGATCTGAAGGTGGGTAATACTGAATGAGACTACCTTGCAAACCTGGTAGGGGGGCAAGTGTTCCCAGTATTTTTAAGTACGTCTGTGCCCTTCCTTGCCCTCTAATTTTTGTGCCTATCACAACACCCCTTGAAACTGTGTTAAAAATACAGTTGTTGTGTTCTCATTGTAAAAGAATAAGAAAAGAAAAGCCACATTGGTACTGTATTACTGAATCACCCTCAAGCAGAGGCCACGTCAGAACTGAGCACTGAGAATACACACATGCAACGTTTCTGCAGTTGGAGCCCTACCTAACAGCTTGCCGTTCAGTAAGTCACAATCTAGCCCAAACCTCCCATGCAGTGAGTGGATTAAGAGCAATACTTAATGTCATCAGTGACCAGTATCACAGAGGCTTTACACTCTAGAATTACAAGTTATAAATGTTACTGTGGTGTTCACAGCAGTACGGTTTGCTCATGTTGAGAGTATCATGCATATCACAGCAATGCTGATTATGTGCAAATGGCAAAGGGGCAGGTTTATAATCACAGCGTGGATAGACATGTGTTGGCAGGAATGCTCTGGCTAACACTGAGAACTTGACGGTGAACAGCTTTAGAAAAAATAAAAAGGGTGTGAAAGGGTTAACATTTAAAAATGTATTAAGAAATGGCTAACCTATGTGTTTTTGACAAATTCATACACTTCTGAGAATCCTGGTTTCCTGAGGCAAATCCTGCAGGTATTGGCACTCTTCAGCTGGAGATTTCAAACTCTGTTTTGTAAGATTTCCATTCAGATAAATTCAACAGACGCAAAATATCAACACTGCTGCAGACCTTCTGATGTGTGCCTGTTCCACTTATCTAGAGCCACAGCTGCACTCAGTATGGTTATAGATCTTGTTTATAACCCACGATGCTGAAGAACCCTCATCTTTAATTTATCCCACTGTGTGTATTTCAGTATACAGTGTCTGATATGGGTAATTATTCACTATTAGGGTGAAAGTTGTAGTCCTGCTGCAGTATGTAGTACTGAAATTCTTCAGCAGAAATGGAGGAGTCAGATGATGTATTATTCACTTCATAGACCATCACAGTTAATCAAGTGAATATATATAAAGTCTGACTCATTTTTAGACTTTCATAAACATGTATTATTCAGACTGAAAAGAATAGACCCTCTTACCTTCAGCACATTCTTGGAGAGTAATGGGAGCTTGTAACCTGTTGTAGCTGGCTTATGTGTGTATTGGATTACATTGCATTAAAATGAATGTTCAAGTATTTAATTTAATTTTTAAATTAAAAATATCAACAGAAAAATATTGATCAGATACTGCAAACTTACAGGCTCAGCATGATTTACAGAGATGTCCAATTAAAAGAAGCACAAAAATCTTTGGCAGGAAAAAAGTCTAGTTGTTCAAAATGACAACCCGAATTTTCTTCAATTACATTTCAACTCAAACTATCCATGTTAGATCTCAGCTCTGAGTTTTTTAGCAAGACCTATCTATGAAGACTGTGGCATAATATTTGTAATGAGAAGTTGTCACTTTAGTGATGATATTTGAATTGTAAAGAAAAAGAAACAAAAGCACAGCTAATGTAGCCATAAGGGCCCCATTTTTTCTCCCTTGCTAGTGGAGATGACAAGAAGGATTTAAAGGGTGGATTACCTTGTTGAAAAAAAAAAAAAAAAAAGAACTCCGCCAAAAAAAAAGGTACAAAGGGAAATCACTGACATTTAGAACCTCTGTAGCAAACCCCCCCAGTGTTTACATGCTGTGGTACTTTAATTAAAAAATTGGAGGAATTTTTCAATCCTTTTTTCCCCACTTCAAAACTAAAATAAAATGCCCTAAAGCACCTCAAGGCTCACAGACGCTGCTTTAGTTTTGTGATACCTCTGAATGTTAGGAGTTTTCATTTTGTTAACTAGATTACTACCAGATTTGAGGAAATATGAGGATTAGCTTTCCATAGACTCCAAAGTATTTTCTCCCCATCATGTCAGACATATAAGCACTTCTTACCAATACTTGCAACTGACATGGATGCTACAACACTGAAGCAATCCAAGTTTCATGTTTGTGAGTCTCAGAAGTATTTTTCCAACCAAATAACCAAAATTGACAAGTTAAAATTGAATGGACTCACTCCAACCAGTTTATTTGTACCCACAGTACTGCAGAGCTGACTGATGTGTCCAGTGCCAAAGTCTGTAGTGCATAATTATCTTTTAAGCCAGAAGACTTTGCTGTTTCCAAGAATTCATCTTGACAAATACAAAAACAAATGCTAATATAGGGATCTAACTGAATGGTTGATCATCATTTTATCTTATGTACCTGTTGTGGTGATGACTATTTTTCTTGGATTGTAGTATTAGCTATCAAGTTTTGATGAATGTCATGAGTTCCAGTTTCCTTGGGGAAATATTAACACTCAAGTTTCCTTTCATTTTTTTTTTTACCTACTAACTACACAAGTACCATGGCCTGTCTCTTTTTGCATCCCAGTTTTACTAGAGAAGTGAACCACTGCTTTTCATCTACTCACAAGTGTTCTTCCTAAAGTTGCAGATGTGACTGACGTTTCAGATGCCTTATTTATGAGTCTTTCTTTACACTACATTTTAGCACTGTTCATACAAGCCATTACCTAAATACTTTCTCAGAAGGGCTCCTCTAGGGACTAGACTTATTAGTGAACTATGGAAGCATTTCTACAACCCTTCCTTCCACTGATTGGAGCACATTTATAGAGCTATTGACTCAGGTAATTTGACACACACACACAGAGAAAAGATTTGTTTGTTATCAAGAGGCACTAAATATTACAGTAATAACTCTAGAAATTTACCAAGAGAATGATGGAGATGGGATTAAATTTGTTTTTCTGTTTTTGTATTTTTAATTAAATAAATTTTTGACTTATTAGGTTATTCATAAAGGCAAAAGGAAGACACAGTTAAAATGTAGCTGCAAAATAGGACACATGCAATTCTACTAATGAGTACAGTTTATGATGACTTTGAGTAGATGGCATTGTATACAGATAATTTTTTTTTATAAGACAATATTAGACAAGCAAGCATAGTCTGCCGTTGTCTTCAAAAGAGCAAGAACAATAAAAAGGTATCACCAAGATGTTTCTTTACCATACCTGCCACAAAAGTGAGGCGATGGGGTAGAAAAAGGCCAAAACACTAGTAACTTATAGAAAGCCCCCAAAGTAAAAGCCTGTTTCTATAGAGCAGAGTCCTCTTAGAGTAGTTGTGTGAGGTACTATGCGAGTGACAGTGATGGACACAGACCTAGGAGGATCATGTGTGCATGACTGAGCATCCTAGATCTTGCTCCTTTCTTGAACAGAAACCAAGTACACCTTACAACTCTATTTCCTTAGAAAGACAACTTCCAAGTTAAGTCATTTGATTTAAGAAGGTGAAAGCCCTCTGTTTCAAATTGCAAACAATCTAGGAGCACCTACAGATTTTTTAAAACAATCAGGCAATAGAAAGAGTCAGAAGGAACAGAGAGTCAGTGCACATCTCACTGCTCTGCCATCCCTACATGACATTCTGTCCTCCCACCCCACCCTCTCAGACTTTGCCGAATGGAAAGCAAATTACCAAGCACCACCCAAAAAAACCTCAAGCCATTCCACCCAGAACACCACTGTTTGTTCTATAGCTGAGTTTGAGTTATAGTTAATTCAGTAGTCAGCAGAGAGGAATCATCACTATAACAGAAGAATCAGAAGAACGAATGCAAACATCATCTATCACTTGGCTGAGCTTAAAGAGAACCAGTACATGATTTTCAATGAGGATACTGTACCTAATGAAACTGGATCTGGATTCACTGGACTCTGCTGTCTGGAATGACTACTGCTGCTGTTTCCACCTTTTTTTAAATCCTCTGCATCACTGTACCGCCGTATCCAGTAATTCAGCTCCTCACGGTCTGCTTCTTGACATCGCCGTAGGACAGTGAGAGATCGCCTAGTTTTTTCCACCATGTCCATTATACAGTTCAACAACTATTCACAGCAGTGGATGGAGCACAGAAACAAAGAAGAACCTTTTATTCACAGAGTGACATAAAGAAAACATAAATGTACTGAGTGCATGGGTTTTAATAATGAAGGAGTCCCTCTCTGTTAACCTCAACTATAGCTGAAAAATTCTAGACCTTTAATGTCAATCCCTTCCTTTTTAACTGATGATCCCAAACCATACAGATAGGGGCTTACAGGAGAAAGAGCAAAGACAAGGAGAAAACAACTGAACAGGCTGTAGCCCTACCGCTAGTATTACATGGCACCACAGAGGAATCAAGGTCTGGTCCAGAACTGATGCCTACAAATTTTACAAGAGCTAATAAATTCAGGAAGAAATCCAATCCCCAGATCCAGAATTTATAGAGTGTCCATTCCTCTTTTGGCAGACTGTAATAAGTAGAAAAATGCAGGAGACACTTATCAGCAAGGCCTGATAAGGGTTAATGGGGAACATCAAGCCCTCTGATTTAATCAGTAAAGCTTTCAAAACTTGTCCTGAAAGTCAGATAGGTTTTCAAATAAAAATTTTACATTCCTATCTTAGAAGGCCTCTGTTCAGACAATTATACAGAAATGGATATTTAGCCCTTACATGGTCAAGATGTTTCCACTCTTCTGCCCATTCTCTGTCTGTTAGCCTGTGATCAATCATTTCTTCTTGACGTGTGCCATGCAACCCTGCCAAAGAGGAAAAAATTATGTTTACAACATTGGAAGTCCTCTATGGGAAAAAAAAAAAAAAGCCCAAAAGAAAAAAGAGCCTATAGACAAAAGCATCATGTATTACCTGTTCTAGCATAAGAATGCCACTACAAAAAAAAAGTGCATCTTAAAACTTTGCTCAAAGTTCTCTTTAGTACTTTTCCCCACACAGGATGCTACTGTTTTGTTCAATTTAACGTCTTCAATTCAGTAAGTTCCATAGGTTGCAAGATGACCTTTCAAAAATGGACATATCTCTTTCTGACTATATAAAATTATTATATCTATAAATATAACATAATATATAATTTTTCATTTGCACTACTTGAAGTCAGCAAGGCAATTATTTGGTATATCAGTGCATATAATACTAGCTGTATTCCAGAGACTTGAAAAAATACTAGTATAAATTCAGTGTTATTTCACTAAATATAGTAATTGCTACCATGTCAACAGAGCATCATTAAGGGTTCATCCCTTCACAGATGTTTAAACAACATGTGGTTAAAATGTAGCACATATATCAGAGCAGCTGACAACATGATACAACCAAGCCAGTATTTATTATCAACACTCAAGGGGAACCAACACTTGTTCTTTGTTTAGCCTCCTCTATACAGATGCTGAATATTTGTAAGTGTTCCTCTTTTACTGAGGATTTGCTTAAAACAAGGAAGAACAGTAAGTGCAGATGTGAAGCAAAATCCAAGAGCATCAGGCATCCCATTAAACCGTGCTGCATGGGGTGTGGCTGGTGCTTCTGCTGTTCACATCCTCTGCAGACATCCCCATCCGCTCTAGAGATGTCACACACAAAACTCTTCTCTGAAAGATAACTTTCTTCTGCTCTAAGCTGAAATCAAGCTATATTGATGTTGCTATCACCACAAATCCAAGCAGTGTCCATGCAGCTCTGGAAAAACAAGTTCCTCCCACTTCTGACCCTCTTACTTAGAGACACAATTCAATCCACTTTTACAAATACAGATCTGAGATAAGGCCATTAGAAGCAGCTGGAGTGACAAACAGCCATAAAGGCTATATCCGAACAGCAGGTAAAAAGGTCCTGTTCACAAAATAGAGTTATAAGGGAAACAGAAACCTAAAAAAAAATGCAGAAAATCAACGTGCCTTACCCATAGGTCTGTTTCTCTCCCTGAGGTCCCTGTGATTGGGGTGTCTGTATGAGTCCCTGTAGTGGTGGGCAATGGCCATATCATCCAAACGATAATGCTGAGGTGGAGGTGGGGTGGGATGAGGCAGACCATTGGGCTGATAAGATAAGCCATTATTTGGACTGTACCGCTGGCCTGGGCTAATAGTGCAGGGCCGCTTGCTTGGATGCTCTGAGTGCAAAGGCTCTCTGTCAAAGCCATTTTCTTTGGTTCTGAAAAACAAAGCAAAGGAACTTTAATTCACTTTGTGCATAGTTTGGGAGCAGGTACCCCCACCTACACGTGCAGCTTCAGGAACTAAAGTTTGTTCTTTCACTTTGCTCCAAATGTGTGGTGTTGCAGAACATTTCATAACACTGTTGATTCAAACCAAAGGACTCATTCACTCTGTCTAACCATCCCTGTAACTTCAGAAGCAGGGTGAGCCTTCTGACAGAGCCACTTAACAGGGGCTGGAGAGCAAGCAGCCTTCGCTGAGATCACAGACTGATGGGGTGGATACACATGCAATTGCAGAGGTGAAACTATCAACTGATACATGAAGCTAGGGACCAAGAAATTCCTGTTTTCAGTAGTGCTATAGCTTATGATGATTAGGAGAAATCTGCAGCTCAAGAAATGTTGGGGTTTTTTTTCCCAAGAGTATACCAGAAAGTCTAGCAGTGCATGTCAGTGTGCTGACGTTCAGCAGGCCATGATCTCCTATCAAGATCAGTGTCACACAGAGACTTTGGGAAGAATTGACTCTAAATCATGAGAAATGCATCCTTCAGAGATTTTTGCACCATCTGGGCTATTCTAGTCAAAGGTGCTGTGACTGTCATTAATTTTGCAGGAAGATGTGGTTAAAATCAAGTCCTCAGTAATGTTCAGGATTTCCTACTCATTACTCTTAGACAGGGTTTTTTATGCTCAGGCAATTTGAAAGAGCTACAGAGGAGAAGGACAGGGTTTTTTATGTTCTAGTTACTCTTTAATTCAATTCAAAATTCACTATTTCCAAAGAAATCTTTACTTGACACCTTTGCCTGAGAACCTTGAACTCACTCTGAACTGATTCTCCATTAAAATAAATTTTTAAAAACCAAACATACAAACAAACAAACAAACAAAATCCCCAACCAACAACAACAACAAACTTCACAAAAAACCAAACCAAAACAACAAAAAAACCCCTGGAGTTACTTCAACAGGTTCACAACCCTTATGGGGAAGTTTCATTTCATGAAAATATGTTTGTTTTTTTAGTTTTTTTAACCATGCGAATAAAGAAAACCTACAAAATATTAGCTTTGATCAGAAAGTTTATTAGATATAAATATTGCAAACTGAGACTTCATTCCTCCTTCCAAAAACCTTTATTAAACTGCTGATATATTTCAGCTTTTTTATAAAAGAACTTTAACCTCTGGAAGAAATGGATGGTATAATGTATCATTCCTAGTAATAAAAATTTTCTGACACTTTAACAGAAAGGTAAATTTGAGGGAATTTTCTTGTTCGCCTGGTGTTAAAACCAATTGCCCTACAACAAGCCTTCCCCCAGAAACCAGTCAACCACCCTCGAGGGACTATCTGTGGGGAAACACTCAGTTTATTAATTGTCACCCAATTTACAGGTCCTCATTTACTGCCAATGAGAGGAAGGATGAAACCAAATCATTGCCAATATCCTCTGAGATAGAGAATCAAACTAAGATCTTGTAACTAGCAAGAAATGGACTGCATTGTTTTCAGAAGAGTGAAGCAATTTCTCAGAGACCTCACCAAGATAACTAATGCCAGAGAAGCTGCAGGTATACATGTATTTTACCAAAATGTAACTTGGCAAAAAGGGACAAATCTTTCATCACCACAGAGGGATGTCTATTCTAATTTTGGGCAGATATATACTTTGCTAAAGTGGAGCATGTACCTTGTTCCAAAAGAAATGCAGCATGGCTGTGAAAACTCCTAACCAAGAAAACCTGAGGTCCATCATATATTTTTTATTATTTTTGGCATGATGTAACTGCTTGCAATAACTCCCAATGGGTGGTGACGTTTCTGACAGCTCTTCAAGACAAGTTTGTATTTACTTGCTGGTGTGTGTTTTCTTTGCACGTATTTCCTCAATGTGCCAATCTTCCAGCTGTCAAAATACTATGCAAGCAAAATGAATGGATTTTCCTGTCTCTACAAGGCAAACTAATAATTCACCTAAGTCCTTTCGTTAGAATGTTCTCTAACTTAAATGAGTAAAAGTCAGAAACAGTAGACAATAACTCACTGACTTTTGGTCACTCAGTGTAGGAAAAGTAAAGGCATAAAACTAGGACAAGTGGGAATCCAGTTTTCCTTTTCTGCACTACAGCTTGATGTTAAAATCGTATATTTTTATATAAATGTATATATTTGCCCCTTAATGTACAGATATTTCTGTGGTTTTTAACAATGCATTGTACTTAATTACCTTAACTGGAATGCACTTCTTTAGCTTGGAAAACACACCAGCATATCCACTTAACTCTGACTAACATAGAAACTAACATGACTGTTGAAAACATATTTACTGAAATTATGTTTTTGCTATTATGCTGGGTGATGGCTTCATGTCTTTTCTGGGCGTAAAAATTTAATTCTACAATTTGTTGTTATATTTTCTGCACTAACCAAATACACATCTTACCAGAATACCAGAATGAGACTGTACATAAACTCATTTTATGTTTCTGACCACATAAAAGTATATAAAAAGGTAACAACTTAGAAAACCTCATCAGAACAGGAATTGCTGCAAATTTACTATATCTGAATACAGTGAATAGCATGATAAAAGACCAGGTACTAAGAGTGCCGTAATTCAGATGCTCTAAATTTGACCTGCCAGTCTGCTTCTGATCTCAGTCCTACTCATTCTTTTAGGTCTCACCCCTTGGGGCAACAGCATTTTCACAGGTGCCTGAGGAAGCACTCCTGTTTCCCAGGAACTGGCACACCTATGTGAATAGTAGTTCCAGATATAACACCATCGCGATTTTAATCTGCTTTCGTCTGATTTTGCAAAGCAACCACAAGCTGTAGAGAGGAAATAACAGTGAACATGTAAGAAATATAGCTGACACTTCTTTTCTTCCTCCTGTTGGCCACATTTTCCTTGATGTGCCTATAAATCAACACAGTTGTTTGGAAAACTGGCAATATGACAAAGATGTTGTCCTTCAGCTATAAACACACAAACAGTCATTTTACTTGAAGCCATGATTTCCTCAGATTAAAGACAGCAGAATAGACACTACTTTTTAGCCCGTACCCATTTAACAGAATTTCTGTTGTTTGTAGGTTATGATTTCAGTTTTAAATTATTGTAATTTATGGATAATTTGCTGGGTAGAAAATCTGACCAGGTAAAACTGCCTTGGCTAGAAAATTAGGTTTCACCTGATCAAGAATATTACATTAATTTCAAAGAACACTAAAGTCAGCTTACAAGAATGAGACAAAGCTGTTCATCTACTATTTGTGCAAGATGCTTTGATTTAAACTGACTTCCAGCAATAAAGGTTTGATGAATCAAACTAATGGTAATGCTTTGCTGCAATAAAGTAGCTGTTTATAATACTGTATTACAGAAAAGATTATTTTTCTGCCTTGCTAACAGTTAAGATTACAAAAATTCTTTCAGAATTCCTCATAATTACACGTGGCATACAAGGAGCACAGATGTAAGAGCTGTGAACATCCTTCACCTTACTGAGATACTGAGGAGTCTCTTCAAATAAGATTTACACAACAGTATTATCAAAGTTGATCTCTGTGCCCAGGTACCTTCGACGTGTATTTCTTGTCATGGGTTCCAAGGGTACTGCAACCACAGCAGCACTTTCGAAAGTCACAGCATAATCATGGCCACTTTTGTTTTCTTCTCACTCAAAATAATGCTATTCTAACACAATCTTTTGTTATCCTCCATCCACTTTGTAAGCAGCTGTCATAAATGTAGAGTCACTAAATGACATGCTTACATGCCATCAGCCCTTTCCAGCAAGCTCAGTGGATGAGTAATTAGCACAAAGTTTTTTGTTGTTAATGTATTTAAGATCATGTAATTTATAATTAATCATTCATTCACCAAAATAAAAACTCACTGTGGTTCAAGTTCCTTTGCTTTACTACAGTAGAATGTAAACTCCAAAACTTGTAAACAAAATACAGTGAACACTTTGTTCATGACATGTCATGAAAAAATTACCAAAATGCGTTGTCTCCTCAGGTGTCAGTTTTCCTCTCTTGCAGTGACTGATGGTTCCCAGTGTTATTACAGAAACAGATTGATCTTTTTAATGAGCTAGTTTAATAGACTCCAAAATCTCACCGTGGCTGCTCATCCGTGTCAGACCATATGCACCAAGAAAACATTCAGTAAAACACAAAGCTCGGCTGTCAGATTCCTCTATAAAACCTCACATACAGTAGACTTGGATATGCAGATAAATAACCAGAATTAGAAAATGGATATGCAGAAAAGGTTCTGAAATTATAAGCAGAAAAAATTACTGTATGTGGACTTTCTTTAACAAAAAATCACGAGGCAGCTGTGATTACATGTAAAACATGTTCCACTTTCTTTGCCTAATCCTCTACTGTACTCTGCCTCTACTGGAATCAATGGTATGCAGTTACCCATGCCCAAATGAAAAATATAAATATGTATGTATATACATAACATATCCATTATATACAATGCATTCCTGTGTATAACTATACATCTATGTATCTGTATCATATACCTTGGAAAGTGAAAAAGATACCACAGTTTACTTCTGTGGTGAAGACACACGTCTTCAATCAAAATTACACTGGCTGCACTTAATTCTCCAAGAAAGATGTGGTCTTTGAGCATTTTTTTTTTTCATTTACTAGCCATGGAGTCATGGTAAACCCTCCCCTTAAAGTATGTCTGATATCTTTTGCTGAAGTTTCATTAGTATATTTGAAAATTACTTATATTTCTAAACAAAAGGTATATATATATTTCCAGATGTTTCCTCATGTTCCCCTGTAAAGAATTAAAATAATTAATAGTGTAATGAGTATTAAGCCAGACAAGTATTTGGTTTCAATACTCACTCAGTCTAGGCACGTTCTGCCTCTAAGGACAGTTTTTTGTCGTTGATTTACTTACATTATCCACATTAAAATGTATGCAGACTCCAATTCAGTAAATTTAAGAATCTTTCCAAAAGCATCTTGTTCTTTTGCACAAATCTGTTGCACAAATGTTCTTGAATGCACAAGACAACTCCAATGAACTTGGCTTAGCCAACACTACAACATATATTTTCTGTATACCTTTTATTATAGTTATAGGCAATGGAGAAGTAGATGTAACTAACCAGTGACAGGGTTGCTTGACACTAAACAAAACCAACTTATTTTTTAAGCTTAAGATACCATTCCAATGAGTGCACTGGGCGATCTCTTTTCACATGATCATTTTTCATTACAGCAAATAGTTGCAGAGTCAAAAAGGAAGGATGTGTTTTTCTGAAACACCACTTCCGTAGAACTAAGGAGCTGGATTTCAGGCTGCAACTGGCAGAAGCTGCCATACCTTGGAGTGTGCAGGCCAGTGGGACACCCTGCATTGTACCCTTCCAGGACCCTAGGAATTTAAACAAAGGCTCTTAGCCACAACAGTGGAAGTTAAACTGTCTACCCCTCACCCCAAAAGCTGCATTACTGCATGTGGAGCAACTGAAGGCTCCTCAAGTTGTTCATAGCCTAAGAGAGACTTCAGCTGTGAAGCCAAAGGCACTTGATCTTGCAAGCAGAGACTTAGGAATTTCAAGAGCACCTACATATTTTAACTAAAAGGAAATGCTGAGAAGAAAATTCATAAACCATACCCAAATCTCTCTAGGTCCAGGCCTCAGTTTTAACAAAAGGTGAAGGCTGACTTAAAAATCTAATATTCTCCTGATCTGCTGGTCCCTTTATGTGCTACTCTTATGTCCTTTTTGCTGTAAAACCAAAACAGGGTCTTTCCATTACAAAGTTCTTGTCCTGATCTCTACCTGCATCCTCCATCCTCTCCCTCACAAGCAGGACTGAAGCTAATGTAGGTGAGACTATACTTAGTACAAAAGAACCGAAACTCAACACTGTCAAACAGGGTCTCAAAGAGAGGGAGCATTATTCCAAATGCTAAGGATAGAAAGCAAAGGAAACACTTTATTTTGCATTTTTCCTTAGTGGCCTTATGGGAGATACAAATAATACTGCTCTCTACTAACAGGAAAAAAAGTGAGTTAGGGCTGTCAGGAAGGCACAACCCTCCTCTCCTCTGTATTCTATCAAGCAATACCTCACTGGTTTACGAGATAATTTCATGTGTGTCTATCTCCTCGTTGGAAAAATGTGTCTGCTGCTGACACAACAGCATGCTGACATTTAAGTTATTCACAAGATATTAAGAGGCCTTTTTAACAGATGGTTTGGTACACTACTCTGCAAAGACTGAGGATATGCAGAACTGCCCCAAGGTGCTGAATTTCAGATTTGGAAAAGTTATTTCATTGCACATAGTAAGAGAATACACGTAAATTGTTCAAAAATTAATCATCCTTCTGGGGTGCAGAAACATGCTGTTGTTAACCCAAGTAGCTGCTTCAGTTTGGCCTAGCTGTCTGGAAAAAAAGGTGAAAAGAAGGTAGTTGCATATAAAAACAGCTTTTTTGCTTGTACCTTAATTTTCTCTCTGGTCCACAGTGATTTTTCTGAAACACAATCTTGGGCAAACTAATTTCAAATACTTTCACATCTTTTTCTATCTAACGGCTGTGACTTTAAATTCTACTGTTCACTTCTGGCTATGAGAAGTCTAAAGTTTTACTGTGAGCTTTCAGACTTTGTTTTCTCTTTATTTTTCTGCCATTCAAGCCTGTTCCAACACAAAAATCTCACCTGTACAAAGTCACAAGGCTTCTTGACTTTGCAAATCTTTTTTTTTTCATTTAAAGGCTAACTAGGACACTTGCATACCTCAGGCAAACAGGTAGTGGTATTTGGCAGAACAGCACAATAAAAAGTTTTCCATACTATAAAACCCATGGCAAACAAATCAATGAAAAATACAATACCTCAGTTTCCCAAAGGTAAAATGTAAATGCCAGTTGAATTTCTAATATTAGCATGGCAAGACAGTTAAAAGTAAATAACCACAAGAGTAATTTCCTTGCAACACTAAACAAATAACTATATTCCTAAAAGTAATAACTGTTCCATGCTCCTAAAGCTACTGTACTTCACACACATGCATTCACTTGCCCCATTTCTGCACGGACTCTCCTCAGCTCAACAACAAAACAGATTTCAGTGAACATTTCTCCTCTTTGAAAGAAATATCCATGTTTGAAAGAAATATGCATATTCCATGTATGGCTATGGAAATATGGCACAGCAGAAGGAGCCAAAGCCCTGAGAGTGCTCTGGGACTTGCCTTGTACTTCCCAATGTAAATGCCTAGTGACTCTCCTCACATTTAATGTTGAGTTCAACAAAACGTCAGATGCAAAGGACTTGCATATGGAGCTGGCATGATCTGCTGCTTGTCGCTTCATGACAGAAATACTGTGCACAAAGTACTACTGTACTGGCTGATCATTACTTCCATGTTGATATGACCACAGAGTGTCCTGAGGTGACTGAATCAGTGTAGGCATGTATTACATTTATATACTCTGGAATATATATGTATATGTAGCTCTCTCTCTATATATATACATGTAAATATGTATGTGTAGACATGCATAAGCAGAGCCTGTTATGAAAATGCATGGGATAATGATTTTAAGCTAGTAAGAGAGTAGATTCAGACTAGGAATAAGGAAGAAATTTTTAATACGGAACGTGGTAGAACACTGGCACAGGTTGCCCAGAGAGGTGGTGGATGCGCCACCTCTGGAAACACTCACGGTCAGGTTGGACCTGAAGGCACCCAGGGAACACCATCAGAGTATCCCCCCAGCACCCACCAGCATGCTCCCCCCCCGAGCTGGTGGAGCTCAGCATCTGGTGGGCCCACAGACACTCTGGGCAGGGTAGGAAAGGCGCAGTGATGCTCACCTGTCTGGAGTTCGCCTCTTCCCGTTTTCGTTCACATCGAGAAGCAGCTCTGAGGAGTCAACAGGTGAGGTGGTGCTGGCATCCAGAAGCAGCTGTTCATGCTGGGCGAGGTACTGGGCTGGGTTCTGCTTGGCTAGCCTTGCACAGTGCAGCAGCTCCCGCTGCAGCAGGGGCAGATTGGCCTGCAAGAGTGTAGCACATGTTAAGAGGGCAGCTTGCAAGCAGTTTCAACAGAGATGAAAAAGAAAAATCAGACATCAGACAAAAGCCTGCTTTGAGTTGAAACTGCTGCCATCATTCCCATCTAGGTTTGTGGTTAGCTGCCTGAAAGCAGGCAGCCTCCAACAGTGGCTATAGCTGTACTAAATATGCATGGAAGGATGGGAGTTTACCAAAGGTGTAAAAGAAAACAGCAAATGCTGTGAGAAAGCCAGGTCTGAGTGCCACATCTTTAAAGAGGGGAAAAAACACTGTCTTGGCTGACTTCCACTTTCTTACTATCTAAAACCCTATGGAGCAACTGTTTTCAACAAGTGACAATCCTTTGTTTCCCATTCAGACTGCAGTTAGGACTCAGAAATTGTCTGAAACCAGGGGATCTGCAACTCTATAAACTGCCTCAGTCACCACCCTTTGAGGGCCTTGGGAAGAACAGGATTGAGAATAGGATTGCCCTCAGCTTTCCCATTACACTTGCAGTTGCACATTAAGATAAAGATTACAAGAAAATCTCACATTCCAGAGCTTCAGTTAATCACCCGGAGGGCTACAATCCTCCTCCTAGCCAGATGTAGCTTGAAGGATTTCTAACTGTTCTTTCATGGCCCCACTGGGACTTGGGTCATGGCCTTGGAGATTACCAGGACTCAGACAAAGAGAACTGAAAATGCTCGTTGATCCCTGGGCAGCACAATTTGCCCACCTACTGGAGTCATACTTTATCATACTTTTTGCTAGAACAGGTGGAACTGTATGTCCCATCCCTCCCTATCAATAGTTACACATCTTGGGAAACATCTTCCATTCTTTACAGCATATGCCAACATCGATACTAAGAAAGGCCACTCATTTTTACCTAATTATATTTTGTACCATAAAGTTATTTGCCTTGACCTCTCTTGTTCCATCACTACTGCACGATGATTTTCACCTCAGAAGTATTGGATTAAATTACATAAATTTTAGTAACTAAACATAAGACAAAGAACTTTAGTAGTCTCCTTTGCTTTTGAAATAACTCCTACTTAAAAAAACCCCAAACAAACAAAAACAAAAACCCTTCTTTTTTAAGCTGGGAAATACTTTAGAAGTCAAAAAAGTTCTGAAAGTAATGTGCAAGGAACCAAACAAAAAACAGATGATCTGAAAAGTTTTGAGCCCAGGATCTTGGTAAATTACTTTGTTAGCATTGTAACAGTGGCAACTGCTCCAGCACCTGTTGCTGTATCATAAGAGTGGAACCACTGTGTCACAAAAAAATGGCAGAATAGTCAGTACGTATGAAACTTTTAACAGTAGAGAAAAAACTAGAAATTTCTATCAGTTATTCATCTTAGGATGGAAAGACAGTTGGTTGTGGAATATGGAGGTCTTTTCAGACCAAACAGAACAGAAATGTTTTGTGAAAGAACCAAATACCTATTTTCTTTCAGTTTTTAGAGAGACTGACTGACTGACTGTGTTGTGAGCAGGGTTTTTCGCTTGTTTTAATGTCACTGTTTCTTCAAAAAGCTCATACTAACTACAATTCAAGACACCCAACTACCTGAACTGCCTTGCATGGCAGAAAATAGTTGGAGAAGTTCACATATATTTACAAATAAATATCTGGAAGAAATTAAAGAATCAGATCTAGTATTTGACTAGTGGTACATACTTAAAAGATGTATCATCACATCTCAGCTGGACTGTGAGGTAGAAATATGAAGGCCCTACTTAGGAGGTGAGTAATGAAAGAAGAAACAACATATTTGTCTTCCTTATCCACTGTCACAAACAAAAAAGGATATTCTTAATGCTTAGATACTTCAAGAAACAACCAAATTTTGAACTGTTCAGCAAAAACTGCAATCTATTTTACTTATTTACCTTCTCCTAAAGAAATGTTCATTCTTGCCCTTTAACCACAAACACGAAGATTTGCAAATAAATTTATCTAAATAGAATGAACAGATTTTCTTTGCACAGAACAAACATGTACAGCTTTTAATACATTTATTAAACATGGATATATTCAGTTGCTTAATGTTTAGAAGTTAGTATAGAAAACTATGATTGACATGCCTTATAATTTGGGCTTGTAATAGCACAAAGTAATATTTGGACAAATACTTAACTCGAAGTCAAGAAAAGCAATATCTAAAAATTTATAGTTCAGCTCAAGTATTTTCAACTGGCTCAAAACATTCTAAACAATCTTTATGAAACCATATTATTAATAAATAATTAGTTTGTTGAGAGAAGATTAATCAGGATCTCTCTATAAGTAGGTCAAGTGTGCAGACTGCTTTTGGTCACCATGGCCTTGATACACAGGAACTAGTTTTTAGGAAGATAATGAGAACTAATTTTGAATGCAGAATGAAACGTCAATATTCTCCCTATTGTGAGCAGGGAGAGATGAGGCTCCTAAGGCAACTCAAGCGTACACATAGAGACTCTGAAACCAATGTGGCCTTGGACCCAGAGGATTGTGCAGAGGTTCTGCTCCAATAGCAAAGGCAGTTCTCTACAGAACTCCTCTGCAGCAGCACATTGCTGCTGATGCGTGTAGACACTCATGTACCTCTGCACATGAGAGATACAAACCAGTTCTCAACCAGAAAAACTCTGACTTCAAACAAACATGACATTACTGGCTAACATTACCCTAAATTGTTATGCTTCAGTGTCTGAAACAAGCTCTACTCTTGTTTTGGGTTGGGCCTTATATCCTTCAAGATTTAGGCAGTCACTTAGCCTCCTCCATCAGCAACAGAAATATTTCAGTATTATAATTTAAATTGAAAAGGGCTTCATTAGAACATCGTATAAAATTAGGCTTTGATGGTTTTATAATTGCAAGTTTAAATAAATTATTACAGATGTATTAAAAATAAAGATTTAAATAAAGACAAATTTGTTCAGAGGGTCTGAGTAACTCAAAATTATCAAATCATATTTATACTGATGCTTAAAACAAATATGCACAGCACATCTATTGAAAGACAGTGTTGGCAGCACTGAACATGTACACCATGTACCACTTAAATTTAACAGATTAAATGCTGCTCGATATTAATAGAGAAAATATGCACAAAAAGGTCAGTGAAGGTTTCTGCAGTTGAATGATCTTATCTTCCTCTGAACTAGAACTGGTAGAAAGATAAGCAATTCATGTCTATTTATTATCTGTAATAGATCAGGGCTTCCTGGCATGAGGCACTGCACAAACACATGGTAAAGAGTAGCTTCTTTCCCAGAATTTTTATTACAGAAACACAAATATTGGCTTCTGTCTGCAACGTAGCGTTTGGTAGACCTAGCAATCTGTAGTGGATCTAGACCAGACAGGATATACAGTGTATGAAAGGTTTCAAGAAGGTTTGAGTGACTTGCCTATAATCAGGTAACA
>WBMY01013264.1:94836-114836 GCA_013397315.1 Donacobius atricapilla | reverse complement strand
ATGGATTATCCCAAGGAAAAAATCCTAATTTGCTCCTAAGACCTCAAATGAAGTTAGGAATCAACTGTAATTAACAATGGGAAAGCAGTTTTTATCTGAAAATCAGTGGAATGTGGATGTTCCCAAAGCCACCTTCAGCTTCTTTACTAGTTCTCGGTTCCAAAGAAACCATGTGACAAGCAAAACCACATTAGACACGTATTTTGAATATGGAAACAAATGGAAAACAAGAGTTACTAAAGTTATACTGCCTACATTAAATTTCCCCTTGACACAGACCCAGGTGAAGGGGCATCCACTGCTATCAGGTGGGGGTTTGTGAAGATACAAGCAAAGATTGTGAAGTCACCCCTCCGCCTTAGTGCTAAACAGTGCTGTCAGTCTCCGCGCCAAATGAAATCAAAGGCAACTGCAGCTGCTCAGAACAGATGTAAATTAGAGCATCACAATAGCATCTTCTCCAGTACATCCGATTATTGATAAAGGAAATTCATGGGAGACAAGAATGTCTGGCAGAGAGAGGACTTTACTGCGAGTAAAAGAACCCTGGGCCACATTTCACAGTTTACCGGTAAAAGGGCAGCCCAAGTTGACAGATATAGGTAAGAAAGAGCTGAAATTTTCATTAAGCTATATCATCACATAGAGACAACCTTATCAATAAAGCAACTTAAGTAGCAGCAGTGCCTCGTTGGGTTCATAATTGTTTGGTTCAATTATACTGAGAAAGAGTTTTGCACTGCATAACTGCTGTCCAAACATACTCAGCTCACCCTTTTAACCATTGGCACTATATATGCAGGGGTCTCTCCTTTCCCCATCCAACTAAACTAGGCAAGTCAAACCATATTTTACCACATTACAGGATTCAAGGTAAGACTGTATTAGGGGTACTGCCAGTATAGAATGAAAACCCTTTCACACCATTACACCATAACAATATACTGGCAAAAATAGTCAAGGCTATACCTAGTAGGGAATAGCTGCCACTTGAAGGAAGCTAGTAAGGCTACTTATGTTAGCTCTGTCAGCAAGAGCTGGAGCTTCACTCTTGCATGTTTGGTATCCCTAAAGTACGATTAATGCAGTGCATGTGACCCACTCATTTATAAAACAAACACATCAAGCAAGGAAGAGGGAAAAGAACAGAAAAATATACTTGCTTACCACAAGTCCTAGCACAAGGGTACGCACTCTCTCCCCAATCTCTGGTGAAATGTCATTGCCAAACTGCTGTAAGGTTGTAAGAAATCTCTTCAGTTTGCTGAGCTGCCTAGCTCCACAAGCTGGTGGTAACTGCTGGTTAGCCAGAGAAGAAGAAGAGGAAGAGGATGGCCCATTGCTAAAGCCATTAGGAGGAGATGGAGCTCCATTTAACGCTGTTGGTGAATGGCTACTGCCATTGGTTACTGAAAGAAAGAGAGACAGATGATAAAATAAAGATTGGGGTTGGGGAAGAGATAGAGAGAAAATGGAGACGGAGGGGAAAATCCACCAGCTTATGTTTTCTGCACTTGACCTCAGAATTAATTAAGTTGCACTATCAAAGATAATTAGCCTTTATACAGAGCAATAGTCTGCAGTTTATATCTATTTCCCAGTAGCTGGTGCTGAACATTGTAAGGATTGGAAATAACAACAGCTGCTTTTCACACAGCCCCTTCAAAATGCTCCTGGACCTGAAAAGCATCATTTGAATACCAGCCTTTTGTCAGAGGATTTTAAAAAGAGAGAGAGGGAAATGGAGAGGGAAAAAGCATGAGCGCATGTATGATTGAAGACCAAAAAAAATTGCTCTTTGGGGTAGAAAAAAACATGCAGACATATTTCATGAAGCCTCAGTTTATCTCTGAATATTTTCACTTGTGTTTTGTACACACAACTGACAGCTGTGTTTATAAAACAAGACTTTCACGTTTTAACCTTACACCACCCAATGAGAAGGTTATTTTTTCCAATACAGATTTCCTAGCTGCTAACATATGCAACACACGAAATTGTCTGTGCAGGTACAAATGCTGCCAGTGCTCTCTGTGCCCTGAAGCCTTGCAGCGAGGGCACGAAGCTAGACTTCAGAAGACTTCTCAGATACCATGAGCAAATCTTTCTGCTTTCACGTGCCAGCACCTTATCTCTAAAAAGGATAAGAAAGCATTTCCCTCCTGTTGCAAAATTGCTGTGAGAATAACTATCTGAAATAGGCATTCAAAATTTAAAGCAACGAGATGCATGCAGACATACTGAAGACAACAGAGAGTTTTTGGCAGTGATTTCTGTTTGATTCTTAACCACACTTTAGAAGAGAGCCGAGAATCAAACTGAGGACATCCTCTTCCACTCAGGTTAGCTGGAACAGCAACACTCAAAACATACGCCATTGAGATTGAGTCTGATTTGCTAAAATGACAGCAAACAGCAAGCAAAAGGATGGCTCCCTAGAAATACAATTGTACCAGGGCACTGGCAGAGTGGGCATGCAACATGTGACTGTACCCAGCAGCAGCTGCACTCAATGGGCCACCGCCCTGGAGAAATTGTCTGATTTCTTTTTTTTGGGAGTCACTTAGAACCCATCCCAAAACCCCATCAAAAATCAGGAACTTGTCTACAATCAAAAATGCATAGGAGTTATTAGTTTACCTTGTTTCCTATTTAAAAGCACAACCAGGGCAAGCTAACAACTTTAAATACTTTCAATGTTTCTCAATGACCAGCCCTCTGAAGCCAAACGTCCCATTCTCATCTCCCTTTCTTCATCGATTGTCCTTATCTTTAACCAGGATGTCCTTTTTCAGGGTGAACACCTATTACCAGATATAAATCACTACCCTATTACCATATTTAAATCACTGCCACAAACCTTAGAAGGAGTTTTTGTTGCCTTACTCACTGCCTTCAGAGGCACTACAGAAAAAACTATGTGAATTGTTATCTAGCCTCTGCTTGTGTTTTATCCTAGTTTTTGATTGCCTATTCTGCCTGTGTGGGCTAGTGAGAGCAAGGATTGGAAAAGGCAGAAACAGAAAGAAGCTGGCCTCAGCAAGTTCAGCTCCCCATGCAGCTCCAGGCCACGCTCTGAGTGCTGCAGTGGGGTGAGGTATCTGAGTAAACAAATACGTCCTGATTGCAAGGAACTCACATAGCCAGAAGTCATCCTTCCAGGAACTCGGTAAAAGAGGGCTGCGGAGAATAGCATTATGTCCTGCTGATCTACCCTGACACCACCCAACAACTCTGTCACCTGTAAAGGGCTGCTGCTCTAGGCTGAGGGTGCTGGGGCTATGACCAAGAAAGCAGGGAAGTGTGGAGTTCATTAACTAAGATAGATACAGGGAGAAAAAAGGCTGGTAAAGATTTCTCTCACAACAACAGAAATATCAAAATAATCGCACGATTTCAGTGCTTTCCCTATAATATCTGAATTTGCCAGTTGGCAAAGTTGCGCATAATTTCTAAAACAAAACCATGTTGCTAATCCAAAAGAATTTAGAATTTAAGATTTTAAACTACAACACGTCAAGAATTTTTAATCATCTAAACCAAAGAAAACAAAGATATTCTAGACCAGAAAATAAGTCTGATCTTTCTGGCCTGCAGGCGTTCTCGCTGTAGTAATAATAATGGCAACAGATGCTCTGACAAAAATGACTGTTTATTGTACAAGCTGGAACTGCTAAGGCCAAACTCCAAAATCTGACAGGGTAAAAAGCAATTGAAATCAGGGGGTTTTTTGATTTTTAGTCTTCAAATAAGGAGCCCTCAATATCAAGCTGTGGTTCACACACCTTCCAAAGTGCTGAACTCAATCAAATAAATAAACACCCAGAAGCCTTGTGAGGACTGTAAGTGTGATTAAAGAAAATTGTCGTATTCCTTTTATGATTGCCAAAGATCATCCTGAACTGTTGGCAGGGCATCACACCGGAAAGCCTAATCTCAAGAACCTGATCCTGCAAAAACCTAGAAACAATTTAATTACAGACTGAAGCAGCTCCAGTGCGAAGCTCCATCCAGGATGATTCAGGTGCTGGAGTTAAGCAAAACAGACAAATCTTTGCAGGATCAGGGTCACTGGGTTAAATGTGAGTTTATGTGAATAGCTGGCACAAACCCTCCTCACTGTTTAAGTTCAACATAAATTGTCAGGACAGGGTTCCCTGGGATAAGTAGTACAAAGGCCTCCAGCTGGCCTTCGGCATAGAGGTGAATTTTAAATAAGGTATTCAACACAGAGAAGGGGACTAAAACAGACATAGGCAAGACAAATAGAAGATGCAGCCTTCATTCTGTTTAGGCATATGTATTCTACTGATCTAAAAATGTTTTATTTAAAATGTGAAATGTAAACACATTCTCATGTTTATACTATTACAAGGCAGCATAAAAGAGACCAAAAATTTGCAGCTAAATCTTAGTATGAGAAATGTGGATCATTTCATGGCTGTGAAAAGAATAGTCCAGACAATGTGCCAGATTCAAATCTCAGTTATGCTGATATGAATGCAGCATACATCAATACTAGTAGAGTTTGTTATATGTTTACATCAATAGGCTGAGACAGAGATGCAGCTCTAAGTGATTTAGAAAAGTGGTAACAGACTAGAAGCCTCTAGATTAAAATTATGAAAGGACTTTAGTTTTGGTTATATATCAGTATTAACTAGACATTATACAGCACTGAAATCAGAATTCTTCACTGAAACATAAGCAGGAGGAAGATCAGTATTTTTTTCATTATGAATTATCTCCACTTTAAAACCAAAAAATCAAACAAACTCCCTGAACTTTCTATACAAAAGGGAATGGGATCATTTAAACAACACAAGGGCATGTAAGAGAAGAAAGTTTTCTGTCCTTCTCACAAGAGGGCTAACCTGAGCATTAAGTACATATGAAGCTAGTGTTCACTGTTCTGTTGACACTGTGACCAAGTGGTCCATGAAATAACAACATAAGTGTGAGCTGAATGTCTTAATACCTTAAAGATGCATTCATCTGTTTGAACTTTGTTTTGCTTAATTACTTTATTCCAATATAATCAAATATTGCTCCTGCCACTTCATGCACATTTCCCTTCATCTACTTTGGTTTCTGACATCCAGAATAGAAAGAAGATGGAAGAAAAGGAAGAAAATAAGACTAATTACACGTTGTGGGCGTAAATGAACTGGTTCTTGGAGCTCCTTGGGTAGTGGGAGGAGGTGGCATGGTTGGAGGCGTCAGCCTGGATTGTGTCTTCACATCCACAGGTGAGTCTGGCATTGTGGAATGCTTCTCAGTGCGATCTGCAACACACACCACAGGAACACACCGGTTTATTTCCCCAAGCACACCCCCTCTGACAAAAAAGCCAATGCAAAAAGTGAGCCATTTCAGCATCTGCTGTGAAAGATTACACCTGATTATCTACTCCATGTGCTCTTCCCAAATTGCATCATCTAAACCTTACTTAAGAAGGTGCAACACAGATGGTAAGACCTCATTTGTAGCAGTGCTGCATTATCTTTTGTTTTTATTTCTAGCATGTGCAGATGCTACCTCCCAAGAACTCCTGGAGCTGCAATAATGCCACCTCCCTTCAAGACTCTCATGTTAGCCAGGAGGAAAAAATAGATGAAGGGACAGGAAGATAATAAACCCCCTTATGACTTCTCTTCCAGAACTAAAACCTGGAGCTCTTTAGTACAGGTGAGATACTGGGTGGAATATTGGTTGAAGGCAGCTCTCTACAAGTCTCTTCTTTGCATCACCTACTGCCCTCTCCATTGCTCCTCTTCGTAATCTTATGTTAAACTTGTGCTAAATACACACACCTCCTGGATCACTTTACCACAGTGACCCTGGTTATTCTCATATTCACCAGAAAAATAAATACAACATGCCAATATGATATGTCGATCATCTCACATACATACAAGTATTTTCAAATAAGCATATAAGTTTGCACCTTCACATACTAAGAACAACTTTTAATGTTCAAAACCTGAAAGATAAGCAGGAATATACATCCTCAAGAAAACAAAACAAACATAAGGCAAAACCAGGAAGAAAACTTAACACTTCTCTTGCAACTGAAGATCTAAATATACAACACATGATATAAAAGCTATAGAAGTGCACTCTTTTTTCCCAACATTTTTTTGAATGACACTACCTTAAGTTGTTTTGGTTTTTTTTAAAACCATCCAAGTCCATATGTTTAGCAAGCCATCCTGAAAAAAGATGAGTACAATGATATTTAGCTTTTGATAGGAGTAAGTCAAATTCTTCAGTCCCTTCTTTGGGGAGTCAGGGCTATTTATTTATACACAGCCCAACAGAAATCTTCCTGAGCTCCACAAAACTATTCTGTAAAGCAAGTGAGTGTTGCTGCTAATGGGCAAGCATTTAAGTCTGTAGTTCTTATTCAAGACATGTCGCATTCTATAAATTCTGTCACTTAATTTGTGACACAATTCTTTGCTCTTACTAAGAACATACAAACTTCAATGAAATAATCATATCTGAAATTTGCTCAGAGAGACAATAACAGAAATTCAATGCAGTGCACACAAAGAATGGGTATGTTTAAAAGAGCCAAACCCCACTTAATTATCTGAAAACTTAAATATGAGAAAGTTATTTTTAAAAAGGAGGGGGGGGGGGAGGGAAAGAATCCCAGCCCCCACACCCCACAAAAAAATTAACAAGGTACCAATTTTTCTCTGTCTGAAACTGAAGAAACTGAAGAAACTGAGGAAGTAAGTAGTAAGTCCCAGAGGTGCAGCATATCAGGTACTGCAATTATAGAAGCCATCTTCAACCTTTGTTGAAATGCCTACAGGCAATGTTTCAGCTCTCAGGGAAAGGGAGTAATTTCATATAGAATTTAGAGACAAGTTTGGGGAAGATGAGCAGTGAAACATTCCCAGAATAGGATGAGGGGAATAGAGATACAATTCTATAGGATCTGTAGTGTTGATCTAAGGTTAGTAAACCTCAGCTGTGGCGGGAAGAGTATCTACAATGATACCTTTAATATTAAGCTTGTTGCACTGGAAAGTGCAAATCAAGCAACAGTAAATTATTACACGCTGGAAAACAAAACCAGGTTTCTAAACAAATTCTATACATATTTCCTTTCCGTATCACTATACTAAAACAGTTAAATCTCTATCTTCAATAAAGCATTAATTTAATATAAAGAACTATGAAAACTCATCTTGAAATGTTAATTGCTTCCTTAATAGCCAA
The DNA here is from genome assembly GCA_013397315.1 of Donacobius atricapilla. Classification (NCBI taxonomy): domain Eukaryota; kingdom Metazoa; phylum Chordata; class Aves; order Passeriformes; family Mimidae; genus Donacobius; species Donacobius atricapilla. The sequence goes on along the minus strand of WBMY01013264.1, from coordinate 107,603 downwards.
ATTCATCTTGCACTCACCTCAACCAACCTCAGCAACAAGGGAATAAATAGCTTTCAGCTCATGTTGCAACAGAGGGAAAGAGGCACAGCAGTGAGCCCAAGCCCTCCTAAATAAAGGCAAATATTTCTCCCATGCCAAGAAAGGAGAGAGAAAGGGAGGCTTGCCAGAGCTGGTGGGGAGATAACAGTGGGAACTGCTGGTCCATCTGGTTTTCATTCTGCTAACACTCACATTGAACTGTTAAGGAAGGCAGTCCAGGTACACAGATTTGAAGCATGTGGGAACGCAGACTCAGGCACAGAGGAGATGGAGGTGGGTGGAAGAAGGAGTGAGAGAAATCGAGCTCCTCTAACAGACTGCTGCTCGCTGCAAGCAGGCACAGCCTGTATCCTCCAATTCAGCTGGTGATAACTAAAAGCGATCCTGAGCTGTAACCAACTGCACGGCTCCTGTTCCCTCCCTTTCCTTCACTGCATTGCAAAGTTCAGGTTTGACTAGAAACAAACTCAGATCAGAGTGGGGAGACTTTCCCAAAAAGCTGGTTATGTTTTGCTACTTAAATTGAACATGGTAGTGGGAAATAGTGTGTTGGTTTTGCCCTCAAATTTCAGGTTGCCACTCTATCATGATCCAAATGGTTTTTACTACCTTCAACAGTTTGCCACCCAGTCTGTAGATTGCCAAACTTATCCACAGACCCCTGTCCTTCTCACCTAAATCTAGTAACATTAGGTTTGATTTTCATAATTACCTTTATTTGGACCTCTTAGGGGTAAACACAAGCATGCTTTACATACCACTTACCTTTTTGTTACCTCTCTCCCTTGCAAAGCCCCAAACCCTACCCCCCTACTGTATGATCACAGGCAGGCAGATTTCTCTCTGACTGTCTGTAAGTTCCCTAGTCCTGCCTTCTTTAAGGAGATATTAAAGTTCCTTTCAAGCACACCCCAAAACATTTCTTACCAGAGTACAAGATTATTTTGTCAGAACAGAGATTATCCGTAGGGGCAGGGAAAATGCGCTTTTGAAGAAGTACAATGCAAAATGCAAAGCTCTTTCACATGCTTGGAAGACACGATCACACTACCCAGGAGAACAGCCTTTACAACTCGCTAATCCACCCTCTTTAACAACAAACCCCTGTGGGAGCCATTCTGCTCTTACTGCTACTGTTTACCTGTTCCTTACCTTTTCCTTGTCCTTGAACTCTGAAGGAGTGATGGGACTGGGAGCACCCACCACTGTCCCACCACCCACAGCCCCAGAGAACCTCAGCAGCTCTACGACAGATCACTCAGGGGATGAAGTGGTGATGGAGAGCCACAGATCAGAGCCACCACTGGTAAAAGCCTTAACAGTTCTTGTGATTTGAACTCCTAAAGCTTTTGGTGTCTGACACATAGCCTGTAACTCCAGCTTCTACAAATCACTATTTATTTTTTAATTACCAAAAACAGTAAACATAACAACCAACACCAATAACCTGATGCTATGAAAGCTAAAGACAAAATGATATTTAAATCATATTCACAAGCCAATTTCCTTTAAAACATGATATTTCATGAAGCTTTTAATGTATGGACATTCTTCACACAAACTCTCACTGGATATTCTGGTATTCGTACATTCAAAGGTAATGAGGGTTTGGTAGGGGAAGAAAGACTGCCTCAAGAGGAAAAACTCTAATTTTAACATATTAAAACCTGCCTGGATAAGATTTCAGGTACATTTCCTCCAGTTTCACAATACAGAGACATATACATTGATATTCTCCTGAAATTTGGAAGAACTTTCACCATGTCCTAAAATTGCTCAATTTCTTGAATTCAAAAACATGTTTATGCTCTTGATTTAAACTAAACTCACCACTTACAAAGCTAGTTCCAGCTGTCTTTTTCTTCTGATGGACCCTGACATTTCAAACAGTAATCCTGAATTAGGAGGGACACACCAGAAAGTTTCATACAGGCAGCATCCCAGACCATCCCACATTTAAAAGCATAGCCTATATATACAGAGAGAGTAACTTCTTTCAGGTGCAACAATTTCTTCCACTGAATCTCTTTAAACAATGACAGACCTGTGCTCCTTAGCCCAGTTCAGATCAAATGGGACTGAAACCAGAGGTCCTCCAAATGGAAAGGAAAAGGAGACATCTGCAACTAATTCTGTAGTGTTCGCTGCAATCAGTTCAGGATGGAGAAAGATGGTGAAATAATGGTCTAGTCCTAATCCATACACACAACCCTCTGGAGCAGCGAGAGACTTAGAATAAATTCAGAAAACATGTTTCAAGTATGCAGAGATCTATTGCATTTGCTTTGGATTATTTTTTTTATTATTATTATTTAAAAACAAAACCAAGAAAAACATTTTGAAGTACACATTCTTGAATCTCCTTTACAGCATCGAGTGAAGAACTGTGATTTAACCACAGAAGTATTTTGCTTCATTTAAAATTAAAGAATGTTGTAAAACCAACTTTAAATTATGACATTTCTTCTGTGGGTTTCTTGGTTCATGGAACTATACTGTTCTTGTCGTTCATTCAGTTTTTATGGTAGAGGTATATATCACTATATTTAGCTGTGAGGTGAACACTGATATTTACTGTAAGCACAGTCAGCTTCTGAACCAAACAAGGAAGAGACAAAGCATGCAGGAGCTGGCGTACAGAGAGATGTGCCTGCATTCAAACTGATTTACTTTACTTCCTGCACCCTACAAGACTTAGTCCATTTTTAAAACAAGACGGTCTTTTATAAATGGCAACATTTCAGCTCACATGGCACACTTCCAAGTCTAATGCATCAAGGAAAGCTGATGTATGGAACAAAATATGGAATATATGAATACTTTACTGATACCATTTCAATAGCCAATTCAATGTCAAGCATTTCTAGGAGTGGTGTGTTTTCAATTTCCTTTTTTAAATGAAAAAAAATTGTGGTATAATACGCTGTGGCATTTATTTTACTTTTAGTTAGTGCAAACAGTTCCAGATGTACACTCAGGCATGAAAGATTCTTAAAAGATGCTTTATATTGATTGTACAGTACTTTCTACTTCGGTGCCAACATTTAAAAAATAAAAATAAAACTTGCTAAATTAAAGGAGTCCATTGTCTTGTTTCCTTTAAATTCACAAAAAGAGCAAGCCCCACATATGACACAAGGGATTAGAACCCGCCTCCACCACCCAAGTTACAGGAATCGTGACCTAAATCTAAAGGATTTAATACTGATGGTTTCTTAGATGCGTTGGACTAATTTTCGTTATTTTGAGAGGGGTGGCAGGGAATTTACAAGCAGGTAACCACAGACTGTGAGTCACAGTGGTAATGAACCTGAAGTCAGACAACCACAAGTTCAACCTAGGAGGACAAATTCCATAGTTCTTCCACCCATAATGCTATCATCTTGCAGCCAGTAAGAACTTCTCCTTCAGATGTGGCCAAGCCACACAGCACCATTAGTAACAGGCAGTGTTTGTGGAGATCTACAACTCCTGACCCTCAAACCTGCTGCTACACCAAGCAGGACAATATTAAAAGGTTGCCTGGGTTGGAAAGAACTCATTTGAGAATGCATGGTATAAGCCTGACATTTCTGGTAAATCCCACCCACGCCATGCACTGAAACACTAGGGAAACCTGCAAGTTATACAATCTGCCATAAAACACGACCTGTGGACACCACCACTGCAGTCCCTCTCCCTGCCAAGCATGCCTGGGATTTGTTTTAGACTGGTATAGTCTTCATTCCATTCACCTCTTGGCCCTTTTGACTTCTTCTTGATAAATAAATAAGGACCTAAACCAAATGGATGATTTTGTGCTACACACAATGATCTCAAACAGGCATAATACAGACATAACTTTCTCTCAGCACCAGGTGCAGTCACGTTATCGGCCTAGAAAGGAAACATCACTGGGTTTCCAGCTCCCCAGTAGAGAACTTTTATTTCCAGGTGATTTGTAGGAATGCAGTATCAGAGATCAGCTCAGACTCTGTCTTTTGTCACAGAACATTACCTCTGCAAGATTTATCCACCAGGAATCAGAATCTGTGTGAAGTGACTGATGGATATGAACAGCAAAGTTTTCAGATGACATAACATTTAAATGCTTCTTTAGCATGCTGGGTACGAAGCTCACATATTGAAGATGACCCTTTTGCAAGAGCAATATCACAGTTTTGCTGCAGTCTTATCTTCATTCTCCTTTGCTCAGATAGTTGAACAATTCATATCATCAGCTATTCTTCAGAACAAATGAAAGCACACTCAATTTACCCATTTATGCTCATTTAATATGCAATAGCTAGAAGAAATTCTGTATCCAGGGAGTTCACTGAAGTTATCTGAGGCCAAGTTATAAGAGTTTTCTTCAGCTGTGCTAAAATAAGCCTTGAGTATAATACAATTCTCCTCTGTCTCCCAAAAGCTGAAAGGGATTTTTGTGCTACTGTCTCCCAGTTTTGGTAGAGCTTGTGGATGACATAAAGCAGGTAAATAGCAAAAATGCCTTACGTCATGTTCTTTGTCCACAGTGGTGGACTGGTCCTAACAATCATGACAATGAACCGTAAATGCAGAAGCATTCTCTTTGATTTCAGTTCTCTATAGTGAGAGGTTCTTACAGGCAAAAAAACTTGGTCTCACACTCATGGCTTAGCAGCTGAAGGCCAGATAATTACACATATTATAAAATAAGCAGTGCATGAGTTCAATCTCAGAATTAAGACAAAAATGTCATGGCTTGCTTTGCTTGGACGTATTATTTTTTCCTGAAAAAAATAAACTTGTCTTACCATATAATTTCCTTTTAAAAGAAGGGGGGAAAATAGAAAAATAAACTTTTCCCTCTCATTTCACAACCTGACATGTTTTGACAGTTTCAAAACTATCATAAATTCACTTTCAGTTATTTAATAAAAACTGGCTCAGGTCAGAATTGCACCTTTTTTATATGCCTCTTTTCTCCTTTACCCTTTCTGGCATTGCAAATTTTACCATGTATAATTGCTTGAATGCAGGAATGCAGGGAAGAAGAACACATTCTAAATCTAGATCTGCTACCACCGTAACGGTTTATGAAATACTTAGCAAGAACAGACAAGCAAAATAAGGGCCAAACTGTGGCAGCTGCCCTGAGTTTCCATAAGCCCCAGAAAATAAAGTCTATAAGTTCCTTTGTCATGGATGAATACACAACAGTTGGCCTGTAATGAAGCTGAAGACAATGTGGATTTCCCCACCAAACATCATGAAAATTCCTCTATATATGAACTAATGCAGTTAATAAGTAACAGTCCCATAATCAGTACTGAATACTATTTTCCCGTTTACATTGTTTCTAGATATTTTCTTTTTGGTGACAAGCTATCCAACTAAGAACTGTGTTTTGAGTGGTTCTCTTGTGTTTTACGTCATGGGAAACTTTACTGCTATTCCAACCCCAGCTCAGCCATACTGCGGAGGCTCAAGTGAAGTGACAAAGTGGCACTCTCTGCCTCTGGCACGAAGAACTGAAGAATAGCCAGAGCAACCACTGTCCAGACTCACATCCCAGCCTCCCTGACAAGCTACAGAGGTGATCACCTCTCTACATTACCCATCAATCCCTTTATTTGTATAGAGGAAATCTTCAGCACGCTTTCAGATGTACTTTCCCAAAGGCTCCCTGACCACTAACTCATTTCCTTTCTGCACCATCATCCCTAGGAGGCCTACCCTTGTCAAGATTACGCACTATTTGACAAACTACAGATGAAGGGAGACTAATATCTAAGAAACACAAATGCCATCAGAATCTAATTGGTATTGTTTGCATGCTCTTACATACTCAACCACATACAGCATAGATCCTGATCCTTCCCACCGGAAGTAAGAAGATTTTTCTCTCACAACATCAACTGAAATTTCATAACTTGGTCTCCAGAAGTATATTTATGTTTTTAATTCAAAGTTTGTCCAGTCCTAAATTAACAGCAAATAACAGAACCATAAAAAGACTTGGGTTGGAAGAGTACCTTCAAGATCATCATCTTCCAGCCCCTCATTGCATTGTCGGGAACACTTTTCACTAAACCAGGTTGCTCAGAGCATCATCCAACCTGGCCTTGAAAACTTCCTGGGATGAGGCACCCACAGATTCTCTGGGCAACCTGTTCCAGTGCCTCATCATCTGTCATGGTAGGACATGAAATAGATTGACTTCATATAGTTGTTAGAAGAGAAAGAAGACTTTATTTATAATTTTAACAGGTGTTTTTTTATAACATGCTGTGCTAAAAAGGTGTATTATTGGTCCATGGGACTGACACTTCTATCCATTGGTTAAGTAATAGGAAACAACACCTGGGGACAGTTGTTATGGGAAAGGGAACACTGCCTACTTAGCCTGTTTTGAGAAAGGGAGAGAGATGTTTTGAAAAGAGAAACTGTTGACAGCTTTCCCTTGGGAAAGGAGCTAGCAATAGTTAGCAAGCTAAAATTCAGGATCAGAAATATCAAGCCCACAATCATCCTCATAGTAAAGGACTTTTTCCTAATAACCAGTTTAAACATACTCTCAGTTTGAAACCACAGTTTGTTACACAATGCTAAAAGTATGGAGCAAAATAATTATCAACTCCTTTATTTTTAATGCAAAGTGTAAAGGGTAGCTGCACTCATTTTAGAAAAGTCCTAAGAGAATACTGATAGCTCTATTTCATTAGATTTGGCTGGAACTGAAGTCTCCAATATAGACTACACAAAGTAATCTAAAGCAACTTATTTAAATTCAGGAAAGTTAAGACAATAAATTCCTCTGCCAAAAAGCAAAAAAAAAATTACCACAGCTGTACTTTTAAGAGGCATTACTTATATTTATATAACATGCCCAAAGTCCTTTAGGCTCAAAAATAATCAAATATGGGTGTAGGAGGTGATATTTTCAATACATCTGAAAAGATGATGCAGGGACTACCAAGAAGGTAACGGATATACTTTTGGCTCTGCTTGATTTTAAAATGTGGACTTTGTCATGGACAATCAAGATCCCGTAAGGTGTGGAGTGGGGGTGGCCAGTCTGGGACAGGTGGCTTCCCATCTTATGGATCAAGGTCTCAAATCCCTGCTCTACAGACTGCACCATTTTACCCATCCAAAAATCCAATTCCTCCAAGTGATATTTCAAACAGTGACAAGTCTGTTCCATTAGACCAGATGTGCAGGTCTGGGGAGCAAGACCTTACCCACAATACTGAAAGCAGAGGCAGCCAAACTTCCTCTCTACCAAGTACCAGAACAATCTGAGGAAGTCTACTTATTCCTGCCATCTAACACAGACATAAAAATAAGTAGACTAAATATCCCATATAATCACCAAAGAGTTAGTCTCTAATTTTTAATCTCTATGGCTGCTAAATCAGGCATAAACATTCCCATATAGATTTAGGTTCTTTGCCTCATGAGAACCAGAAGCTTTCAGACTGCTCTCAGTGCTGTACACAACAATTAGTGGTCCTCAGTGACCAGGCATAATAACTCCTTGGCTTCTATTTCAGCCACTCAAGACAGGCATTAATCTACCAATGAAAACATATAATGAAGCTTATTTCCCCCAGAAACTTTTGCTCAGGTACTGGCCCTGTTAGTTACTTACTGCCACTACCAGCAAGACAAAAGTGAAACAACAGGCTTTCCCCCATCTCCGTATTACACACTGACAATCTTCAAGAGAGCAATTTATTATACTTATCAGTACTTCAGCATTTGTAGAAATACACACTTTGGAAGACTATCATTTCACATCATCAGATGATGCCATTAAAGATATCTTTTATTTACATGACTCACTGTCTAGACAAGAGTGTGAGAAAACACTCATTATTAGTTACGAGCCAGCTCCTCCTCAGTGCCACATGTCACACCAAATGTCTTTTATTTGGGCACTGGATCACACCTGAATAAAGCAGTGGAGAAGTGAGAATGGGGAAAGAGAGCGTCAAAAACTTCACAAGAAATGAAGACCCAAATATCTTCTTAGATGAGGCAATACTACTTATTGACAAATAAGTTCCCAAGCAAAGCAAATACTACAATTAGCAAATCCAAAACTATGTTTTCAATCATCTGGCCTAACACATCACAAGCACTCTTAAAAGTGAAGGTGAAATAATACAAGCATATAAAGGAACAAGGAAAGGAAGGAATTTGTGCATGTTGTTTAAGACTAACAAGTATAAAACCAGATTAAACGTCTTTCTGAAGCCAACAAATTCACACAAATTCATAATGGCACAGAAATCTCTGGTGATCTCACCCAGAAAGAGAGATGCTGGGTTAGCCTTGCAGGCAGACTCCAGCTCCAGAAACACTCAGGAATAAGTGTTTAACTATAGACAGTGAAAACAGCTGTAGGTAAACTAATGAGACCACTCAGAGGGTATACAATTACACGCAACATTTCTAGACCTTAAAGCATCACAGCAGTCTTAGTCTTGCACAATAAAGCTTAAAACTTCCTTCTTTTGAATCATCTTCCCTATGTTTTGAATTTTAAATAGCAGACCCCAGCTGAAGCCTGAATTGAAAGAAAAATTAGCCATTATTACAGAATCCACTGAAAATATATGGAAATTTTTAAAACAATTTCAGGTATCAGGTATCAGAGCACTATCATGATTGATGACAGTTGTACAATACATACTTAATTTCAAGCCCAGCAGATTCAAATTAAATGTTTAGTTTTTGTTTGGGTTTTTTTTTCCTCAACAAACACATAAAAAAGGTTTTTTATATTTATAGAACAACATTTTCATCAAGCCACCTAAACCTATTACTCCAACACAGGGATATTGATCTTTGTGCATCAATGCAGCTTCTACAGCTTCTACAGCTTCTGTATGTGCAGATATGTGTGTGCCCATGTGTGCTATGTGCACACACACCTCTACACGTATGTGACCAAGTTTTACTTACTTGGTTTTGTGTATAAAAATACTTACTGTGATTTTCTTTTTTTTTTTTTTTTTTAACATTCAAATTTAGAAAACTATAAGAGGGAAAGAGCCTTCAATTACACTAAAGGGAGTGTTAAATGGAAGGGAAACTTCAGGGTGAGAAGTCAGACACGAAAGAGAAATCCCTCAATGATATGTATGCAAGTGAAATATTGACAAAGTAAGGAAGTCTGATGCATTTTAACTCTGAATGTTCAATGTGGATGCACTTAACCCTTTCTGATATGGTTACATTCTCTTGTATGTATAAAAAAATCTTATAAAATGTAGCATTAACTCCCTCTGTGCCATAGAAACACCCTACATTTGGCTTTGGGTCTACTTGGGCAGATACATTTTGTGCCCCTGAGAGGTGGATTAACCAGAAGAGAAGGCATTTTTATGAGGAAAAGCAGGATGGAAAGGCTGCGGCGGGGCAGAGGGGGCTGCGGGAGCACTGGGAAGAGCACGGGCGAGTGAGACCACTAGAGGGAGCCGGCATTGTGCGCGGCACTGCCCGCACCGAATACCCAAATCAATGGAAAGCCGCTCAGAAAGCCAAAGGGACGCGCTTCAAGAACAGTTCTTCCCAGTATCTGCAGCCATGTGATACAAAGGACAGCCTATGATACTCTGAGTGCGCGTATACACATCAGTTTGTACTATTCTGTGCCCACAGTACCGACTGCATATTAAGTAATTGTGCCTGAAATTCAGCTATATTAATTTCTTTCTCAAAAGAGGAAATGAACAGCCCTGGCCGCAACAAAAGACCTTTTTCAGTGCCTCCTATTGTCACCTCTCACCTCAGCCAACCAAATTAGATGTTGCCCCTTTGCCCCCAACTACACCACCCCCTCCACCTTCCCCTGCTTGGGTGATAGCTTTCCATGTGAAATATTCTGAAAGTGGAATTGCAGGAGCAACACAATAGGCAGTGTCATGCCTCCAGCTCACACTATATCTAGTCATAAAACTTGGATTGTGCACACACAACTACAGCCATGTGATGATGGCATGAACTTGAACATACTCCAACAAAATTTAGCACCATTTCCTTTTTGCACCAAAACACAGAGAACCAAACAAAACCTGGTATTTCCCTCACACCTATAATCAGTCAGAGAGATCAAACGGCAAGCAGGGAAGAAAAAGGTTCACATAGATCTTTATTAACCTCCTTTTGGCACCACATATGTGCTACGAAAGCTAAATCCCAAGGGCAGATACAATTCAAAAGCACAAAACGATAGCGTCTGCAATGGCATCTCCTGTGGAAACATATTTCTTCATGGTCGTCTTGGAATAGAAGATGTATAGCACATCAGCACTTGTCTAGTAAGCTCTAATCTGATTGGATATGAAGAAGTGAAGAACTGCAACAACTACCCATGGCAAACTCTGAAATTATGAAATGAAAACTTAAAAATGGGGAAATAGGTGTACCTGGATGAAATACTAAACAGATAACAGGAATAACTGTCCCCAAATGAGTTCCTAGCCATTATCTTTTCCATAATTATTGCAAGTAGCTTCGGTAACTGTGCATACAAATGACCCATTAGAAACTTAACAGGTCATTTCCAAAGGTGGTTATGAACCCTGACTTGCAGAGCTACTTGGGTTTTCACACAATTCTGTTCAGTGCCAACAGTCTGCACAAAATTAAGATAAAATATGTTTCCAAAACACAAAGTGGAAATAAACTTTCAGAAACTAAAAGGTGAACACTCAGGTGGTGAACACTGATGGATCAAATGCAGTCATTTTCATAAATGAAACATTAAAAAAATTGCTTTTGTCTGTGCTCTGGTGTCAGAAGAAAGGAAAGGAGGCAGCAATCATATGTTACAGCCCTTTCAATGCCCCATATTACAATAAATAATGATGAGTGTAACAGTGAAAAGTCTAAGGCTAGGCAGGAAAGATAAAAATCATAGTAGGTTATCAGAGTGCACAACTGTTATAGAACACAATATGGAGAGCAGAAACGTGTCAGTAGATAAAGATGAACTCAAATGAAATTCTTAAAACAACAACAGGATGCTCTTCAGCTCAATGGTCCTTCTTGGCCCTGTCTCTTAATGGGTAGCTGTGCTATTGCAACAAATGAACAAGCAATAAGTTTGGTTTAGAAAATATTAGAAAACTATTCAGAGGCTCCATTTAAGGAGAGTAATAAACAACAGGAGTATAGACGTGCAGCTTCCTCAGTTGCTGAGGTTGTTAAAGAAACAGCAGGAGACACAAAAACAGATCCTGGCACTCCCACTGAGAATAGTCTTGGGCAGGTTGTAAAGAAATTAACTGAGCAAAACCAGAACAGAATCACTTAAAATGTGCCAGGAAAAAAAGGTAAGAGGAAGCATCCCAAGCTATATTAAGCATAAGAAACAAAAGACATCAGTTTTCATTCGTATCAAATAAACAAGAAAACAAAACTATATATAAGTATAAATATATATATAAAANCGGTATATATTTTGTTGGACTGCATCTACTAACAGCTAAATTCCCAAGCCTTCACCCTGCCATCTCAAAGAAGCAGATTCAAAAGAGTCCAAGTAGAGTTTACTGTCAGTCTGTAATGAGAGTAAAATTATAAATCTCTGTACCAAAAGCCAGCTGCTTCATTCTTAATCCCTCCCTTTTCTTTTGCATTCTAGCTAGCATACAGCTGCAATAAATGTGGCTCTTCTCACAAGCCATGCAGATGTTAACAGTTCTGTAGGACATCAAGAAACATTTCAAGAATCTTGTAAGTGCTGACTAAACTTGCTTGAATAACCCACACTATCTCCTCCACATTCCCATTCAGTAACATTAGTCTTCCTGAATATATTAAGGGGAAAAAAATGCCATTTAAGCTAAGACTTTCTAAGTCTAAATGCACTATCAATGAACAAGGAATGTTCTTAAGCCATCAGACAACAGATATTCAGATAGTAAAGCAAAGGGCATCAATTTATTCTTTGCCATGATGAGTAATGTATTTGCTGTTTCTTATCTATGAAAGAGTAGTAAAATGAATGTCTGAAAATATGTATTTATAAAAGTCATGGCTGTATGTATTTGAAAGAATGGACCAGAACTAGAGCAAGATCTTTTCTTTTCTAGTAATCAAATGGATTAGTACTAAATTACAGTGAAGGAGTTCAAAGTGTTACCTAGTACATTTTTATTAAAGTTGTATTAACATGACAGTCATATGCATTAAAGATTAAGCTAAAGCCTCAAACCATAGTCAGCAGCAGCAAGAGTCCAGCTGTGCAGGTAGAGGACTAGATACAAAATGCATTAAATAAGTGGGTTTATACTAGAAATGCTGTTTTAATATTTCTTCCCTCTTCAGGCAGTGTGCTGGGGTAGAGCTAATTTTCTTAGCAGCTAATGTAGGGCTGTGTTTTGGATTTGTGCTGGGAAAAGTGTTGGTAACACAGGAATGTTTTAGGTGGGGCTGAGTGGGGCTTACACAGAGTCAGGGCCTTTCTCCCAGCAGCGAGAGACTGGGGGGGGGCACAAGGAGTTGAGAGGGGGACACAGCTGGGACAGCTGACCCCAACTCCCCTAGAGAATCTCACACCATGTGATGTCATGCTTAGCAATAAAACTGGGAGGAAGGTTGGCTGGGAGGCTGCTGCTTGGGAACTGGCTGGGTATCCGTCAGCTGGTGGTAAGCAATTGTATCAATTGACTTTCTTGAGTTTTATTTCTCTCTCTTTGCTATTTTACCTTTTATTACATTTATCACTATTATTATTGCTATCATTATTA
>WBMY01013264.1:70999-91892 GCA_013397315.1 Donacobius atricapilla | reverse complement strand
TGAACTTCTATTTGTGATTATTTATCTAAAAGCTGTGGGGGGTTTTTTAACGGTATATATTTTGTTGGACTGCATCTACTAACAGCTAAATTCCCAAGCCTTCACCCTGCCATCTCAAAGAAGCAGATTCAAAAGAGTCCAAGTAGAGTTTACTGTCAGTCTGTAATGAGAGTAAAATTATAAATCTCTGTACCAAAAGCCAGCTGCTTCATTCTTAATCCCTCCCTTTTCTTTTGCATTCTAGCTAGCATACAGCTGCAATAAATGTGGCTCTTCTCACAAGCCATGCAGATGTTAACAGTTCTGTAGGACATCAAGAAACATTTCAAGAATCTTGTAAGTGCTGACTAAACTTGCTTGAATAACCCACACTATCTCCTCCACATTCCCATTCAGTAACATTAGTCTTCCTGAATATATTAAGGGGAAAAAAATGCCATTTAAGCTAAGACTTTCTAAGTCTAAATGCACTATCAATGAACAAGGAATGTTCTTAAGCCATCAGACAACAGATATTCAGATAGTAAAGCAAAGGGCATCAATTTATTCTTTGCCATGATGAGTAATGTATTTGCTGTTTCTTATCTATGAAAGAGTAGTAAAATGAATGTCTGAAAATATGTATTTATAAAAGTCATGGCTGTATGTATTTGAAAGAATGGACCAGAACTAGAGCAAGATCTTTTCTTTTCTAGTAATCAAATGGATTAGTACTAAATTACAGTGAAGGAGTTCAAAGTGTTACCTAGTACATTTTTATTAAAGTTGTATTAACATGACAGTCATATGCATTAAAGATTAAGCTAAAGCCTCAAACCATAGTCAGCAGCAGCAAGAGTCCAGCTGTGCAGGTAGAGGACTAGATACAAAATGCATTAAATAAGTGGGTTTATACTAGAAATGCTGTTTTAATATTTCTTCCCTCTTCAGGCAGTGTGCTGGGGTAGAGCTAATTTTCTTAGCAGCTAATGTAGGGCTGTGTTTTGGATTTGTGCTGGGAAAAGTGTTGGTAACACAGGAATGTTTTAGGTGGGGCTGAGTGGGGCTTACACAGAGTCAGGGCCTTTCTCCCAGCAGCGAGAGACTGGGGGGGGGCACAAGGAGTTGAGAGGGGGACACAGCTGGGACAGCTGACCCCAACTCCCCTAGAGAATCTCACACCATGTGATGTCATGCTTAGCAATAAAACTGGGAGGAAGGTTGGCTGGGAGGCTGCTGCTTGGGAACTGGCTGGGTATCCGTCAGCTGGTGGTAAGCAATTGTATCAATTGACTTTCTTGAGTTTTATTTCTCTCTCTTTGCTATTTTACCTTTTATTACATTTATCACTATTATTATTGCTATCATTATTACAATTATTATTACAGTTTTATTTCAATTATTAAACTGTTCTTATCTCAACCCATGACTATTCTCACTTTTACCCTTGCAATTCTCTTCCCCTTGTCCTGCTGGTGGGGAGTAAGCAAGCAGCTGTGTGGGACTTGGTTGTCAGTTGGGGTTAAACTACAATAAGCAGCAAGTTCAGTCCCCTTTTCGGGGTAGGACTTTCAAAACACGTGAAGCAGTTTAGAAGCTCAGTCATCAACGAAGCCAGTAAGACTCACACTCGTGTATTACTCCAGACTCTTGAAAATCCCACATCAAATACCTTACCCTGTGTGTAAACTTCACACTTTGAAAACCCACTGGAAGGAGGGCTGCAGAACGATTCACAGCACTGAGCCATAAAGAGATCACAATCTTTGACAAGTTCAGAAACAAAATGTGCAGTCAAGAGTGTCTATGGTGGAGTTTTGAGATTGTCTCAAGTGTCAGTCTCAGCAGAGTTTCAAAGAGGACAGGGTAGGGAGAAATAAAACGAATATATCAGTACATTTCCTGCAAGGAATTGATAAAAAAACCTCTGTCCTACAAAGGCTTACATACCTGCTCAACTTCAGATACTTATCCTATTATGTATCACACTTGAAGTGAAAATCAAGTCTTTGAAGACACAGGGCACAAATAATTTACCATGAAATGTGGAATTCGGGGTATTGTTTATTCTTTGATTTAATAATACAGGAAATCTGAATATAAAGCAGAATTGCAATGTGCTATTTTCTAAATGCTTCATGACACTGCTTTTAGAGTAATTTCATCAAAATGTCATAAAAAGACATTTAAGCATTTTGAGATAAGCAAAAAGACAATAGACTACAACCTTAAAAAGAAATCAATGTAATATTAACAGAAGCTCTGTAATTGGCTAGTCCAAAAACCTCAAGCTGTCTTCAGGCTTCCCCAAACAAAACAAATTGGAAGGAGAGAGCAGGAAGAAAAGAACTAAAAAAAAAAGGAGAAAAATAAAGAAAGAGGAAAGAAAAGCCACATAAGCCAGAGTCCCTCACTGCTGTTATTTCTCCACAAGCGGAAATGCTCTGTTCAGTCACGGCTTAGGAGGCATAAACATCATTGAAATTCAAAAGCAGCTCTGAGAAAGAGGACGCCTCAATTGGTATGCAAGTGGTGTTTTCTCGCCCTGAATACATTATGAACTTGCAGCATGCTAATATGCCATGCTATCATAAGCACCAGATGGAACAGTAGGCAGTGTATGTCCCATCAAACCTCAGGAAGATGTATTAATGTTCCTGCTCTTTTTTTTTTTTCTTCCCCTCCCCCTTCCCTACTACAGCCCCTCAGCTGTGTCCCCAGACTGGCACATTTCGTAGCATCAGTCACCTGCTCCCGAAGCACAGTTCTCCAGGGCTGCCTCATCTTCACCAGGTGGTGCCAAGCATCTTTTCAATCTTTTTTATCACAGAAGGTAAAGGCCACAAGACATGTCAGGCTGTGCTTACTGAAGGGTACCGAGTACAAAAGATAACATCATGAGATAAATGATAGATGAGAAAGACTTTGGGTTTAAAGCTAGCACAATAGTTTTAAATTATGTATAAACAGCACAGCACAAATTTCCCCCTCAGTACTATTGGTGAATGAAGAACTGGGGAACAGAAGCAAAGGGAAAGGTTTTCCAAGTAATCAAATAAAACAGAGGAAACTGGATTAAAGATCTTTGAACTAAATTCCTTTTTTCACCACACTGGAAACCTTTTCATAGAAGATGTACAAAGTTCAACAGCCATTTATAGGGTAGGGACAGGCTTTAATTTTAAATCAGAGTAAGAATATGGCACACAGGCAAATTAGCTTACAGGATTTTGATTTTTTAATATATATATTATTCTCATGACATTCCTTGGCTTTTGTGACTAACAAATTGCTTGAAGCTGTATGTATGATTTGAAAGACATGGAGAATTTTAATACTGGTTCACATCATTTATTAATTCAGTCTCAAGCAGATTTTATATTACTAAAGAGAAATGTGATCTAGTATTCTGTATGAAAGTATGTGCATAGGCATAGAAAATGAAAGCACATATTTTCTCATATCACCTGAACTTTTCTTATCTATTCATAGAAAGAAACTTCCTATTGAAATACATGGTTTGCAAGAAAATAATTTTCTTTTTCTTTTCCTGTTACTGTGCTCTTCAGAATGCAAAATAAGACCCTCAAGACTGAAAATTAAGAACCTGTGAATTCAAAACACAAGTAAGAAAGAATCAGAGATGGCTGAAGAAAAGCAAATCAGCTTTACGCATTTGAAGTTTGAGTGTTCAAGTATTTTTAAACAGGTTTTTTTTTCAGAGACAAATCACACCAGTAAACATTTTGCCATTTTCTGATATTCTAGAAACCACCTGCTGATTTACAAACAGCTCTCACGATGCATGTAAATTTATTATTTTCCTAACAACATTAGACTTCTCATAAATACAGTCTAATTCTGCAAGACGCTGAGTATTCACAACTCACACAAACTTTTCAGGAGATTAACACTGCTCAAAACCTTGTAAGAACTAGATACAGAAGTTCTCTGTTGCATGTATTAGAAGTATTTTTTTTCAACTATTAAAGGTCTGGTTGACAGGGATTTCTGACCACATATCTAATCCTTACTAAAACAAACAAACAAACAAAAAAACCTTTTTCTTTCAAACAAAGCATGTTATGACTGTTATTCAGAAATAACAGGTATTATTCTAGCATCTATTAAGTCCAGAAATGCTTTAATGCAAAGATGTCTTAAGGACTGAGTTAGAAATCAGACCCATTTTTTTCATCTTTCTTTTCCTACTGAATATTGGGGGACTTGTTTTGTTTCTTAATATATAGCCTTTAAGGATAATTTGCTAAACTATGATTTGCAATGCACAAATAAGTATATTTAAATCCATTATCCTGTGTTATAAAGTAATTTCTGGCACCTTAACAGCACTCAATTTAATTACAACACACTGAAACAGTAGAGCTGACTCCCAGAGGAACCAGTTTTGATCAGAAGATGATGGTATACTCTACCTGCTGATCAGCTTTCAGCATTAGATCCACCATCAGTTGTTTTCAAGAACAATATCAGAACATCTGCATCATCATAGTATTTTGTGTCAAAAAGCCGTCCAAAAGCTAGCAATTGCATGCAACCTGCACATACCCACACCTGTAAGCAGACATATTTAAAACCCAGCAGCTTTACTGTAATGACTAAAGGACACCAAAAAAAACCAAACAAAAACAAACAAAAAAAACCCAACCAAAATAAACAATCCCCCTAAACAAACAAAAAAAAAGCCAAAAATCCCACAAACAAATGAAAAAAACACAAAGAAACCCTTTTGATTCTGATTCAGTAAGCTTTAATTTCTAAACCAGAATCCCCATTGGGTAATTCATCAAGGCATCTATTCTATATCTAGTGTGGCAAGACAGCAAAAACACTTACACCCTCCAAAAAGAAAAACACTTGTGACAAAACTATTAAGCATTCCTGATGATTAAGCAATAGACACTTAATAGACACATAATTTCAAGACTGTCTTGCACCAATGCCCTAGACAAAGCCATGCAATCATATCTGCTGCTGTCAGGATGAAATCAAGGCATCATGATTTTCTGTATGCCTTCAAGAAAACGCAAGTTACTCAGCAGCATCCACAAAGCTCTTTCTGAGAGAATATACAAGTTAACTGAGGAAAGAGTATATAATTTCTCTTGTAGCTCTACAGAGACATGCAGGTCGATACCTTAAATTTAGGTAGTATTTTTACCTTTGGAGCCTTTACAGACTCAAAAGCAGTTTGAAGCAAAACCTTTAAGGCAGCATAAATGAAAGGATTCTGTTTCTGCTAGTGTCTGAAGATTAAATACCATTACTTGCCTTGCTCAAAATGAAAGGAATTGGAAATTACTACTCTACCAACTGACATGCCACAGGAAGAAAACTAGCTGCTAAGCTGGCAAGCAACCATGCAAATCAAACCCAAAATGTAGTCCTGTCTGCATAGAGGAGTCTGAAGAGGGCAAAGAAAGGCTGTAACACTGGCTTTCCAGGCAGAGAACTTGCTATATATGCTCTGTAGACTCTGCTTTCACACCAGTCTCTCAAAGTTTCATGCAAAGATTCATCTCTTGTGCAGCAGACTCACTTAATAAATGTAGTAAACCCAAATACATGTTTGCTTTTACTACCAGAGAATGATGTAAAGAGAGGTGCAAGGAAATTAACAAAAGAAGATAAGTATTCTTCAAAATACTTTACATGAGAAACACAGATAGTAAAGAAGCCACCATTTCATTTCTCCATTATCAAGGAGACAATGAATTGTTCGCATTGGCTAATAGAAAAGAAAGATATACACTCCTTACTGCACAGATCCTCTTTAAAAATTGCGAAGGACTTTGCTTTTCTTTCAGAGGATGCAATTCAGTCAAATGCTGAGCTCAGTGTAAAATAATCAAATATTGATTTTAATGAAGTAATTTATATTACTTCTAAGATCTAACATGGATGATATTGACAGAAGCTCTCTCTTTTTCAAGACCCTAAAGTTAGGAGATCCTGCAGTGCCATGGAAGGATGAACTCAAGCAATGTGGACCACTTGAATTCTAGCAACTTAGTTGTCCTCCTCCTGTCAGTGGAAAAATGAAAACTAGAAACACCAATCCCAAGAGGCAGTAAACTCTGCTGCCAATCAGTTTCCAAGAAGAAAACTGATGACTTTCAAAGCTATTAAATGACAGTGTCATCTGACCTTGCTGGATATCTAGTTACACCCATTCTTTTACTAACATAACTACAGTTTCTTTAATAAGCATCTTTCCGCTTTCTTTACTGTGTTACAAGGTCCCTGTGTTTCACTCAGGATTTCACTTCCGAAACTGTCAGAAATCCCAATACTTTCTAAAAAAGAATTATAATACTGCATATCCCTGTTTTTAAAAGACCATTTTTGTCCACTGAGGTGTTTATAGTCTAAAATGTCCAAAATAGTGTATCTCGTATGGTTCCAGGCGCAAAAGAGTAACAGTAACACCGTTATAGAAAATGACCTCTTCTAAATTTCAGTTAGGCAAACTTTCTCCTAAAGAGAATACAAATAAGCGTGTGCAAATCTAGCAGATATAATTACGCAATCAACAATTATGTGGTGAAATGGACGGGAAAAATAAAATTAAAACAATAAATGTTAATTTGTATTTGCTAACCACGGAAGATGTGACTGGTGCTCTGCAAGGCGCAAAATCCCATTTAAAAAAAAAAAGTCTTCTAAAAATTCAAGGAATTATATAAGGAAGTCACATATAGGAAAGTCTATGTAAATGGCATTTATTTGGATTATAAAACAGCTACAATGAAAATTCAAGGCTGTGTACACATGCTTATTGCTCTGGCTTAAAAAGCCCACCAGAATATATTTGGAATGCACAGTTTAGAAGCAAGAATCAAATTATGGCTGCATTTTCCCATGAAGCGAGTGCACACATTTTCCAAACTGCAATCTTGTGGCAGGAAGAGTATTTGAGTCATGTGTGCTTGCATGACTCACAAAATACATATTAAGGAGAGATCTGAAAGAAGGAAGGAGAAGGCCCTGTATCCCTAACTGGGAGATTACTCCTTTAGCAGGATGTGGTTTCAAACAGGAGGACAGTAAGACATTGAACTCAGCATCACTAGAAGAATCAGAGAGAAAGAGGGAACTACAAGAAACTGCACTGGAGATACACAGGAAAGCTCCCAGGACTTGGAGAAGAGCATTATTAGCATATAAGGAAAATTCCAATAAGGCATTAGAACTGAAAGAGTACCAAGTTAAATTTTAGGTATGCTTTCCAAAAACCTACTTAAGACAGAGTAGTGCCTTAAACCCCAGAAATGATGTATTGATAAGCTAGAAAGGGTAATGGACTTTGAAAGGTAAAACATGCTCCTGCCTCTTGAATCATCATTTCAAACTTCACTGCAGTTAATTAAGCATATGCAAATTCCACTTACTCAAATCTCAGTTCAATACAGCAACCCCCATTTTTAAACAAAGAATGATATTGGTCTGACCCTACAGCAGATCTGCCCGAATTTACAGTATACTTGATTTTTCTTCCTTAATCCAGCTGCTCCTCCAGGAGGTGATCAATACCAATTCCTTTCACTCTTCTATTTCCACATTTCTTTTGGTCTTTGTCAGCTCAGTATTGTCAACACAGAAAAATAACAGCAGCGCTTGTTACAGTCTGCTTCCAAAGGGATGTCCGTAAGGAGTGAGAACCATATGAGCAGGAGTCTTAATGACTGTGTCCACCGCTGATGGTATTTCCTTTTCAATGGTATTTCCTTTTCAACTTCGGAAAGATTTCCTGTCACCTTTGACTTACACTTCGTGCCTGCTTAAAAGCCATTATGATGCAGGCATAGCTCCGGAATATTTATCCACACTAATACCTAAACATCTGACTGGATAATTTTAATAAATTCAGATGTGTGGGTCCTACTAGGTAATTTTTCCTCAGAAAATTTCACAAGGTTACCAGATCCCAAGAGCAAGAAGAGGCAGAAATAAATCTACAACTCATTATGCAACATCATGAAAAAACCCAAGTAAGGCTCTAGCTTCATGCTATAAGAATTTGAGGAGACTTTTAGAATTTGGATGGGTTCAGCGTCTCTTCTTTAAACCAGTTGCAGGAACATTACTAACAGGTGGTGTGCTGCAGCACAGGGACAAAACTAAGGTCTGTGAACCTTCAGTTGAAGTGTCTCCTCTCAAATCCCAAGGTCCCCAGCAACTTGCTTTCTTAAGTTGTTCTGCAGTTAAAGCTCGCAATGAGGCTCTTTCCCCACACTCTGCCTACAACTTGCAGTAAAGAAGAAATTCCTAGTAGAGAAAAAAATAAAAATAAAATAATAATTAAAAAAAAAAGTACAGAGAAATAAATTTAGCTCTGGTATATGGAAGCACAGCTCCATGAGCTGCCAGAGGAAGGAGGTGCAGCTCTTTCAGCTAGCACTGAGCCTGACAATTCTGCTCTTCTACCAGCACAAGAAGTCCATTCACAAAGCTACAGATCAAATAATAGTTTCAGAGTAGATTCAATGAATCCCTTTAGGTGTTTGAAGCCCAACACCGCTGAAATTTCACGTGAAACACAACACAGAAGCCAGTACCAGGGGCTGCTCTGCTCTCCCATACAGAGCATGGGTTTGAAGCACCTCAGACTTGGCATCCAGAATAGTTAACAGATCCAGCAAAACAAAGAATCATTATTCAAGCTGAAGTGACCTTAGGAGATGAGCCAGTCTATGCCCTTCTGTCTTAAAGCATGTGAAGTGTAAATCAAGTTGCCAAGGGTTTGTCCAATACAGGATCTTCAATAATGAAAATATCACTACCTCTCTGAAAAAACAGTTTCGATGTCTGACCATCATGATGGTGAAGAATTTTTTTTCCTGGTATCTACTTGGGTTTTATCATGGTGTATTACTCGTGCCTTTTGCCTCTCATCTTTACCACTATGCACCTCGAGAAGAATTCGGCGTTATCCATCCTCTCTACACCCTCCCATTAAGTAGTTGTAGACAGCTCATGACAAAAAGATTATATAAAGTTAATTGTATTTAACTAGAAACTGCCTACAGCTCACCAATAGGAAAATTCCTGCCTTTCAAGGGCCTCAATAACTTGGAGACATGGAATCCACAGCATTACTCTCTCTTCCAGAAAAGTTGTCCATATCCTAACCTTCAGAAGATGGGCAAGTAGAACTGGTTCATATAAGACACAGCTAGGCGAGAAGGAAAAGTGAACTTTGAAATTTTTTTGTCAGATTTTGGAGTGGAAGCCTCACTCTGGAAGTGAAACACGCAAATTCAAATCCTCCTTCTGCTTGTTCGCGCTTAGGTCTGGAACATATTCCCTTAGCAGTGGGGAAAGCTACTGCCCATTAGCAGTTTATGGGAGTAATCTCCAAGGCTCTTGTCCTACCCAAGAAACAAGTTAGGAGGGAACATGGCTCAAGATCAACAGCAGCAAGAGTAAAGCTGCTCCTGCACTGGTCCTGCTCTTCATCTGGTGACTCTCATGTACATTAGGCAGAAAGAACAAATGTACATCACAAAAATGCAACTCAGTGCAGAGACGACTGAGCTGCTGGAGAGTTGAGCCAGTGCATATAGATAGAATGGTACAATGTGGCAAGGACTTCAGCTTCACAGAGGAACTGCGCGAACATGGAGTTAGCATAGCAGGATACTGAAAGAAATAAGCCTTGCCAAGTGGGCCAATATGGCTAGACTGTGTCTGCGTGTAAGTGAAAATCCAAGCACTGCTGTGCCCTGTGTTTTTCCCAATTTAATCTCCACTTGCCTTGGCATTTCTGGCTCTATGCTCCATTTTACACTACGCACATTTCTGGGAAAAAAAAGTAAGCCTACACTTGTGAAGAGCCCAACATTTCTAAATATGCACTAGGCTTCCTCT
This sequence comes from Donacobius atricapilla, assembly GCA_013397315.1. Classification (NCBI taxonomy): domain Eukaryota; kingdom Metazoa; phylum Chordata; class Aves; order Passeriformes; family Mimidae; genus Donacobius; species Donacobius atricapilla. The sequence goes on along the minus strand of WBMY01013264.1, from coordinate 82,022 downwards.
GAGATTACCTACCAGATCCAACTGTGTGAACAACCCAAGGCACAGAAATGCTTCAACTCCAAAAAGATATTGGTGTGATCTCAGCACTGGGCTGCTTAACCCTATCAATACTGAGGGAGACCCTGCCATGTACAGATGCAGCTTGACATGCTCAGGAAACTTCAAAGCTATAACAGTGATGCACCTGGGAATGAGGAGAATTAAAGGCACAGCACTTTGGATTTGGAAGGCAGCTACTGCTTCAAGTGCACAAGTTGCTTTGTGACCTGGAAGCAAAATACCAGGCTTCAGCTGATTTTTTGTAGTGTTATCCTTGATGCACACACTTGCAAGAAACAAGGATGAAGCAAACAAACCAGAAAACTGGCAGAGGTATACATACATGTCCTGAAAAGAACCACTTATCATGTCCTCTACTCTTAAATGTATCAATTTCTCTGTATGGACTTTAAACTGGCATATAATTTCATTTTATGTCAAATTTAAGTTGTCTTTTCAAATTATATATACACAGATCACATTGATTTGCAAGTTATGATGGTCATGCCTTGTGTATGTGAGTGTGGAGTCCAAAATCTTCAAATCAAGACGTGATTGGTACTAAACACCCTGGTGCTAAACACCGAGGAAGTACCTGTCCTGAGAAACTTGGCTGTTCTTCTCTAGATAAGGGCCTGAGCTACAAAGCTTTCAGTCTTCTCAGGAAAAGAGCATTTGGGATCCTGATGAAACATATATATGTATATATGTGTGTCTGTGTGTGTGTGTGTGTATATATATACATATATTCATTCCTGCAGCATGATCTGCATTCCATGATGTGTTAGTTACTTTCCATGCATGTGAAGCATGAAGCAGTTCACAGCCCCATGGGTTGAAAATAAGAGCAATAACATTATGCAGACTTTGGAATTTATTACTACTATTAAAGGCGAAGAAGCTTTAATACTGTGAAAACCAAGTCATCACATGTTGCTTCCCAACCCTATCACACATATCAGAAGAACCCAGTGACCTATGGTCCTCTCAGGGTACGAGCTTTTCACTCGTAGCTGAATCTTTGACATAAAGTCATTATGTAGGATGATTGGAATAATGATGCGAAGTTAACACTCAGACTTTAGTATTTCCAGACACATTTCCCATATCTGGCAGGAAACTTGTTTTGTAAGACAGAGTCCTCCTAATATAACAGCATAGCAACTGCAACTTAAAACAGAACAAGTTGGTTAATGGACTGTTAGGACACTTTTGCTGTGTAACACCATTTAGACACGTGTATTTAAAAAAACAGGTGGATAATCCAAATGTTCAGTTACTAGGACACTAACAGTTATGTCCATGGCAATTTTGTTCCTGTTCTTTAAACAAATCATCACTTGCAAACACTAATGTTAAAACCAGAAAGCCACTCTAGTACACAGTGGCTATAAATGCCAAATCAATTTTCAGCAGATAATAAAGTCCATGTTTTACAATCAGCAATACACTGTTTTACTACCCAAAATGTAAGCTAATAATATATAGCTCTGCTAAATGGAAAATGCAGATATGCTGTTAAGAAATGGGCTAGCTGTGAGATGATGGATCATTTCTGCCGGGACCTTCTTAAAGCTATGTGCAAATGTTTTGAAAATATCACATGATGTGGCCATGTGTTAAAAATTACAGCCAGTTAAGTTCTCTGCTAAGAAAAATATGTGGGCAATTTATGAAATGCACTCCAGGATGGAGATATCTTAAGTAAAACCAGATTTTGAAAACAAACCCATTTTTTTTGAAACATGAACTTAAAAAAAAATAGTTGCAGCCACATCTGGAGAGCAGAAGTAAAGAAAGGGTGGTCTGACCTAATACCAGGCCATCTTCTGAAAGAGCAGCATTATTTCTGGGCTACAATGACTGTGATCACTGATTGTCCTTTTAAGGAAACCATGCTGAATACTGCCATGGGCAATAATAAAGCATTTTGTAGGCCAACATCTGTTCTTTGAAAGTACTATAAAATGACTGATAGATTTGTAATGTTTCATAAATAAAGTCTGGAATAAACAGTACCAAAAAAAAAAAAAAAAAAAAAAAAAAAAGAAAAGAAAAAAAAGAAACCAACCACCACATTCACAGTAATCAGAGAAACCGGTGTACGGTATTAGATTTGAACACTGTTCCCCCAGGAACAATTACTTAGAGATAAATGCTTCCTAGAGTTCGCTACACAGAATGACAAAATGGTTAACTTGGTTACGGCAAGCTGCATGTTAACGGGATTATCTTTCTAGAGACTTTTCCCAGAGTTGCAGCAGTGCCTTCACAGAAGCCTGAATGGCTTTTACAGCGTTTCATTAGCCAGCCCTGCTGCTGTCGCTTTGCCCCCGACAGGAGAGCTAGGAGGTGAGCGCCCAGTCACAATTATAACAGTACAAGTGATACGTCTTAAAGGGCAAATTTAGTTTGTGTAATTGTTATCACCACACATAAACCAGAACCCGTCTTTATTACTTCCTGTTCTTTCCCCAAAAGGACTTCAGATGTCAGAATCACTAAAGAGATGGTTCTGAAATCAAGACTTCACACACACACAAAAGGCACTGACATAATATCAGATTACATAAAAATACACATCCTTTTAATCTCCTGTACATAATGTGCTTACTTTTAAAATAAAAAATCTGCCCCAGATGGCTAATAATGCCCATTTGAAAAAACACAACACCACAATATTAAAGGGCTAAAATATGCTGTGAACAGATTGAGAGGCAGTTCGTCCTAGAGGAGAGTAAAAAAGTGCAGATGGGTGTCAAAAATAGCCAAGTGTCAGATCTGTTCAAGTATCTCCATTCTGGCACATGCTCCCAGTCACAGCTGTTAGTGTATTCTCTGTATCCAAGTGCAAGGTTTTCTAACACTCAGAGCTGACATTAAAACACACTTCTTGCTTGTTACTGCTTTAAGAGAATGCTGCAAATAAAAGATTTATTTAATGGTAAAGCTTAACGAGTATTGATAAGGGTATACATACTTGAGTGTGGCACATGCTATTTTGATTAAAGATGCATGAAATTTTAACCAGCAGGTAGATTAAGTAATTTAAATGCCAAAGGCTTAATAGGTTTTCAAAAACGTCCACTCTAGGCATTCCAACAGTTTGCCAATAGCCTCGAATAATGCACACAAGGATCTAAACTGATCAGACTATGTCATTTTAGTTCACCTAAATATCTTGATAAAACAAGAAACAGTAAACCGCATGAGAAGATGAGTTTCATACAAACATAATGGAAACATCCATGGATTAAAATTATGCACAATGCAGAGTTTTCCTAATTAATGAACTACCAGGGTATTTCTAATGAAGACCACGTTCCCAGGAATGCAATGCATGCAAATCAGATTGATGTATAAAGGGTTAAATTGACCTTTCACAGTCCTCAGTTGTTATCTATGCAAATTAATTTGCCCATATTTCAACCATATAAATCCTCTTAACCTCATGCTTTGAGCAAACAGAGCCCACTTTCTTGTTACAATCACAGGATCGGCAAACATACCAGCAGTAGGGTATGACCATATACAAAAATCCTAAAAGGAAAACATTCTTCCAACAACTGGCAATACCTACATGCAACTGTGGCTGCAGTAAACTGGCAGATACTGTTTCAAAACACCATCTGTGAGGTGTACAGACTCTCTGTGATCAAGCATAGCCTCTTCTGCCTGTCCTACCCAAATAATCCACAAGAACCAGCCAGCTGTAGGATCTCTAGCCCTGTCTTTTTTTTTATCCAGAACACAAGCTGTTATAATCAGGCACATGGCTTTCTCCAGTCATTACCAAAGGGGGAAAAAAACACAAACAAAACACACCAAATTCAGTCTACTCAGTCGTGGTCAAGCATCTCACAAAACCCTCTCAGACAAATCACTCTGCATAGAAGTGTTTTTATTGGCAACAACACTTATCAATAAGACAAGTGATCATAAGATCCAAGGGTAATATTTTCATGAGGAAAACTACCTATTATAACTCCCAACTCCACAGCAATTCCTTTAATTCAGCAGAATTTTTTATTGTTTTATTTTGAATCAACATATTTCGGTGATTTGTTTGGTGATAGCAAAGGACTACAATTTAGGACAAGGCTGGAATAATCTGTTTTATAAATCTCCCTCACTTCTCCAACATAAACAGCTTTTCACAGAGATAATTTCAGCTGATGGGTAAATGCTGTGAATGATCTCCAACGATCAAATGTTTGCAGATTCAAGGTGCAGCTGACAGTCATGAAAGCCAGCCCGAAGCTGTGTTTCTCTTTGCTAAAAATGATACCCCGTGCAGAGACCTGCACCCACAAAGCTAGTGACTTTCTGCTATTTCTATCCCTTTTCATTGAAACATCCACTCCTGCCCTAAGTATCATCTCTAGCAGTTCACTTGCACAAATTCCCCTCCCCCAAACACATACACAACAGAATTAGCATCCGCGATCGCTCCGTACCCATATCAGCTTGCAAATCACCCCCTATATTAAAAGAGAAAAGAAAAAAGAGAGAGGAGAAAATACACTATCAAAAAAACAATTAGCATTTCCTCATTTAGAACCAAAAGAGCTGCAATAATTTCGACTCACCAGGCATCCTTGGATAAAATATACCACACTGTAAATGGCTCTCTCCTAAAAGCAAGCTTATTTAGGGCTCAGTGCCTCCTGTTCTGGAATGAACAGAGAGAAGCGAGGAGGGCCATCAGAACTGGCTGTGGCAGCGTAGCTGGAGGCAGGATGCTGGGCGCGTGCGTTTGCCAGGCAAAGACAGATGGAGAGCTGACACTCTGTATTGCACTTGGAGCAGAAATGTGAATGATGACAGGAGCACATGTGGCCTTGAACCCAGCCCTGTCTCTTCAGGCAGAACAATGACAGGGATGTGTGTGCAAATTATCACAACCCTGGCTCCCCTCAGCTGACTCCTTTTACTCTACCTTTCACACCAAGTTCCAGATGACCAAAGAATAGAAACTAAAATGCAGAATGATAAGCCAAACACTGAATTATTCATTTTTTCTTTAAAAGTTAACCCTTTCCTCTGCTGATAACAAATAAAGAAAAAGCATCACTTTGAATCAGCTCTCCTCCAAATGTGGAAAAAAATCATTCTTTATTTTAACAGCCATAATTTTGCACTCCATAAGACTATATTTGTTTATTTAGCTGGAAATTCAAAATGTGCACAAGAATATACAAGAGAATTCCACACCCCCGCCCGCTTCCCACACTTATGTCATTATTATTCCCCTTTACTATAGGGAACGGAGTATCAAAATCACTCCCTCTCTCAAATCCACAGTAGTATGTGTAAAATAGAACACACTTAGAAAGCAGACCACTTACATTTTACTATGGTGCTTTTAACCCCCTGGGATTCTTCCATTGATATGTTCCAAACATATGCAGCTTACACTCCTTTACCTTGCATAGTGATCCATGGGGGATGAAAACAAAATCTTCCCTGTACAGCTTTTTCAAAAGCTAAACAATCATGTCCTCCCGATTTCTGATTTTGTGAACCCCTTAAATGTTTATCCTTCACATGAATAAGGTATGCCTGGCTAGGTTCAATTCACTCTTCCCTATTAAGCTTTAATGGACACCATGATACATAAAACTACAAGTCTTTGTTATAGTGCTTTATCTAAAGCTGGCTGTTTTCTTCTCAGCAGTCCCTCTTTAGTCCTTTGTAAAACATCTTTGCCTCTTAGAAGAAGCATACGCTTGACTCGCATGCCTTCTGTAGCACATACAGCTTTGCACAGAATTCTAGGCACAAGAAAAAATACCATCCTTTTTAAAACTCTCCTCCCAGTCAGCACTTGCAAAGTGCTTCAGAAAAGAGCCATTTCTCCAGCAACTAGCATGTAGGTCCCAATTCTGACTTTGCCTTTGCATTATACATTCAAACCTTTATGGAAAGGCAACAATTCTCAGTCAGATCTTCTCAGTGTTAGGTCTGTCCTTGTGTACTTATTTATTCACCCTCCTGATTTTGCGTTATGCCATCTTCTGCCTCTATTATGCAGAAACAACCCTGCTTTTAGGCCTTCCTCTTCCTTCCTCTAGCTACCACAGAGCCTGGTAAAGATCTGTTTAGGAAAAGGACATACATGCAAAATTAAGCAGAAAATAACAGTCCCTCCTAATGTCCGGACTGAATTCATGAATATTTCTCACTTTAAGAAAATGAACCATTTAATTTACTGATATTTCTATAATATCTTTTTAACACAATCTAAGTGGCACCCTTAAGCTTCATTTAAATAGAAAAGAAATTCCAAACACAGAACTGGCAAATCCTAGACTATCAAGAAGAAGAAGGAGCAGCTCCCCTGCTCCAATAAACAGCCCAGCACTAACAACCTAATGTGTCTACTACTTGAGGCAGATCTTTTCTTCATCTTCATCAGACATCTATCATAATGAAGTTTTCTATAATGGATTTTTGAGTGTCAGACAGCTCAAGAGAAACATGAAAACCAAAACATGAAAACATTTACCTGACCACTTTCATGAAGGGGGGAAAAGCAGAGGAGCAAAGGAAGAAAAGCAAGGGAAACAGAGACAAGTGAAGTCTCAAGCGTCAACAAGGTCTTTAAAGACTTTACTGTCCTTTTGGTTTGATTATTTGATGCACTATTTAAAACCAGTCAGTTAGTATTGTATTTGCTATGTTGTTTTTCTTTTGTAATGCTGTACTCTACATGAAAGGAAAAACATTTTCACAGTTGGAAATGCAACCTTTCATCAACATAGATGCAGCCTGAATCAGCTTCAGAGTAGAAAGCAACATGTCAACGGTATGACGCATTTTATTAAAACCAAACAATATTCACTCTTAAAAGAAGGTCTTAATATCAGTACATTGTAAATCCACAGACCATGGCTCACGAAATTGAACTTCCATATGCTGTGCGATTATGCATCTTTTTTCTGTGTGTAAAAAGCCTTTTTAAGCTGTTATCTGACTACAGTAATTGCCACTTAAATTGATCCACGTCAACAAAACCTGGATCCCTGGAGATTCTCACCTAGAAGTCTGCTCATGGAAGGGGCTAACAGAATGCCTGTGCATCTGAGACTACTTCAGCATTTTCTCAAGCAGCCAGCTGCATGAACAGTTTTCCCCTCTCATTATTTAATACACTGAGGCAGGCTGCAACCCATTTGGCAGTCCTCCCTGAAGAAGTATCTGTGGAAATTTATTTCTTTCCCCACGCCCATTTTTAATGCAGTCACCTGAAGCTTGCCCTAGAAGTTTTTGCACCAGGTCTAAAATTTTAGCAGGCCAAGCGAAAGTGGACAGCCCATTCTGTAAAATGGTTTTATTCTCCACCCAGAAAGGAAAGACAGTGGTTTTAACACAGAACAGTTCTGCTGCATCACAAGAGTCAGAGTACTGCCAAAATTAAAGGGATACAAAGAGAGTGAAAAATCCACAAGACAATCTAGGGCCAGTTTCTTTATGGTGCACATTACTTTACACCATCTTGGGTGGGCACCAGCTCCTTCTTTGACAATCACTCAAAATGGCTTTACAAAATAATTTTAAATCATCCTCTAGGAGTCCTTAGTTTGAAAATGGGTAGAGAAGGCAAACCAGTCTCCATAGTCTTGTATTTGAAGGGGAAGAAAAAAGATTTTTATGCAGCGGATGATATAAGGTAGCCAAGATATGGATCTGATGGAAAAGGGAAATTCCTAATGATCATCATTTAAAAGTACAGAGATTGCCTTTTGTGCAAACCCAGCTTAATAACAGGGACTGGAAGTCCACTGAAACACATCTGTAGTTAATGAAAGCTCTCTATTAACAGTGAAGGAAGAATTTAACTCAAAGCTTTTCTGTAGGACTTCTCAACTTCCCGCTTTACTTATAGCAGACTGTTGTGATACATTGTGACTTCACACAGTGGGTATTAAGTGAGTTAATTCAAAGGAGCTGAAACCTCATTGATCCTAATTGAAAGCAATACACCCAACCAAATAGTTTTCTACCCCATCTGCTCTGGCCTGCCACCAGCTATTCAATACAAGAGAATTAATAGTTTCAGATATTCTAACAGACCCAATAAAAGCACTCATTTAAGCAGGACTGCATTAACAAAGTGAAAAACCAAGGGCAAAATGGGTTCAAATGGAGCATTTTACTCCTAGTTGGCTTTAACAAAGCTGAATAATGCTTATTCTGACTTTTTATGTGCAAGACTTGATAAACTGAATGAGAAGGCACTCAATGATCAGTCAACGAGCATTGATGAATGGTCATTAGGACCCCCCCAATCTCAGGGAAGGCCATTCCACAAAGTGGCACACCAGCTTGAAAGGGCGGACTCACTAATGTCCAGATTTCTCCGCTTGCTTGTTCCACTTTCACTTTCAGACCACTGGCCACCAAATGAGGCTGACATATTGGAAAATAATCTTTTATGGGCGAGTGGTAAATAAAAATAGAGGCATTAGCTGGGCTTTCAAATTCAAATCTACTAGTTTTGTCAGCCCCAAAACGTTTTGATTTTCCACCCAGCTGGAAGCTATTAGTGTTTTCTTAAGGCATCCCACTGACAGGGCAAACCCACCTAATGTGTGAGCTGTGGAGCTGATGTGGGGGACAGGGGACAACCACTTCTGGATGCTTTCTTAACTTTATTCAATTGACTGTCCAACCACAGTACAGTAAAGGCAACACCTTCAGGAGAAGCTCGCTGATTTCTTGCTGCCCAAGTATCTCTGATTGCCTGGTGCAATGGCAGCCCACCTAAACCTGTAATGGAACCCTCAGTGCAACTTTTCCCATGACATTGTACCTAGCCTCCCTTGGTTTTACTCCACTACCACAAAATGCTCAAGCTACCCAAGAAAGGTACTTGTCTATAAACTTCCAATTCTTTGCTTGGAAATGGAATTTAAATATTCCAATAAGATATGTGCTTATTTGTTAACAGCATCTCTCTGTGCACGCAACACAAAACATGTGCCAGATAACACTAAACATTTCCCTAAGCATCTCCTTATTGGCAAGGCTTTCTGGACTTCTGAAAAAAGACAAATGGGACATTTAAAATACACACTGCTCTGTGAAACATCGACTAATTGAGATTACCTACACAAATCAAACACTGAGCAGTTGAAAGGTAGTCACCAAAGTGGGAAGAAAATATTCTTTGATGTCTAAGACAAACTGTTCATGATGTTACCTCGCGTACTGTATTAAATTCATTGGAATTGAGAAAACAATCATGTCTTTTCAGTTGAGCAAACTTTTGACTTATATCCATATTTCAACAATACTCAAGAGAGTATTTTAAATCATCTCTCAAGAAAAGGCAGCCTAGACAGTGCATTAGGCTTAACAACATAGACTGCCTATTGCTTTTTCATCCCCTCCCCCCCCAAAAAACCCCAAACCAACCAAACAAACAAACCAACAACCCCCAAAAAACCCCAAAAAATTAATTCTTGTTGAACACACAGAAATTCCAGTGACATTTCAGGAGCATTTCAAGTTTCAAAATAATGAAAATATACATTAAGACCTAACATGAAAGAATAGTTCCACAAAGAATTAACTGACTCAGAATGGGAGGGACAATTTTCAGGCCTTAAAGAATGCATGCTCTTTTGCTCTCTGTATACATTTTAGTAAGAACACTCACATGGAAAAACTCACACATAAGTGTACCTGTCTTGGGGTCTATTTCTTTCACTAGACCTAGGCTAAACAAGTCTTGACTCACATTTTTATTAAATACTATATTTTCTATAATGTGGGTAAAGGAAATTAGAATTGACTGCTAATTTCTATCATAATTTGACTTCAAAGAATATTACCACACCATCGTGCATAGACACCACTCATGCACTTTTAAAAATTTGATGTTGATTTGAAAATATTTCTGAAAGAAAATAGCAATGAAGCTGTCTCACTAACAGAGAAAGAACACATTCAGTGTGACCTAGAGAAGCCTGGAAGAGAATATCTGCTCCTGCTGAACTATAGCCATATTTTAAGACACAAAAAGAAGGGGAAAGGGAAGCAGGGGGGGATGGTGGTGAAGGAAAAAAGGGTTTCAAAGCTATCAGCTGCTTTTTGACTTGAAGCTCAGGGTGTTTGTTCATTTAACACGGGTAGGGAAACTCCTCCTGCTGTAGTATATTAACCCAAGTTTTGACCTCTAATCGATGTCTTTTCAATGTATAGGATCTTCATAATAAAGATAATGTAGAGCATATTTGTGTGAAAGCGTATCTACCACTAGCCATAAATGTGAGCCTTGCATTTTTATCTGTAACATGTCAATATTTGTTACACTAACTAAACATATTTTATTCATTTGACAAGGATTGTTACATTATATTGAAAACTTTTGTTTCAATGTCACCACCTCCCCGTTTTGACTGATGGCGAGTTAGTTTTGTTAAAATGCACGGGGTGATAGCGTATGCTCCAGTGAACTTTCCCTCCTCTCAGCACCAGAGACAAAAACCTGCAGCTCTGCTCTGTGCTGGCAGCCATCTGGCCAGCTTTCTCTCAATGCCTGCCCCACACCACACTGCAGGCAAAATTTCAGGGCTCTAGAGCTCTGTGGAGCTATTCATGACATACCAATTTCACATTTTCTGCTTGTATGCTTGCAACAATAAATGCTAATGAGGACTATGAATGACATTTTTAAAGACAATAAAAAGGTCTCCAAATCCCTTGCATATGGAGACACTATTTTCTAAACTTCACCTTCTGTTAGGGAGCCATTACACTCTAAAGGAAAAAAATAACCTAAGGAGAACAATGAGATGATCAAAGCATAACCAAGTCCTTAAGAATTCCAAAGAAAACAATGTTTGCAAAGCTAGCTTAATGACAGACAGATTTTATGCTGATGTACAGCACTAACACTTAAACATAGTAACTCTCTTTTTCAGTAACACTGCTACTTCTCATGGGGGGGCTCAGAACTGCGGGAGGGGGGGAGCGA
>WBMY01013264.1:0-70610 GCA_013397315.1 Donacobius atricapilla | reverse complement strand
AGAAAGAAAGAAAGAAAGAGAAAGAAGTTGCCTTTAGTCTGAGAAATGTCTTTTATAGTAAAGACAACTTCCTCATAGTAGGAAAATTAAAAACACTTCCAGGAAAAACCACCAGGTGGAGCAAATACACAGCAAGACAAAACATTTATGCTTCTACTGTCATTTTCAACAGGGGGAAAATGGTTTATATGCAAATATTCTTACCTATTGACCTCCTTTCTTCATCCTTTTGTCATATATTGATCAACTTGTACTTATTTACTACATTTATAATGGCACAAAAACTTTGTTCATAGGGGCCTTCACACAAAGTTATTGCTCCTGATGAACTCAATACAAATTTGCTAACCACAACAGTCATCAGAAATTAAAGAATTGTATTATTAAACATATATATTTTTTTTTCCAACAATATAAGGATAGGGTTGTGCTAATAAAACACACTGACAAGTATTCAGAAAATAAAGCTTAGTCTTACATCAGGTAGACAAAATCTCTGCACTGGCCTCCACTGCAATGGGCCAGAAACCTGGCTGTTTGTTCTGCATGTCTGGTTATGTTTTCATATACACAGTAGTGCCCATAACATCACAGCAGTGCCATTGTACAGCATGTTGGTGTTTACTATTAATGCTTTATTTTAGTATGACATCTGTCAACTACTGAGTAATTTCAAGAGGACAACTGAACGAGGAATGTATATAAATATTTCAGCATATCTAGGACAGCTAAGTATTATTTCTTCACTTAAATTATTTGCTTTCCAGAACCAGGTGAGAGAGTCACCTCATCATCAAGTATTTTCTGTTTCCCTGATGAATTAGGTCTAATGGAACCAAGGCAGGGGGGGCAGATTTTTACATGAAGAGAACCAAGTCCAAACAGAACAGTGATTCTTCTATGGATGAGTTTTCTCACAGTTATAAAAGGACAATCCACTGGCAGACCCTGTATTTGCTAAAATGCCAAGCAGTATTACCAAATGAATTACTGTAATGCAGTTCAGCATCTGGAAACACAGCAGAATCAGTACACAGACTCATTCAACCCTTGATGACAGAGAAACATTATTGTTTGTAAGTGACAAAAGGAAGGTGCTGATTTTAGTCAAATCTTTTTCTTTCCATTGTTTCCTTGGTTATACCTTCTATCATATTTTTCTCTCACTTTTCTAGTCATTGTCCTCTGTTTTCTCTCTGTTATCACATCTACTCCTTAATTCACGATTCTCGGGCCACCTTCTGACTCTGCTACACATCTCTCGTCTCCAGCATGGTCTGTCTCTACTCCAGCTGCCCTGGACATTTATCCGCTCCCACCTCCACCAACCTTGACAGCTAAAAGAAGTTCCAGAATTTCAAGGTGTTAGTACTACCATAAAATATTACCCACAATTAGCATATGAATAGCAACAACCAGCACTCTAACACTGAGAGAAGAACAACAGTACCAGTTAGATTTCCATTTCAAAACTAAGCCAGGATGGTACTCACCTAAAGTGCTATTGAAGGAGCACATCAAGCTCCCTGGCAGCACCATGTGTTGACCTAATCTTTGTGCTTCTAGTCTGACTCAGATGAATCTCATCATAGCTAAGGAAAATTAAAATACAAAATCTTTGTTTCCTTAGGAACTGGGAGGAGCCTTGAGGAACCCAGGCCTCTAAATACAACTTCACTTTATCTAATTGCGTTGTACTCCACATGGTGCTTCATTGTATCCATTCAGAAGAGAAGCAGAAAAATGCAGAGGTGATTATGAAGTGGTATTTCATACCAAGAGCAAATTATACCACTCTACATTAGGAGAATATCTGCAAAGAGAAGCAGTAAATGTTTGGGCACAATGCAAGGTGCCAGTTTTAATAAAGCCCAAACCGTCTTGGGATCTATTATCTGTAAGAACTTTCCTTAAGCAAGATTATCACAGCAGAGGCTTGCGGAGATGGCCAAGATAATTTTTTTAAGAGAATGTTGATTTAAACCCAAGGAATTTTTGAGTGGTAAACCTGATGTAAAGGCTACCATTTGTTATTTCTTATTTTCAAAGAGGCTCTAGACACCCAATGGGTAGGAGGAAAGAAAATGTAGTGGTTGTTGTCACCACATGTCCATGGAGAACTTTTTCTTTAATGGACTGCTGGTTGAGGTGGAAAATGTTTGGCTAAGAGATCATGGAGAGTTCATTGCATTATGAACTCTGAAAAAAAAAAAATTAAAACACTAGAAAAGAGGAACGCAACATATATGACTTGTCAAGGTTTAACTAACAGCCAGTGCAGTGCTTTCATAGAGACACAGAATTTCCCTCATATGTACAAACCCCGTACATATGTCATGTTCCATTCAGGAACTGACTTAACACAATGCATAAGCCATCTTTTTTTTCATCCTACAGATACAAGCAATGCTTATTTAAATTATGGATTCTTTACAATATGACAGGACAGACATTTAAAACTACATGTCTAAGTAATCCACTTGTACTTAAAGGCACCTTTACACCAGAGTAACCTACGGAGTTTGTACTAAAGAAAGGGGCCTGATTCTAAAGGGGGAGGATTATTGTACACATTTAAGAGTTAATTAGATCACAATTATCAATCTGATAACACTGTAACAGCTCTTTTGTTGCACCATCCCCTGAAAATCCTTTTCAGATGGGGATTAGTGTCACAATAGATGACAATGACTCTGGTCCACCTGCTCAGTAGCTGACTCCTGTCTGTGACTGCATATGCACACACACTGAAGGCTACCTCTCTCATTCAAGGGTCCCCAAAATCCTTACTTGGCCATGTCTGCATGCAAGAAGAAAAGTATGCCCTTACACCTGTATTACAAATTTCCAATTGAGTATTAGCAGGGAAAATCAAACTGCACAAAATTTCAATCTCGCCCATGAAGCACCCAAAATCTCTAGCACATGAATATGTTTGCTGAGCCTGTGGGCATAACTCTACAGACTGGATCAAAAGCCTTCAGCATGAAAGGAAATGAAACCTTAGTTAATTTTCAGCTCTCCTTCTCCACCCCTGCAACCAGAAATATCTTGCTTGGACCAGCTTCTGCCCACAACAATAAAAGGCAATAGTCACATGCTACACTCAGGTTTTTTGGAAGGCCTTATTAATTATGTTCCCTCTCTCTACTACTTGTACCAGGTGACTTTAAGTTCAACCAGTAGAACTATTTACACCACTATGTTATAAATCCAAGTATTGAAATTGTACAAGTAACTGTAATATTCTTCACTTTTCATTCAAACAAGAAATCATACTTTAATTCTTCACACACACACATACAAAAACCAATGCAAAATGAAACTAAAAACAAATTAACAAAACAAAGCCAGACCAAAAACACACAAACAAACAAACAAACAAACAAACAAAAAACCCGAACAAAAAAACCCCTACACCTATCCAAGGCTTTTGCCTGTGTAAGTATACAGTATCTTTTAGCTATAGGCAGGAGCTTTACATCCCAATGAACACTTTCCATCCAAATGAACACTTTCCATCTATGGACCCAAACCTGAACACTGCTGTGACCTCAACAAACACCAGCTATGAAGAGCAAGGACTATTACTGACCCTATCTCAACCCTTTAAAATTGAACACCAAACTGGCCAGCTAAGAAAATCACATGAATAATAAGAATGGAATCATTGATAGCTGCCAATATTGTTTTAATGGGCCAGAAACAAACACTAGCTTGGTTTGAATCCAGGGGACAAAGAAAAATAATGCTGCCAAGCACTCTTAAAATGACAAACTTAATATGCCAAGCATTATGATTATATAAATGATAACTACGAAAAAGAGTACCATTTTCATAAGTTTAACTGTTGCATAGAACAAAATCCACCTCAAATGATTTGCTCCTCAGAATATTTGATTTCTAAAAATAAGAGGTCAAGCAAGAGAAGAAAGAATCAAATAAAAGAAAAAAGATGCGAATTCAGAAGCAAAAGGGTTAATGTTTTGTTTCAGTCAGTGTTATACCAATGCCAGGATTACAAGGGAAAGACTAAAAAGAGCCAATTTTTTTCTTTATTATTATTATTATTCTTTAGAAGAAAAAAAAATCATGCCTATCTGTCACAGGGTTGTCCGGGCTGGAAGAACCGGCAGGAACCTCAAATTCCTGACCAAACCCTCTTCCACACAATGCCTCCTGAATGGAAGGAACCGAGGCCCGGCAGAGATAGCCCCCTGTCAGGAACCAGCCCTGACGTTTGCGGACAGACGGGGCTGGCCTCGCAGGATGTCAGAGCAGCAAACTGCTGTTCGAGATACTGGGTTTTCACACACTCCCAGCCTGGATGTTTTGCTCTTCAGGTAATTAAACAAGGAAACGGGGCTGATGTGTACGAGTCTGACCCCTGTGCGGCGGCTCCGCGGTTCTGCACATCGACTTCCGCACCAGCCGCCCCAAGCACCAGCAGAGCTTCTACTGCTGCTCTTGCCTCTCCCGACACCAGGCTCTCCAACAAATCCTCCTGGAAATATCTCCTGCTATTCCCTCCCTCCCCCACCCCCAGTTTACAAAGGGCGCAATTATTTGCTCTGCTCCACACACCTTGATTTCTCATAAGGGAAGGGAAAAAATGAAAAAAATGGGTACTTGAGTGTAGCTGTTCTTCAGTCAGCCATTCAAAATATTAAATTTATTGGGGGGAGGGGATGAACAGACAGAAAGATGAGGTAAGGGAATCCCAAATTAATGTTTAGTTTAAGGTCATTACTCAAAAAGATCCCGAAACATACTGCCAATTTGTCCAGCCGACAGCCAGACATTCACTTATTTAGAAACAAAATGATTCTGATTTAAGCATTATTGAAGAATCTTTGTCTTACAAGAGGACATAAATCATAGACTGAGGCATTAGAAAAATAGACTAGTGTTTTCTCTCTCTTTTTCCCCAAATTTCAGAAATGGGAAAGGGCAGATGTTACCACCTATACTTGGCAGAAACCCCTACACAGGGCTGCTCTGTGACTGACCTAGTTTCTACACTCTTTAAACGCTATTTAAACAAAAATTATTTTTAAAAAAGGTAACACATTCCTACTTCTTTCTGAAAAACCCACAGAATAGAATACTGGCTGAAAAGAGAAGAGCCCAGAAGAAAGAGGAGTACAAAAGCATGCCTGCTTGTCTGTGTTCAACACAAAGAACATTAAATGAAAACAACTGGCATGCTGCCAAATTCCTATACAGGCAAAGAGATTCAAATAAATTGATTTCACGCATCACACTGACCTGGGATCAGTGAGCAGTGGTACAATACACTTGCTGCTCCATGTGGGGCAAAGCCCATTAACGTTATCAGCGACACATTACATTGAGGGGGAGCAGGGAGGGGGTCACAGAGAAAGAACCCAAACTCTGCAAATTCAGGGGAAAAAAATCACTTTGAAAAAGGAACTTGAACTTGAGCACTTGGTTTCAGTTCACTAATAAATAGATCATATTACAAGAGCCTGTCCTCTGCCTACCTCAAAGGTTTCAAACATTGTGTTTTCAAACTAAAATAAATACTAATGTCAAACACACACCCTCCCCTTACATTCTTTTAATACAGTTGTTCTCAAACTCACTTATTCTCTGTAAATTTCCTCCCTTCCCCATCCGCCAGCTTTTTATATAGATTATGGGTTATTTTCTTTGTACTTCAAAAGCTGGATTCCTGCCCAGGATACTCTTACTGGCTCAGAAAGCAAGCTGGAGAAATCGGCCACTGCTCTCAACTGGCCCAAATCAACCTGACCTAGAGATAAAAATGCTTTATTTGCAAGGTAGCAATGAGCAGGGCACCAGTGTCCTTTGCAGAGTCACCCATACGTGTTCCCACATACCAGGGAGCTGTCTCCAAACCAGTATTTCAAATTTCACTTTCTTACTAATGGGAAGTAACCCATGTTTGCCGTGGAGCCTCTCCTTGTCATCCTTGCTTTGTTTTTCATTAAGCTCTCTCCAATCAAGAGCAATGCCAGCAAGCCACAGGTGTGCGCCACACGAACAGATGAAATTCTGATTGGAAGGACAATTCGCTGTCTATAATACGCTTGGTACTCCTTTGCATCTGTGGTAGGTTTGAAGGGAACTTTATTATTTTCACTGTATTCCTTAAGATACATTGGTAAGCAAACAGTTGTTTTGAAGATAAAAAAGGAAGCCAAGAGAAGACGACTTTGCAATAGCAAAACAAAGATGAGGATGCTTGAATGGGGTCACATCAGCAGAAGTAGTCATTGCTACAAGAGGCCATTGCTTCAAGGGGGCAATAGACTCAAACTTTTTTTGCCTTTTACTCCATTTAGGTTTCAAATAGCAAGTCAATCTTCTTTGGTACAGCAAAGTCCATATTAAGTTAAGCTCAAACAGTGTTGGCTTAATCTCTAATTACTCACTGAAATTTAAAACAAAAAGAAAAATCATTGAAAATGTGGAGCTTCTTGGCCATTGAAGACTAAAATTTTTGAGCATGTCACAAATACATCCAGATGTAGACACCTTACCCAGTCACCTCAATTCAAGTAAATATCAAAATGGGAATGGCCAAAAATCTAAGAACTGTTAACCACCACTGAACACCAAGAGCTACAAAGCAGTTTTGAATTCTTCATTACCAAGGTGAAAACTATACAATATTGTTAACTCTGTAAGAGTTGTCACAGAGAGATGTGTTTATTTAGGTATAAGGGTACAACTGATAGAACTGCACAGTGAAGGGAATCATGCAGTATACAGCAACCTCACCACAGCAGGGATGTGCCGGCACCCAGATGATACAGAGAGCACAACCCACACAACAGTGAACAAGAGGGATAAGGTGCTGTTCCCTCCCATTTATGAATACTTCAGCAACCATCAGATCAGTTGAACTTTATAGAGATGAAGCTAATTTTAGTCATATTAATTCCCTTTCTTTAAAATAATGGTATTAGAAAATAAGCCTTTCTCCCAAGTTGTAGGAAATTTCCATTATTTTGCACGTGCTCTGACAGCAATAAACCACAATAAACTTCACATTAGCATGCCAGCACTGCATGCTTCAGACATGACATCTTTACTTTTACATTTATTTATTTTTTAAATCCTTTATGAAGACCCATATGGCAAAAGAAACCAACCAACAACCACCTGTACAGGGTACATTTGCATTTTGAAAAACAAGACTGTAGATAGTAAAAAGGAGAAATTAGTCAGAAGCTATACACTGCTAAATAAGCAAAATCAAAACATAAGAAGAAACCCTGCTAAGATTATTCATTCTCTTCCAATGCTGCCTGAGTACATGAAGGTCCCACAAATGCATTTATCTGTTTTAAAGTGAGCTAGGAACTCAAGTGAGAATGTAAATTTATTTTTATTAGGATTTAATTTTTTAAAAGTATGTTCACACTGGTGCACAAAACCTCAGGCCTGGCCCTTGCCACAAGGTGATGTGCAGAGGCTCTCGCTGGCTCTTTCAGCTGCTCTCCCCCTCTCCACACCCCACAGGCAGAGCCATAGGCCATGGTGTCTCAGGTGGGAAAACAAGTAATATAATCAAGGCTGAGCTACTTTTAAAACTATCCAGGGCAAAGCCAAGAGTACTCAGACACTATTCATCTTATTTTGGTACCATACTCTATCAAAGTTACGTCAGGCGATATGGTCCAACACTGAGAAAGAAAGTTATCCAAGTGTTGAAAAGCACTTAAAATCAGTTTAGCAGTTTCTTGCCATCCAGGCACACACCATTTTGGAAGAAAAAATGTAGTTACAGTAAAGACAAGAATGACTGTCATAGGTTTTCTAGAAATTTTGTCCAGCAATATCAGATTTACTTTTCTAGTATGGTAAAAATCTTTGCACATAAGAAGCAGAAATACCCATTCTCATTATCATCTCAATCAAATTTATCACAGATTCCCAGTTTGATGCAATGAGTTTACCAGAGGATTCCACTAAATTATAAACAACCATTTTGCCAATGTGATTACAATTGCCTCTTAACCTGGTTGGAAATATTATTCCAATTCACAGCTCAGGAAACTGAATGTCACTATTTCCACAACCCAGCCAAGTAATATTGACATGACACATAAAGAGCAACTATGTCATTAAAACCCCAAAAAGAACCCCAAAGTTAAAAATTTCACATATATGTATTTAAGATTTTAGAGAAGTAATGACTGATGAATTTTATTAGCATTGCAGTATTCTTTCTCACTGGTATTAAATGAAGACAGCACCTTCACTGATTTAGGCAAACTCTTTGGAGCATAAGGGAAAGACTTCTTTTTTTGTTACAGTTTACAAGGCAAGGTACAGTCATTATATACACACGGATAACTTCTAAAAGGTATTCAAATTATAAAATCAAATATTTTTCTGTTCCTTACCTTGACAAAATTCAAAGTTCCCTTTTTTCCGGCAGTCACCTATCACTAAACTCAGTGCTCTCCAAGTGTTTCTTTTGACAGATATCATCCTCCACCAATCGCTCTGCTAATTTCCTCTTTCCTTTTCTGACTGGGACAGATATTATGTTCACCAGTCCAGAGATCAATCTTTTCTATTGACAACAACAAATGGGAAAAAAAAAAAAAAAGCATATATCACAGCCAGTTTGAAGCACCACACCCCTTCATTTGCATTATAATAGTAATCTTTTAATTAAAAAGGGAAGACAGAAACATTATTCTAAACCAAGTAACCACATTTTCTTAGCTAATATAAGACAGTATTTTAAAACTGTATTAATTCTTCAACAAAGGTTGTTTCATAACTTGCTCAGTTTAAACAGCTGATATATATAGATGGCAACAAATTAAGGGCAGCCTATATTCTACCTATTAGTTAATTCTGTAAAAATACTTGGGTTTAAATACATTCAGATAACATAAAATATTATATACTTTACCTGGTTCAACAGACGCTCTAAAGAATCATTTATTAAATCAAAATGTTTACTAAAAATAGATCTTCCAATTTACACATCGCTATACTAAATTGGATTTGTAAGTCATAACAGCAAACACATTTAAAGAAAGGCAGATCAAAAAGATATGGATATATTTACAAATCATCTTCCCACTTTTGAAAAGGCAATTTCCCTCCCACTCCAACACCTAAAAAACCTGTTTATTTGGGTTACACAAATACTCTGCCATTTGTAAAAGTCTTCATCACAGTGTTGTCTGTTTTTCCAAGGCATTAATATGCTTTTCAGGGGTTCATAGCTATGTCAAGACAGAAAGTTTTTTCAGAGCCAGGTACACACAGTTATGTACATGCTTCAATCTGCAACCAGTATTCAAGTATTTTGGGACATCAAGTTAAGCATGCACAAGGATCCGGCCGCATCTCATGCATCTAACCCAGAATCCAGCCCCAACCCTCTCCTGGACTAGATCTTTGTGCAAAAAAGATGCATTGCCCAAGGGCATTTGCAAAAGATCACATTTGTGTTTGTGCCAGAAATTGCAATCTTTACAACAAACAAGCACCCTTCTCAAATCAAAACTTCCCAAGTTAACGTTACGGAACTAAGGAGTTCACCAAAGTCCTTTCTTTCCAGCGGTCATGGTCGGACATTTCCCTGCAGTCCTGAGAGAAGCCAAAATTCCACTGATTTCAGTGAAAACAAGTGGTAAGGACTGCAGGACCCTACCCAGAATTTGGCAACGGTGGAGCTCTGAAAGTGACACAACTGCCTCTGGCATTTTGAAAATAACCTCCAAAATGTGGTTAGGACTCCACAACTTGGGTACAAAAACTACTTTTATAAAATTATTTTTATTTTGTATGCAATTCTCTAGTTGTCACAATGTTCTTACATAGGCAATAAATTTACCTTTCAGTTGTGCCCTAGCATGAATTGTGTACTTTTCAATTGCCCAGACTTTTGTGTAACACTTTAAATTTCAATAATGCATACAGCATTCTCTGAATTGTTGTTATTGTTTGATCTGATTTTTATGATCATAAACCCAAGCTCCTATCAAAACTGAAAAATTCTCCACTGATCAACTGGCCCTATTAATTTCACTGAGATCATTTAAACATTAAGTTTTCTACCAAGTGACGATAGCATAATCTGGCTGAAATACTGTCTTACAGTGGAATATTAAATTAACATCATATCTTGGATTCAGAGTAACACATCAGATATCTGTAAATATATATTCATATTTTGCTAACCTTTTCTAATTTGTCCACTAGAAACAATTATGGTCAAATATATTAAATTACATATAACATATAAAAATTCAGTATTTCTGTCTGCTGAATAGCATATTCCTTTTTCATGGCTGGTAAAAGGTTTTTAACATCTTACTGTAAAAAAGTTCTTATTAAAAAAAAAATCTGTCATCAACCTTACAATGAAGACATCACTTCAATTTGCTACTCTTCCTTTGTTTCAGGCCCATGTTCATTTGTTCTATTTGCCACATTTTCCAAAGTGATGGATGCATTTTGCTATATCCATTCTACACTAATCTCATTCTTTAAATGTATATTTGCTTCTTGAATTGTAAAGTGCTGCTGTTGTTCAAATGTACATGCAAAACTGTCTAATGTCTGAACTTCACAGAAAGCAGAATGCCTCAAACAATTTGTAGTCTTACATGAGTGTTATAAAAAAGGATCAACATGTTGTATTACCATGGAAATTTTGAAAAACATACTTTCCCAAACAAATATTACTTTTTCTCAATGGTATGAAGTAATGAAAACCACATGTGTAAATCTGCGATCCGTGCAGTAGTTCAAGCTGTAGTTAATAGAAAATACAGAGAGTGAACTCTGCCATATAAAGGATTCTTGTTACAGAAATATAATGTGAAAACCAGATGCAGACAGAAAACCTTAATCACAGATGGGAATGTAATCACTGGCATACAGAATACTTTTTTGATCAATCTCAACCATATGAGAAATGTATTTATTTTCTAAGGAATGCAATAACTCTAGAGAGCCTTCTATTTGAATTCAGTTAACCTTATATTCACAGTGCTTTTATCTTATACGTGTAGAGGACAGGGACACAATCTGAGCCAAGACTTTTAGAAGAGCCATTGGCCCTAGCAAATCATTCTTGTATCAGCTTATCTTTCAAGGAATTAATAGGATGTAACGACTACAAATATCAGGATCAGCCTCAAATGAAACCAACCATTATTGAACTTCCTAGTTACTGCTAGAAATCCCTTCATCACCTAAGCACTTCCTCAGTTAAATTTTCCCTTTAATATGCAGTTCTTCAGAAATATAATGCTAAGAGCAAGCACGCTGTCTCACTCAAGTTCTGTGAATCAGAACTGGAGTCCTACAGCAAAGAATCTCCCTTTAAAAAAGCTGAAAAGTCATCAGTTCAAAAACGAGTTTACCTGGGGCTTCCTTCTAACTGCTGGAACTGCCTGCGAATGCCCTGCATCCACACAGTTCCTGGGGGTCAGCAGGAAACAAAGGACCACAGCACCGGGTGCCTATCCAGCTACATCCAGGGTCTAAACTGCTGACTGCCTTCGACCAGCTATCCAGACCAAGACAGGACCAAGGTAACTCCTGACAGCTTTCACTGCTGGTGACATTACTACTACAGTAGTAGTAAATGCATCATGTAAAAGAGGGATTGATACCTCAAACTGCACTATATATTAAATTAAATTAAAAAAAAAAAATTAACAACCAAAACCCCCAACTTGTACTAGGAAACAAAACTCAAGAAAGAAAAGGCATTCAGAGACAAGGCCTCCAGAGTCTTGGGGAGTTTTACTTCCTGGCAGTCCCCAATCCCTGCTGCACCCACCTCCTGGATGTACCCGGTCTACCCAAGCACTGCCTGACTATCATAGTTCACAACTGAGGTTATTAAGGTAACCTTCAGTTGGTATAAATTTATTTTAATAGTATAATTAAGTAAGGCAAACCACAATGATTTGGTAGCTGTTACACTGAAGCAGAGGGGATGACAGAAACCCTTTGACAGGCACAGGGTAGGCAGACTCTCCCTCTCTCTTACAGCCTCTATTTGCCATCATTTAAGGTGCCTGCAGTAAGAGGACACAGTCACTTCAGTATCCTACTACAGGGCTCCCAGAAATAGCACATCACAGGAGTCCATCAGAATAACTCTCCTGAAGTTCCTGTAAAGATGCTTTCTTAATGTAATGCCTGCAATGCTAGGTGAATTTTGAAGTCTGCTGAAGTCTGCTTGTTTTTTTCCTCCCATATTAACAACTACCAAATCATTTGATAAAAATACTTTGATTCCACCACTGAAACAAAAGTTTAAAGCATCTGGTCTCTTCTGAGACTTAAATTTAAATTTCTGAGGCTGAAGCACTAATAGGTATCACAGAAGTCAACATTTAAAGTAACACGGGCTGGATATGCTTGTCTTATTTCTAAACAAGCACGCCTAGACTAATAATAAACTTGGGCCAGATACTTACTTTCATTTGCATGTTTTTCAAATAGCGTCATCATCATGTGTATGTGTAGAGTGCTAAAAATGGAGTGAAATCTTCCAGCAGAAAACAGTTCCACGTGACAAAACAGAGAGGGATCCTGAAAACTCCTTCTTCATGTCATGTGCAAGTGTGTGTGCCTGTGTCTTTTTTTTTTTTTTATCTCTCTTCTAATTTCATCTGTGAGACTGTCCCTAGAGGACAAGACAAGAGAGAACCAATTATATCCAGCAGTTGGTTTCTCCAAAATGAAGGCATCTGTTCCATGCCAACGACTTCCACACGGAAGAAAAACAGAACTTTGAAGGCATCTGTGTTCATGGTTGCCAGTTGCAGATCTTAGGGTCTTACTGTAATTGCCCAGCTGCAAACATGATTTAGTTGCTGCTGTTGTCAGCTGGTCTCCTTGCACTGAAAAGAAGGGAGCTTAAATAGCAAATAGCTGAATAAAAGTCAGATATTCTTCCACAATACTGACACTTTTTTCCTCTTGAAGGAGGTATTTTTCCTGGTACAATGGGTTTGATGGAAGTAAATTGCAAAATAGTTCTTAAACCAATACTTTACAAAATATTCTACTTTAAAATGCTATTCTTCAGAAACCAGTGATTCACCAGCCACATAATCCTGCAGCCCACCTCATTTAGCCAAGTATTCTCAGTAATATCAAGAGTACCCCAGAGCAGAAGCTCAGAGTTTTCACCCTAAATGCATATGGCAGATAAATAACGAGTATATTTATTACTCAACTCACATCACTTCTAATGTGAGTGGATACTTTCCAAAAGACACTTTATAGAAACATTACTGGTAATTCAAAATCTGGCTTATACCACTGGGTGCCACATTTGCAGTGAGATACTCAGCAATGCTGTGCACCTTCAGGGCTAAAAAAAATCAAGCAAGCTGTTAACAAGAAATTTGCATAAAGTAGCAAGACCCTAACTGATTTTCCAAAGGACAGGACTGAGTGCCATTTAGAAATCCATGACTACTTACGGTGCAGTTGCCACAAAGACAATTAAAACTGACCTAAGCAGAAAATACACTCACATTCTACATTGTTGACTCACCAGATAAAAGTGGATCATAGTTTCCAGAAATATTTCATGTACCTCTTGAGTTTTTGTAGTTTGCTTACCTAGGACTTTTTATGAATATCTTGAAAGAAGGAAAACAGTGTATGATAGAGAAATACTTTTTTTTAATAGAATTCTTTGTTCTTCTGCTGGATTCCAGTCGCAATCCCAAACATACTCGGCAGCAACAGCATTCAGCCCTCCCAGTCAGGTAGTCACTCACCTCAAAAAGGACAGTAAGGATTCCCAGACAATCTCCCTTGCTTGGCACATACCTCAAATTATTATGAATGCCTGAAGCAGTGAACCTGGGGGGACACAGTAGGCCTGACACTTCCTGACCACTTCTAAATTCCCTCCAGGAAGGACAAGAGTTGGGAGTGAGGACAATTAACACGGCCACCTGTTTCCTGTGACCTCCTAAGGGGCAGATATGGCCACTGATGACTTACTCTGGCAATGTCACTGAGGTCCTGCCCATCCTTCTCCTCCCAGAGAAGCCATGGAATAATAAAAACAATAGCGGCCAATAATAGTTCTGTAAGAGATAGTGAAATTTAGGACTTAAAAACAAATGAACAAACAAACAAGAAAATTAACATCAGAAGCTCCCCATGTGAAGAGGGTAGGACCAATAAATCCCAGAATGTGGAAGGAAAATTATACATTGATCCTCCCTTTCCAACTATTGCAGCTGGTATTTACTGTAGCTGTGCACTTCTCTAGAAAAAGTCTGGAGCAGGCAGCTGGGTTAAATACAATTTAAAACAGATCTTGGGATACACAAGTTGAGAATCCTGACACAATGGACTCAATAGGAATCTGCAAGTATTATTATGGAAGGAATAGGCTTTTTCTCTCCTTTATATGGAAGTCTTGCCAGGCACGTCTGTGATTTACAGTTCAAAAAGAACACCCTTGTTTTACACTGAGACCTGAGCTAGCCCGTTTTATTAGGGAGAGACCTAGCTCCGAGAATCGATCCAAAAAAAGTATTGTCAAGATCATGGATGTGAGATGGAAGCCCAGAAAGCCTGAAGGTCCAGCTCCTCAGACTGGCATTTAAACTACAGAAACACTGTCTTCAGTGAGAACTGGGCATGGGAGTACCATGGAAGATCTGAGCTCCAGTATTTTAATTCAATGTTTACAATGTTTGCTGATCCATGGAGTTGCATTAATTTATCATGGTGCACATGAAACGTGTACAACATTCAGAAACTACCTTGGGCTAGTCAGTTCAGTAGGATGGTTTCCTTGTCCACCTGTAGCATACTTTAATACAGGTTGCAGCCTGCTTTTCCAGCATTAAGTGGTTTGCCATCAAGCTTTAAAATAATAAATAGTAGAGTCATGAAACAGGTTTTGCTTAATGGTTCCTGGAACTCAGTGACTTCACTCATTAAAACACTTTCTATAACATTACCCTTAAATACTTTTAGCAATGTCACCATTAAAAAAAAAAAGAATCATCCTGGCAGTACCATCTTATTGACAGCACACCCACAGGTGCCATTATTCCCACACTTGTTGGCAGCTTTTTCTGGCACCATTATGCTTTAATGGCTCTGGCAACAAACTCCACCTGGATTTCACTGATAGCACTCCTTTGAAGCACTCTTCCCAAATACCCCTTGCAGCATTCTGTCTCCTCTGTTGCACCCTAATCATCCCATTTTCTTGCAATAGCCACACCCTCTCACTTTCAAGCCTGAGCTGGTCTTGGGGAATTCTCTTCCGGAACCTGACTAACGCATGTGTGATTCAATGTTAGGATGAATTTTCCAAGAGGATTTCGGGACAGTATCTTAGCTGCTCAGGTTGGATGTTCACTCACATCCCAGCTTTAAAATGCATTTTATTACATCCCAGTTGCACAACGTGACCAAACCCATGGGACAGTAAAGCAAAGGTACAAAACTCTATAATCTGATGCTTTACCAGAGAGTTTGTTAAACCTTTTGACTCCCAGAAAGCACACACAGCTTTACTCAGTATGCCACAGAACCTGTCATGGTAGCATGCAGAACCAACATTCTGATATTGCCATTACCAAAGTAAAAGAAGCAAAAACCAGAAAAAGTATCCCGAAAAATATGCAACTGTGGGGGGAAAGTGGTGATTTTTTGAGGTCTGAATTGTTGTTCTTTTTTTTTTTTTTTTTTTCTGAGCTATTTAAAATTACACCTGGACCACAACCAAAAGGGGCACCTGTGGGGTCACCATCAGAAATAATAAAAAATGTAGACAGATCTCCAAATAAAAGGCACCACAAAAAGAAAATGGGCAGTGGTAATGCCTACTACTTATGCAAACTGCATATTAACATCCAACATGGCAGACATACATAAGCCTCCTAGAGCTCCAAAAGTAACTACAGCCTGGTACAATTTGTAATGGCCGTACAACTATCGCCTCAGATGCTTGTCTGAATTCCTGGGCTTTACTCTCCGTAGCAACTTGGCTCTCCATAAATGATACCTATTTTATTACACACTGCTGCCAGCCACCATGTGCATATTAATTCCACTCCACTAGGTGGAGTCTTCTGTCTTTCCAGACTGCAACCTAATTTCCAAAAGAACCTATTATCTATCCTCCGTGAACTTTGCACATTTGCTTTACTGTAAGCAGCAGAGTAGACCTGATTTGATAGACATAAAAATGTCAATGAATCAAATGCCCTCCAAAATGAAGAAAGAAATCATGAGCTATCCCATGAGGATCCCAAATCGGGGTGTTACAATGTGGGATCATGCAGGAATATTGTTGCTGTAAAGTTCTGTACAACACAACTGTACTTTCACAAATGCTACACTCAATAAATGAGTTATAAAAACATATCCCTTAAATAGGTCACCATATCGCACATGCCCAAAAACTACATATAAACAAACCCAAGTTTCAGAACTTCTATTAAATTCTTTTTGTGTATTCTGGAATACTTTTGAGTATCTAGGATGCCTTCCCTTTCCAGGCATCCCAAAATGTGTTAGAGAAAATGAGAGGGAACATTAAAGTATTCACATTTCCATTCACAACCAGTGGGGTTAAATATGGCCATTATTCAACAAGAACAGCAAAACCGTATGCAGCATTTCTGGCAAAGATACGGAAAACAGAGCATTCCCATGACTGTGTTCAGAACATTTAGATAAGAAAATCTGGACACTCTGCATCCAGCTATAATCTTTCTTTTGGTGCCAGGCTCCACCCCAACCCCTGTGCAAAGTACCAGAAAATCCCACGACCAAAATAAAAAGCTCCTTGGCTTCAAAACTCTTCAGGTAGGCAGTCCCTGCTCTCACACACTGTGCCAGAGCATTTGCTCGGCAGTATCTGCGAGCAGGAAGCCCCACGCAGGCACGGAGCACGAACGCGAGGCTCCCCAAGGCTCTCACATCCCCGGGTCAGCCGAGGTAGGGCCTCCTTCAGCGCCGCTCCTGCTGTTGGCAGATATCACAAGCTATTTAAGGCTACAGACATTTTGCCCCAATCGGCCATGTTTTCTGTAATATTTACTTCTCGTACATATGTCTATAACTATGTATACATCCCACAGAAGGTGAGGTTTAACAGGGTTAGCTTTGTTGGGGAAAAGAAGGTTTGGAGGAAAGGAAACAACTTTCATGTTGAGAAGATTTGAATCTAGTGACTGTCATGGGATGTAAACACTCTTCTGGGGAGGGAGGGTTTTTGTTATGTTTCAGGAGAGCACAGAGTTTTGGATAAAATCTGTATAAATAATTATCCCTCTGTCATTCAACGTAAATTTATGCACATGTGTGCACACAGTTATGCTGGGGAATACAAACTATAAAGTAGACATGCCACAGACTTCTAGACAACCTACCACAAGCACGGATCTCACACAGAATCCATTCTATATTTAAATTTCAGTTTATAGAATTTTAATTATTTCTGATCTGTAGATCACTTTGAGGAAAACCCCCAAGGTCAAAAGCATACAAATCCAATTGCAAAGCCAAACAGAAGCATCAGCAAGGCCCTTTCCCATGCAGACGCCTACCAAAAAAAATAGTTCCTGACTACTAGATCAGATTAGAATTCAACTTAAATTTCAGTTTATAGAGTTTTAATTATTTCTGATCTGTAGATCACTTTGAGGAAAACCCCCAAGGTCAAAAGCATACAAATCCAATTGCAAAGCCAAACAGAAGCATCAGCAAGGCCCTTTCCCATGCAGACGCCTACCAAAAAAAATAGTTCCTGACTACTAGATCAGATTAGAATTCAACAGCTGAAACCCATTCTGATATTAAAACCAGGTAATTCTCTATGCTGAAATAAAGGAATAAAAGCTCTCATTCTATTCTGCACATTTACTCATGTTATGTACGTAGGGCTCCATAGACATAACACTGAATTATCCCTTCTTCATTTAGATCCTTATTTATAAAATCAACAAATACGTATTCTTTCTATTAGATTATTGTTGGTTCGGGGTTTTTTGTTTGGTGTTTTGGGTTTTTTTAATTAAAAAGCAACAGTGTTCTCCAGAGATGCTTATGATAGAAAATGTATGCTTTACCAATACCATGCTTTCCATGTCATAGAACTCACTTGGATTAGCAGCTCCACAACAGTGAATATTTTTGTATAAATGCATTCAAATACAACTCAGTCATTTCATTAACCATGGAAAAAGTTACTCCAAAATCCCCATTAACTAAAATGTCCTTGATGAGCCTAAACTTAAGGTTTGCAGGTATATCAGGGATGAAACAAGCCAAAGAATATTCTGTCATATACTAAACATCCTTTACATTGCTCAAGGTCCTCAGTAGTAAGTAAAGCTGTATTGCTGCAATGGGGAAACATCCACATCATTTTAAGATCACAGTTTATTAATAAAATTATTTTTAAAGTACGAGTTAAATCCTTTTACCAACATAGTGACATTCAGCTATCCAGGGTCATTTTTCCAGTTCAAATAGATATGGTCCTAATTGCATAATGCCATTTTATCTGCTGAAGATAAAAGTGCCAATAAACAAAAATGCACATTAGGCGGGAGATTTTTCAGAATAGATTTTTTTTTTTTTTTCAAATAACCCACTTGCATTAACAAAAGATTGCAATGGCTTCCAAATTATAGGGTGTTATTTTTAGTGGAAGTAGTTCAATATTCATATTGGAGCAGATGTAGCAGTTTAACAAAACAGCTCTTCAAATCCTGCACAAATTGAAAACAGGAAAACTGATTGCATTTTCTCTTATCACTTTCCTTTTCTGAATTGACACTTTTGGCCTTCTGAAAATTTACACATGGCTTTCATCTCAACAGCACCTGCTGATCAAACAGAAACCTAACATTTTCAGGAAAATGGTATAAAGGACTAGTTTTCTTTTTACCATCTTAAAGGGCATCAGCAGTCCACTTGATGGCAACAATTGCTGAGTAGATGGCACACAAAATACATTTTATATTTTCATTCCACTTCCTTTTAAAAATTAGTTAAATCATAACAACTCTTCTGTATTTGCTCTTTTTCTGCTTTAAATTAATTTCAGTTTCTATCTCTGCATTACCCTGATGGGTTTCATTCTACAGTCAGCTAAATTTTAAAGATGATGTGAAAGCCTTTGAAATAATAAACACATTGCATGCTCTGCAGACAGGGGTCTTCTTTATATACATATTTATATGCAATCATATAAACTGATATATACAATTATGCATTCATGGGCACATATTGCACAGACATTTCTTTTTATGGTGCTTACACCAAGGAAAGAATGTGTGTGTGTGCATGTGTGTGTGTGCGTATACATATACATATATGCATGTATGTTTCATTCCGCTATAGTCTCACTGCATTGAATTCCCCAATCATTGTCATTTGAACATGTTGAGGGGAGCACAATTCAAGGGGCATTTATTTATTTCAAAGTTGTTCTTTGTTTCTTTTGCAGTCTTCAGACTGGGAGAAGGTCTAGCAGATGCTCTGGAACTTGAGCATCAAGACTGGGTTGAGATGCTGCCATTGGTGAACATGGCGAGCATGCAAACAGCACAATCAGAAATCCTTGGGATCCTGCAAAAGTTAAAGGTATCAAGTCATGTATATAAAAAAATGAAACATAAGTACCTTGTTATCCTGTCTGCTTCTGAGCCTGTAAACTCTGAAGCACAGCAGCAGGTAACAAGGACCATCTTCCTTTGTACATAATTCTAGGTGTAATTAAAGATACTCCTGAAACCTGCTATGTGTCAGTTTCTTAACTGATAGAGCCCTCACCCCCCTGAAGTACTCTGCTGCCATCCATTACCATTCTGCTTCAGTGATAAGGTGACCTGAAGGCAGAGATGACATACAGTAATATATGTGCCACTCCAGACAGTTGGTTCATGAATTTCAGTGTTTCATCATGCTCACTGAGGCAATCGCAAACCTGAAATGTCAATATGTTCAGTCAATGGAAGTAAAATAATGGGGCTCTATTGTCTTACCCTATCGATCTGCTGCTGTCAACAAGAATACATGCCCCCCTGGCTTTAAACAAATTTTAATTAGGCTTTTAGTTACCAGATCATATCTATATATCTATCTGTGCAAACACTTGACAAAGTGAAACGGCAGTATAAATATTTCAAACTTTTAAATATAAAGGTAATTGTTTAATGTTGCTTTAAGATATGACCACTGATAAAGAAAGCCGTTTGCTAAAGCAGCGTGCATGCACACACTGAGCATGCAAGTCATCTTCATCTGGGAGAGAACTTAAAAAGCACCACCAAAAGTCCATCCAAAACAACAAAGAAGAAAGGGCAAAGAGGCCACTTTTCCTAAAGCCCGGTGTCATCCTCTGAGAGGATTTTGGAAGTTAGGAGCCTTCACTGAAACCACCCCAGGAGTGCGCGGTGGGTGCCCGGGTGTGACAGGCCGGGGCTGTCACAAGCCCTCGGCCCCGCTGCCACCCCAGGCCGGGCCTCCTCCACCCCGTCCCGCCAGACACTAGGACATGGCACTCTCTGCTCCGCTGAGCTGTGTTTGAAGTGGGTCCCTCAGTGACCACCTTTGTTCTGCGGCCACCTCCTCCCTCCCCGCGGCCAGCCCGGCAGCCGAGCCCCTCTCCGCTCCCCTCGGCGCTGCCCGGGCGCGGGGGGAGGCAGCACAACAAAAGGCAGCTCCCGTCTCGCTGCCGGCTAATCTCTGCCCGCAAAGCCCCCGCCCGCTCCGGGGGAGACACAAGTAGTTACATCTTCACTTCTCCCAGCGCCTGTCGACTTGTGCATTGCCGAGGGGGCCGGGCCGGGCCGGGCGGCGTGAGGTGCGAGGGCTGTCCCCCCGCCCGCCTCTCCGCCTCTCCCGCCCGCGGGGGGAGGTTTTACCTTCTGGCGGCGGGAGGGAGGAGGAGGCGTCGGCGCGGCCCGGGCTTTGTGCGCCTCCCGCGCCTCGCAGCTTATCTGCGGCGCAAGGACGGAGCATCGCGGCCCCGCGGCCCCGCCGGCGCGGGGGGGAGCGGCACGGCGGCGTGCATCGGGGCGATTACGGTATCAGCGCGGCCCNAGACCATACCTTCTCCTGCAGCCCGGCTCACCCCTCACAGACCATACCTTCTCCTGCAGCCCGGCTCCCCCTCACAGACCATACCTACATCCCACACTGAGCACGGCAGCCGCTGGCCCAGTGCAGTCTCAGCCTGTACCAGCTCCCAGGCTGGCCAAGTCCCTACCTAACCCAGCCTGCTCACTGTCACCATTGGCATAAGAGCCTGAACACAGTGCTGCTGCGACAAAGTGGTGGCATCATTCACCAGAGGATGAGCCGTAAGGAGAACTTGGCCCCTACACTTCACAACTCTGGTTCTGTGAAAACTGAGGGGCTGTTTTGTCGGGATTCAACAAAGAGCGGCAGGGTTAGCACGAGGTATGGAGGGGAGCGAGAGCAAAGCAGCCTGGCCTGCCTACCATGAGCACAGCCAACCAGAAGAATAGCTATCCCAGCACCAGGCACTCTATGCACTCGGGTTTTAAAGTTTCTAAAATGTTTCATCCTGGGAAACAACACTTATTTGCTAGGACACACATTTCCATTGCGTTGGCCAAGGAGCACCACGACAGAGGGAGGAGGACAATGACAGCACGCTGAAGTGAGACTGGCATTGTTCAGTGCAAAACTCCTTCCAAAATCACTCGTCCAAGATAGCAGTTTATTCCACAAGAAAAGGAATAAAGGGAATTTGACACATAATACAAAGTGAAAACCAGAACCTAGATGGGGGAAGGGCATGTGTGTGAAAATCGTGTCACTGCAATGAATGTCAGATAAAAAGGGGGTCTTTCACAAATCCTCCACTAATCCAATAATGTGAAAACCTCTTGGTATCACTGAGACATAGCATAAGATAATTTTTTTATTATTATTTTTCATAAACCACTCTATATATGTTTAGCCTTGGAAAAAGTGCAATTGACCAAATGTTCCTATCGTAAAACCAGGACCTCGATTTTTCAATGAAGGCAAACTAATTTTCACATGTCAAATTTACTGTGCATTCCTCAGCCAGTATTTTTACCCTGAAGAAGGGCTAGTTCTCCCTCAACTTCCTCCAGTTGTCAGTTGTGTGACAACCATATTTAGAGGTAATCAGACAGGTCATATTACAAAAGTTAGTCAACTTGTTTGAAACCTTAGCTCCTAAACTTAAGGGTATGTTCTATCCCTTTCTAAAGAAAAGTGACTTACTAATTAATTCAACCTGCAAGGTAATACAGAGATTTCTTTCTGCATATGTTATTTCGAACTATTACACAAAAATTAGAGACTTGTCTTTTTTGGTATTTCTGTTACAATGCTTTTCCTTGAAATGCATACATACCATGCCATGAACTAATTTAGGATCTGCCAGATTCTCATCTTGCAGGGCCACCATGTACATCTTATGTCTATATGGACCATACTTTTATAACTCAAATCACAAAACTCTAAAGAAAAACTAATCCAGGATCCTTCTGAATGTAAGCAGTTTGCTGTGAAAACACACTTAAAAATAACACAATGTGTATTAATAAAATAAATATAATCAGAATACAAATGTGTAACAGAAGTGGCGTTCCATAAGCACAGCTGTCTCAAAGTCCAAGCTGCAGGCTAGAAATCTTAATTTCAACTGACTCTCTTGTAATAATGGGTTACCTTCCTCTAAAGCAGAAAGTCCATCTGCCCCAGGCAGATAAGTTTTGAAGCATTAAAATAGATAAAAATCTAACATTTTCTTTCTTGCATTGAATATGTGAATTCTAGTGTGCTATAATGTGAGAATTCCAACATATGACTATTATGGCATAATATCTCATAGCTTAGCTTGTCATTACCTCACTTGTAATTCTTATGTTAATTATGTTCATAATTACTATAAACAGATGTGGTAGAAATTCATGTGACCTTTTACTTCAGAATGCATTTCTCACTCTTTCCACTTTATTTTAATAATACAGGTTAAACCAGAGGAAAGTATTTCTGACACACTCTGCATGTATGCGTATACATATTTAACATGAAACCATTTCTGCCTCATATTTCAGGCAAAGGACCACCTACATGCCAGTACATTGACATGAAAGTGATGCTAACTGAAAAGTTTACCCTGAAACATACCCCTAAATAACTATGCCTACAGTGAACCTTTTTGATTAAGTATAGCTAGAGCCATCACTGAAGCCTAGGACTTAAATGGAGCACTGCGTTTTTATTTGGGACCTTTGTTAATGCAGCAGTATCCTGCTTTACAACTGCAAGTACATAACAGCCGTACAGCAATTTATTTTACTCACAGACAAACCATCACCGTCTGTACACAAAACACATTTACAATAAAATCACTATGGATTTCATTAAGAGAAAGGCTACTCGAATTTCATTTCTTTGGACCTAATCTATAATTAGTGTGGACAGACAGGTGCAAACCCTTCTTCTCTACAGATGGCTACTGGAAACGGTGCAAAATAGCTCCTTCTGTTTAAACAACACACAGATAACCTGCTCTGCTCTTATCACTTACAATTACCTCCATTATAGTGAACTAATGTTTACTTTAATAAAATGTCCACTATTGTCTAAATGTTATTTGGAAACTTTCATATTGATGACAGAAAAAAAATGAAGATGAAAGTCAATGTCTTTCAGATGAAAATTTGGAGGGGAGGAAATAAAAAAAGCTTGTGTAAAGAACAGGATTATTTTGACTTTGATTTTATGTCTGCTGTCCATTTTTCTTTATCCACAAAACCACATAGTCTGCTACTTCCTGGTGTATTTGTGCTACCATATTTTAAACTAATAAAGTTTATACTAAGAACAGGATAACTGCATTTTAAAAGCAGTTCTTTAAAAAGGAACATCTATGTGGAAAACCAAGACCCGTTGCCTTAGAAGTTCAGTTTTTAAACCAACTATTTTAGATCTCTGATGTGAAACAACACGAAGGCAATGTAACCTGTGAGCCAGTGTTTTAAGGATTTACACTCTCATTACTTATACTAAATTCAGTGTCAGTTCCAACTTTTAAACTGTAATAGGTTGTTTTTAAAGGCTGTATGAAAAAGAGCAAGCTACTATTAAGCACATGGATCAAGGTTTCTTAATGTATTCAGATTAAAATAGTCTTTTCACATTTCTTTAGCCAAGCCACGAGAAATAGCCCCTTCAGAACAGCAAATTCATGTTTTATTTCAGCTATTAAGTCTTCTTGATCTCTGCATGACGACTTAAGTTTCTACAGAACAAAGAACAAGACCTTCTCCTCCAGTCCCTAATCTAAAAAGTCTGAAGCACCTGCAATAGCAACATACCGATATCCTTATTGAATTAGTTAACAATTTAACAGTAATGGACTGTGGCAAGTGGATTTGAAAGTTGAAAATGACAATTGCAAGCCCTTTCTCCCATCACCCCCAATGCAAATGCTGCAGATGCCTATTTCACCCAAAGTGTCTGGCAGTGAGGAGTTTGTAGTCTGCACAGTACCTCAGTGAGGCAAGCTTCGCATTCAACGCCTGTCATCTAAAGTTCATTTCAGAGACGTGAGAAACAGGATTTGACAGGGAAGAATGTCCTGAACTGACTATCCACTGACCAGCACTCCAGGTGGAGCTATTTTGCTCCCCCATTATTCCAAAAACAATACTCCCGGTATGAGACTCCATGTACACACAGGCATACATAGTGTTAAGTGTACACAGATGAGAGATACCGTGTGATGTTTTACGGGTCCATTATTTAGGCACGGAACAAGTTAACGTTAAGGTGGTCAAAAATGGTGGAAGGCAGTGTTTTACTTAAAAAGATTTTGGAAACTATTTAAAAGCTCAAAGCCTTTGAAGAAAAACAACTTGTGCAGCAGTTGCCAGGAAGCAGTGACCTAACACTGCTGTCTGCATTCCATTACAAACAGAATGGTTCTTGTCTCCCTACAGTATGCTCATGGCTCAAGAACCCAGCCGCTCACCCTTCTGCAAGCAAAGGACAGGAAGAAGTCCTGCTATCATCTCTTGTACCCCTCGCCTGGCTCCAACTTGCCAGAGGCACAAATGGATTTAAAGAGTCTGTTGCATTTTTGGTGGAGTTTGGTGTTTTCTTGCACTGGTTTATGGTTGAGCTTCCCATGACAGTACAGGAAAATGACTTGTTATTTGAAAATAGTAGCAATTATATGGAAGGTCCAGATATGGTGAAACTGACCTTAAGAAAGCTATCAATTATCAGACATAGTTATTGTAAGTTCCTAATTAAAAACCTTCACAGCAAGTCTGCAATGAATCTCACACCTAACAAAGCCTTTGCCAACTTCATATTTACACAGACTGTACAGTTATGAATGAGCCATATTCATGTCTTTTCCTATTATCTTCCTATTGATGGGGAGCCACAGAAACACCTAGTGCTAAAACCAGAACATATAAACAAGATGGAGTAACTTTTTTACTATTAAGCCAAACTGAAGGAAATTCCCTGATCATTTTAGATTTCCTAAGGAAATCAGCCCAGAATAAACTGAATGAGGTTTTCAGACTTCCCATGGAAAGGTCAAGCATCAACTTTAACAACCATTAGAAACCAGTTTCAATCCCCTCGGCTACCCAGATTCACTAAGCCGTTAACAGAAAAGCTGAACAGAAAACCTGGACAATAGAATTCAACTCCAGAAACGTCTTTCACATCTTGCCTTAAACTGCAGTTAACAAAGTTGCTTATTTAAACTTTCCGTTGCATCTGTCAGGATGCAGAAATTGAGATGGAAATGTAAGGCTTCATGGGAGTAGTTAAATAAATTATTCTTGCCCTTAGCCCTAACATATTGTGTTTACAAATACAATAATTATGTTTCTAGTTACATGTCAATGGAAAATATTTTCTAAGTCCTTCAAAAAGCTTGCAAGCATCACTGTAAGTGGGAAATAAGTCAAAACAGATTAGTAGACCAAAAATGGGGAGGGGAAAAAAGAAATCCTGCTTTGGTCAGCAAACCATCGGACCACCATCAGGGGATAAATCAATTTGCAGCAGCTGTGGACAGCCATTTAAGTCTGGGGCCTGAACAGATTAATTAGGAGAAGCGATGTTAAAAGTTAAAGGGGTCAGCGTTACATTAAGCACAGGAGTACTTGCTGGAGCAAGCGCTTGGCTGTACATACCAAGGCTCACAAGACATTCTTCGAGTTAGCCAGGGCTACGCCAACAGTCAGGCGTTTGGGACGTGGTGCTTTCCCAGAGACAGCACGGCAGCTCCCGCAGGCTGATTTAAGAGGCATATACCCATTCTTGCGCAGCCCTCGCCGCGCCGCGCCGTGCCCTCACCGCGTTCGGCGGTGCCCGCACAGGCGGGCGCGCCGCCGTGCCCCGCGCACCTTGGGGCCGCTCTGGCAAGGGGAGGCAGGCGCTCCCCTCCCGCCTGCGATTGTCCCTGGGAAACTTAGGCAGCTCCTCGGGGCAGACTTGCTGCCGCGGACTCAGCCGATCGCAGCTCGCTCCCGAGCTGTCGGCGGGGCGGGAGCTGCCGGCTCCCGGGCGTCACGGCCGGGCGGCTGCCAGTGACGGATCCTCTCCGTGCCGTGATTTAGGGCACGGCAGAGGTAGGAGCGGGTGACGGGCAGAGCCTGCTGCCGATCGGAAGATGGAGGGCTGCTCGCCCAGAGAAACCCGAGCGGCTTCGAGGCGTCTGTACCCCACAGCGGCGATGCCGGAGAGCCCCCGGCTGCGGTCGGGCAGGGCGGTCCCGCCGCTCCTGGCTCCGCAATCTGGGGGGCAGGAGGGGGAGGCTGCTTCGGCTCCCCGTACTCTCACCCTCCTTCCTTTAAACTTATCAGTGAACTGAAGGAAGTAACATTTTAGCTCCTGGCTGGAGCATGAAGGATTTAAGAGCTGCGTCCGATTAGTTACTTTCGGTTTCTCTCTAACATCTAGGGGAGCAGGGTATAGGAAGGACAGCTAGTTCGCTATAAATTTAACTCTGAAACGGAGTCACGGGTAGTCTCCTGTTAGGGTGGCAAATCCTTCCCTGCGCTTAACCAAATTTCTCAACTTCGGCACTAACAAAAGGACTCGAACTCGGCAAAAGTCAAAGGCTTGTCTAAATCGCCGGGAATGTGGTTTTCATCCTTCCAATCTCCCTTATCAACGGACTGTTGCGAATTTATGGAACCGAACCCCTCAGCACAGCCATGACACAGTAACATTGTATGGCAGTTTTGGAAATGCAATTCCTAGCATTATCCTGTCGTTTTAGGAAACAAGCTATTTGCAAGACCGCCGTGCAGCTAAAGGCGACGTGCACCGCCTAAAATATTTCTTTCAAAATAGTCCGAAAAGATGTTGCCAGTGCTGCACAAACCTATGACTGCAGTGAAACAAACAAGCGAAACAAAACAATCCCATCAGAAATATTTCAGCCACTCCAACTCACACTGGCCGGGGCTAGAGCCTGGAGAGAGGGGAGGCAGGAAAGAAAAAGGCAAGTCCTAAATCCAGATAGAAATCTGACGCTTTGTTATAATATATGTGCCTGGGAGGGATATTTTTTTGAAAAAC
Source organism: Donacobius atricapilla (assembly GCA_013397315.1). Lineage (NCBI taxonomy): Eukaryota > Metazoa > Chordata > Aves > Passeriformes > Mimidae > Donacobius > Donacobius atricapilla. The sequence continues at coordinate 43,004 of WBMY01013264.1, read as the reverse complement.
TGGGTTATTTGATTCCTGAGCTCTTGAGCAGTATCCGGGGTGCTAGTTTGTAAGCCGGGGACAGAGCGTGTAAGGCTGCATGCAGCGCTAACCTGGCCCGGGCACAGCAGCAGCCCCGGTCCGCCTGGGTTAGTTACAGCCACGGGAGCCCGTCAGAGCCCGCGGAGCCCTGCGGGAGAGGAGAAAGGGAAAGAAAAGGGGCTCGGGCTCCCCCCGCCCCGGCGCGCCCTGCCCAGCCCTGCCCGCGCCCGTACTCACACTGCAGAGGACCGGAGATGCCCACCATTCGCCACGGGCTGCGAGCTGCAAATAAAAGTTCCCGTCCTGCTCGGGGGAGAGACGGCAGCCCAGGCTGCTGGAGGGGCGAGGGGGTGGGAAAGNGAGCCCGCGGGAGGCCGCGCCGCCGCCGCCGCTCCGCCGCGCCCGGCTCCCGCTAGCAGGCAGCGCGAGGCAGGCAGATACTGCCGGCAGCCGCGCCGGGCCCGCTACCCAGGTGCAGGGGGGGAGGGCTTTAAGCAGTGGGAGGTGATAGAGGTAGGAGACATCTGTGTCGTGAAGAGGTTAGTGGGGGTCAAGTATATGTTAACAATAGGCGAGCGTGGTCCCTCTCGGGCAGCCTGCCTACTCTTTCTTTCGCTCGCTCGCTTCTACTGGGTGGACATCTAACTTGTTCCCTAATGATGCCTCCCCGGCTTTAAGAGTCCAGACTGCCCTGCAGTAACCCAAGACAAACACTTTCTCTAGCCATCTGGAGAGCTCCTGGCTGCTCTGCCTGTGTCTCATCACTGTGTGAAGAGACAGCAGTGCTAGAAATCAAGCCACTCTCAGATCTACTCTCTAATCCCCTTCTGTTAGCTGATTTCCAGTCAGACTGTTTGCTTTTGCATTAGATAATAGCCTTAGAGAAAACAATTATCATTTTCTTTTTCCCTTTGTTTTCCCTCTTTCTAAAGTACAGTATCGAGGAAGGCCTCCCTCTCTTATTTTAAAAGAAATTTATAGTCTTTCATAGCTTGAAGAACCCAGATGCAATTTCACACTTTCCTGGAAGGGGATTCTGGATTCTTCTGAAAGCAGCGAGATGATCACAACTGCAGTGAAAATTAATTACTATCATCTACAATTAATAGAAGCATGCCACCGTTTGACTTCATGTTTCATTACATAATCATTTCAGTAGGCATCCATATATTTTCCAATTCATCAGTTATTCCCTTCTACGTGTTGCAGAGAATATTATTGTCACTCACACAATCTACAGCAAACTGGTATCTCTGCTATCATGTTGTCACTATATAAAGAAAGCATCTCCACAAAAAAAAAAAAACCAAAAACAAAAAACCACAAAAAAAAAACCCAAAAAAACTTCTTACATTTGCTTCAGAGTAAAAAAGTGCTTTTTTTTTTTTCAGATTACAGATAATGGATTGGAACTGTCAGAAATGCTGGGACATTTAGCTTCATTTTTTTCTTTTCCAATGTCAGATGTTAAGTAAAAGAGTGAGCGTGGAATAGAACTTCTAATCAAGCTGCCTTCTTTAACCCTGTACGTACACGTATACACATGCACGCACACACACACATACACTATAGGCCTGATCCTGCAAATTTACAAATACTTAATTTTAAACACATAAATAGACCTATTGAATGCAAAGTAGTATTCTGTGTGTTTATTATAAAGGCATACACATTTCCAAGAGGGAGGAAGCATTTTTATGTATATTTTTATGCAAATTGATGACAGTATTTGCCTCTGTTGCTGGCTTTGAAATTTTGGTTGATTTTGAGAATACATTTTAAATATATTTTATTGTCTGGATAAAGCTAACTTTTCTGCAGACATTTCAGGATATGGAGCTTTAATGAACTGGTCAGTATCTTGTAATACGTGTTCGAATTTACTTTGGAGTAAATTCAGCTCCACAGATCATAAGTCAGGACATGTTTTGATGTGATTTCAATTCACAAAGATGGTGAGCAGCCACAAGTCTGGCATTGATTTCTAATTTAAAAACTATCTGTCTTGCAGAGGTCTATTTCAAGGCCAAAATTATGGGAGAATCTTTTAAAAAGTATCTTCAAATATTTAAAAATAATCTAAAGATAGCAAATTTTACAAGGCTTCTTTTGTCTTCAGCAGATTTAGAAGCTTTAGTTTGAAAATCTTTGTGGTGTGATACTTTCATTCCAATTGTTCTATGTGTAAAGTGAAAAATAAAGAAGAGGTTTGCCAGTGGTCTCAGACCATGTTTTGATGAAGTATCAGGGACTGAACACCAACTCCTAATTCTCAGTTTACAGCTTTAAAAAAAACCCTACAATGCTCCCTCTTTAGTGTGTACATTCACTCCAGAAGATCAATCAACTTTCAAGACATTACTGTTCAAATTAGTGGAGGAGTATCCACTTAGATTTAGAAACTCTGGAAAATCAAATCTGAACTGTTAGCAATTTAATATCCATTAAGTTTATAGAATTCTGTGGTCTCATTTCATAAATACAGAAATCACCTATTAAACTCCCAGCCCTGGCTCATCATATATGATATTTCCCATTGTTCCCAGTAAGGACAAAACCTTCTCAGATAATGGAGTGTAGTAGAGAGCATTAAATGCCAACTACTTCATGGTAACTATATTTTTCTTAGACGTGCCGGGAGAATTGACATGATTTCTAAATAATAAAAGATTGTAACCATCAAGTCTTATCATTGTATTGCAAAGCTGATGATTGAAGCCTGGCTTATTGCAAACTTCTCTTATCAATATCTTTTTCTTTTCTCTATTTATTTCTCAGAGAAAGTAGATGTGGTTTTTTGTGTGAAAAAGGAAAAATAAGGACGTTCTTTGGAAGATGAACTCATGTTTCAGGAAGGAAAATAAAAATGCAGCCTCACAGTAGACCTCACAAATACTTGGTAACTTTACACCCTGCAGATTTTTTCTGCAGACTGTAGATGCCATGTCTGATTTGACATATGAAGGATTTACACTGTGTATCACTGTGTGACATTGTGTGAGAGAAAGGCTGGTAAAAGTATAGTTGCACATGGAAGTCAGAAATATCCTGCTAGGCTGTCCAAATTTGACTATATTTTGATTGTACAGAGACGGATCAAATGTTCAGAGCTGAAACATGGCTCAGTCTTTACTGTGAATAATTATACTATGGGCAGTCATCTGCACTGAAATTCTTGGAAGAGAACTTAAATATCAACTCACCTCATTGCTGTTTAAAAATAGAGACAAGTATGTCCCTCTTAATTGTCACTGCCTTGCAGCTCAGAGTGTTACATATTGTCACATGTTCCCATCCAGAGCTCATGCTCCTCAAACACTTTTCCAGTCAAACTACAGACTTTTTAGGTCCATGCTTGTTTTTGGGGGACATTTATAAATGTGTCTTCCACTTCCAAAAGCTTGCTTTCACAATCTGTGAAGTGCACAAGGATCTCGCTCTTTGCTTCTGCTGAAGCTGGATTGAGCCACGGCATCCGGATCAGGGCCGTAGGTACCTACTACAGCACTCACTTGAGAAGCTCTCATTTGGATGGAGTGACACAGTAAATATTCGCGTAAAACTAAACAGTCAGGTAGAATGCTAAGCTGAATCATTGATAGTTTTAACTCACAAACCTTTACTTTAACCATATCTTTCCAATTTTCCCTCTAATTTGCAAGCATATTTTTACATATTCGTGTGGGCCACTCTTCATTTTCCCCTCAGTCTGTTTGCACACATTTTGTAGGTTGTGCAGTGCAGAGGATTGCAGCCGGATGGAGTCTACTGCAGGATTACACCAATGTTGCATACACTTTCTTCAGAAAATCGTTTTCAGTTTAGCGGGGAGTGCAGGCTAAATCCTGCTTTGACTCCTGCACAGAAGAGCAGCAAAGACATAAGAAGTGCAGTGTTGCAGAAATGCTGCCCCCTCTCCGGGGCTTGGCAAGGGCTGGGACAAGTGACCCACAAGTTGCTGCGTGTGCTTTGCAGCTCCATGCGTGTGGAAAACATGCGCCAGGACTAACACTTGATATTGTGAACAGAAAATATGCAGTAGCAGGATAGATCCCCACCCTTTAGTATGCAAAGCATGTCCACTAGGTGATGTACATGCTGCAAGAGCTGACATATTACCTGCCTTTCTTTCTGTGCGCACTATTGTTTACCCTTTGGTAGTGAGGAAAATGTATTAAGTTCTTTCAAAATTAAGAAAAAAAGACAAGCTATCTGCTTTCAGGAGGTTATAAACTCCATTGATGTACATTTTGACATCTCCTTTTCAAATTTGATAGATTTTAGCTCTGCTTCATGTATATTTATTCAGGATATTCCTTAATTAAATTACATGCTAAGGATACTTTTCGTGTTCTTGTTTGCCTTTTGGCATCATCAGGAGTCCTAAAACTGCTTTAATTTTGCAGCATTCTGAATCACTTTGCTGAAGAATATATGCACAGTGACAGAAAAAGGGGAGCTGGGTTATTTTGGAAAGATCACATAAACAAAAATAATATATTGGCAGTCATTTGTGGGAATGCCAGCTTTGTCACTCAGTTTTAGTGAAATATGGCCTCTTATTAAAACACAGATCTTTTCAAGAAAAAAAAAAAGGCAACAAAAATCCTACTGGTTAAATAAAGCACACCAAGCAAAAAGAGAGAAAAAATGATTCAAAAAGTTTCTGTTTTACAGAAGCAAACAGCTTATGTCATCTGGATCCATTGTCTATGTTTTAGTTATGCAAATAAATAGGTATTGAATATTCATGAAATTAACATTTAAATGTATTTTTAAATATAAAATATTTATTTTTAGTGCTGAAATATTTTTGTCTGTGCTGAAGTCAAGAGAATAGATAGTGCTGGAATAATACAGCCTTAGTGCTTCTTCTATAACAAACACAAAACCACCAAAATGGAAATAATAAATTTGTTTTTCATCAATATCAAAGTGCAGGAAACATTTTGCTGTTGAGGTTCCTGGAAGCAATAAGTGCTGTATTAACTGCCACGCAGCGCACACACACGCTCGCACACGGGATACCTCGCCTAACAAGGGGAAACCGTTGCCCTAACACACATGCATACAGTTCCTTAACTTCCCACCTGCCGGGCAGCCACCTGCAATAAACAAGAGTGGTCTAATATCAGACAGTAATAAAATAAGCAGCCATGAAGCCATTTACCTAAATACTGCTATAAGTCCCTCAAAAGTTGAGCTGCTGGCTGAGGGACCCTTTCTTCCAAGGTGGAGGGGAGACCTCTCTAAGGACAACCTGTGAAGGCCAGCACGATCCCTTTTTAAATACACCTACTGTTTAACTACAGGCAGCGACCATCTGTAATGTACATAATGGTGCACAGCTACTATGAGGTAATGGATCCAAGGTGCATGATCTGTTCCAGGTTTCCTTTTGTGTATACAGAGTCCCTCAGTGCTATGTCTCCTAAAAAGTACAGTGACATTTTGTATATGGAAGGCTAATGACATAACTCTCTTATCTTTTTCACTGACATGTTGACAGTACATTATTCCACTTACATACATGCTAAATTGGGAATAAAACTGCATTTCCCTGCTGGCTGTAACTAACCAATATTCCAGCCGTGCTATGCTATTGAGAATCTGTCTCGTTCAAATTTCATAAAGAGAGGTGAAGTCCTCTCTTGGTATATCAGATCTCCATGTCTCCAGCTGTAAATAAAAACAAACTGGTCTAAGCTGGGAACTCTATTAATATCATGACCTCAGTATGATGTAACTGAAACCGCATTTTCCACATCCCCCTAACCACTGTTTATATTTGCATCAAACTAAGTTAAACAAAGGTAGGATTTAAAGCTGCTGTCTTGAAGTAAAAGAGAAAAATTCTCTTCTTGAAGACAACTTTTATTGTAGTGATTGCTTTAAAATTCACGTGTCTCCAAAACCTGAGATACTCTTCACAGAAATCCAGAAGTACTCTGCAAGCCACATAGATGTGTTGGTATTCTAGTTCCCTTTATATTGTATTTACATTGTATTGGGTCTGTACTCATGTTTTAACTGGTCATATGTGAAGCCAAAGCTTGCTCAAATATAGTCCTTCCATGGCTATATTAGAATTCACAAGACAACAATTAAAAATCAAGTACTAACGAGGATGTAGTTCAATGCTTAAGCTGAAAAATACATCTGAACATAGACATTTAATTTTTTTAAAAAACCCTAACAATCAAGTATCATACTGAACAAAGAAGGTATTTCAATGTTTCAAACTGCTGTGAAAAAACCTCACCTGTATAACTGAGTCTTATATTACTGCATTTGTTGGACTCTATTTAAGGTCTGGTTTATTTTTAGAAAGAAACTGATGAAATCTGGTTTTCTCAGGAATTGTTATTTGTAGATCAATAGCAACTTAAAATGTTGTCTCATATGCACATCATTACAGGGAAGATGCTTTGATACATCAGTCACTTATTATTTCTCCTTCCAGACAAACAGTTGAAGTAATGAAAAAATGATGTCTTACAGAAGAGAGAACTATTTTTTCCCTTTTCACTGGCAAAAGCTTTCTTCTTGAAAACTTTTAAAGATGCAAGTTTAAGAGGACATAGTAAGTAAATAAACCGTAATTCAGAAATATCCAGAAAGAACAAAGCACAGTATGACACGCTATTTATAGAAAAATGAGGAAATAAACATAACACTTTTAACACTACACAGTGCAATGCACAAAAATACATTTTAAAGGGAAAGTAGCAATGAGAATGTTTAAAAAAATCCACAACTTGTATGGTTAAAGAGCTAAATTCAGACAGTTTTAGTTGAATTCTGGTATGCTCCATCAGTTTGCTGGAACTTTTCTTGAAATTAGGTGGTGCTGCGTGTGTCAAAACCTCATGTGACATGCCATAATAATTTATTGCCCATCCGCAGAAACAACCTGATTCTGTCTCACTGAAATAAGTGACATATTTGGCCACTGATTTCTTAGGAAAGGAGCTGAACTAGAACACTCACAAACCTTATTACTAAAAATGCTCTTCTTGTCAAGTCATGTTTTTTCAGCTCAAACTTCTTTTCTTCTTACATAATTACTTTCCTTTTAACCATGGGAAAAATAATATTATATTTGATAGTTGTGTCCTACATAACAGAAACCAGATAAGTCAAATTTAGAAGGCATCTTGAAAAAATTTAAAACAAGAAACTATCTTTAGTCTGCAATACATGAACATGATAAAATATAGAAAGGAGTACTTTCCCTGGTTTGACTTGTGTTTTTTTTCTCTGCCAGCAGTGACACAGCTTATGAACTGTGTCTCTAAATCATCTGGAACACCCAAGAAACTGTGACTTCAGAGACACTTCCACCACCTACAGGATGTGGTACTGCAAAAGGTCCAGCTTACAGCAGCCCCAGCCACTTTCCGAGCGTCTGAACAGGAAAATAAGATTTTTGAAAGGTCTTATGTTAGAAATGAGCACTTCTGATTAAATATCTTAATTTCTGATATCACTGTGGTGTCTTTGACTTTGGGGAAGGGTGTTGATATCTGCGTTGTACAGAGCTATGTAAGCGGTGGCTGTCAGTCTCAAGGCTGTAACATTTTCCCTGGGTTAGCAGCCAGAGGAGGAACTTGCAGTCAGTTCTGTTCTTCTGCTCTGATGTAGCAAATATGAAAGGAAAATTTAAAAAACAGTTTCAGATTTTAAATTAGACTTAATGAATCATTTGTATTTCTTATGTGACGATGTGGCATGAGCTTCCACTTAGTCCGTTTAAAATTTCCATGGTTTGTGTAATGAAAAGGGGTTTATACTGACTAGATCACTGTGAAAAGGTGAATAAGTATTTCCTTCTTCTTGCAGTGAGTAATTATTCAAACTTTACTTAATAAAGGCCTAAATATTTATTTTCATAACATTTTTTGCCTGGAAGCGTTCCAGTTTTATTTGTTTCTCTTCTCATATAGTTTTGAGGAAGCAATGTACATCTCCCCAAGCCCTCCCTTCACCTTCTTAATCTATAAACAATCTTCTAGTGAAATTTGCTACATGACAGCAAATTGCAGTTCCTGATGAATTGTAGGCTTCAGTGATTTCAATTTGAAGTCTGTTTCTCTCTTTTCTGTGACTTCTGTGAAATTGATTCCTGCAGATTTCCAGTTTCAAAGTTAGAGATTTCTGTTTATTAAATTTAGCATTCTTCAACAAAATTATCTCCTTAGTGGTATGACTGTGTTTTGATCAGCATTTCAGATGTCAGTAAAGGGCAGTGAAAAAAAGCAAGGGAGCCTAATATACTTGCCCATTCATATATATCAGAACAAGGTTTCCTAATGAGTTTGCATAAACTTTGGGATTTGTTCCAATAGCTAAAGAAGAGATTTTGAGGATTCCTAGAGTTAGCATCTGTTTATCTGAAGGCCTTTAAGCAGAGCTGTATAAAATGGCAAGTTTCATCAGGTTAGTTGTTGTGTATTGGGGGTTATTATTCCACATCACAAAAGCTATTGAATTCAGCCTCACAGGCTTTGTATATCTCACAGAGTATCTAGCTCACACACACACACATATATGCATAACATATATGATTATATAAATATATAAATATATACTTATGTAAACTTTTCTGTGTTTTAATTCTGTGTGGAATGAGTGAGAAGCAGGATAGCCACACATCTTAAAATCAAGAAAACAGAAGGAAAAGAAAAACAAGAAACTTCAAACAACCAACCAAACATTTTTCTACTTCAGATGCTGCTTTCACTCTTCATTCCTAAAGTCTCCCATTAAGTGTTGTGTATGAGATTTCTCTGATTTTTTTTTTTCCCCAACGCATCACAAGACTTTTGATTTTATCCCCAAGGTTTTGGTGCTACTTACTTGGAACTCTTTTACTTATATAACTGCTCTTCAACTGAGTAAATATCAGGGTTGCTAATGTTTCTTTTGTAACAATTTCACTTCTAAAGGGCAAACTACAATTCTTAGAAAAGAGATACAGGAAACCTGAAGAGTTGTTAATAACAGGCAAGTAGTCTTGGACTTAATTTGTCTCTGCCTGCTGAAGGCATGGATGGTCACTGATAAATACCTGAGCTAGCAGGGTTAGATCACTGAAACCTGTTTAGCAACAGTGCAAAAGCCACATGTGATTAGTTTAACACATCTGGTTTCTGCAGTGATGCCAGTGAATCAAAAGGACACCAGCTTACACTTTGGCTTTGATGACCACTTTTATTGACAAGACTGATCTCCAAAAGTTTCCAGATGAGCTTAAAGTGAACAGATTTTACAGTAGAGGAATTAGTCTGTATTTCAAATGTGTGAATGGTTGCTATGGTCTAAAGAGTACCCTATTAATAAAATGGGAATCATGGGGCTGTCATTAGACATCATCAAGACCAAGAACATGCTATATCATTCTTTTTGTGTCCATATGGTTGCCCAGTATTCTCTCTCTATTGGACTGTGCTTGGTTTTGGCATCTGAAAGCTATCTGGAACAATAACCTACAGGTTTCCAATCATGTCCATGTAATTGGAGTAGCACCATACCAAGACCATAGCTGCTGGCATCTGCTGAAACAGCTGTAGACTGAGGAATAGCATAAAATGTCAGAACTGGGAATGTAGTCAATAGAGCCTTTAAACTCTCAAAAACACACTCCTGTTCTTTATCCTGTTTATTTTCAGTGTCTGTCCTGTGTAGTTAATAAAAAAGATTGGCCTTTTTGATGATAGTTTAAGTATGAATTTGCTTCAAATTTTATCATGCTGATGAACCACACTAGTTCTGATATGTTTTTATATGGTGGTACTTCAAATATAGTCTTGATTTTTTTTCTACTTCCATTTTACTTCGTGTCTGTCACATATCCTGACTGCCAGAGCCTGTATTTCCTGCTGGTTTAGTCCAGCAGCTTACATGACCTTCACAACTTGTGTTTACTTTAATGTTGCAATGTTTCTCAAACTCCCCATAACCTATTGCTGTAATTATATACTCCCTCTAGGGCTCATAGGAAGTCCTTTGGAATAATTCTGAGATATCGGTGATGCCAGTCTGATGATCAAAGCGGTGTTTCTGAATGATGTCACTGTTTCAGCACTGTCATGATGAAGTAGACCTTGTCTGAGTTTCTACCTGCATCTTGTAAGATTTTTGGCATATGGTTGATTATGAATCAGATCTTCCTGCTGACAAGAAGAGAGTAATAAAAGACCTTTTAAGTCTACTTGTGTGGTATTTTCACCACAGTTGATATCAAAAAAGAAACAGTTCAGGTCTGAGCTCTAATCTGTAGCTCATCCTAAAATTATATCTTTTAAAACGTGGAAAATACAACTTCACACAGTACTTGGCATGAGAGAAACATACACCACTTCAATTGGGTTAAACAACATTTTCCTGAATTTGACAAATTTCACTAAACTGGCCTTATCTCCTCTGTTCACTGTGCAAAACCTCTTTGAAAGATTTACCTACAGTGACATTAATAGAAGGGGAAAATCATCAGAATAGGATCTTTGCCTGGATAACTACACAGGTGTTGATTCAGTACATCGTATGTCTCCATCCAGCTGGGCTTTTGACCACTACTGTGGGGTCCTTCAGTGTAGCCTTAGATATTTAGACTTACACAGAAAGAAAAATCAAACAGAAAAGCTAAGAGAGAGGATTTATTTTTCATTGTTCTTAGTGAAGACATAAGGAATACTTTCCAGATTGCTTCCACATTTTTGCTGGGCTATGCTGTAAATAACTTCAAATTGCTTCTATCCCAGACCTGTGTCACCTTTTTGCTGCTTAAAGCTGAAGAGTCCAACTGAAACTCTCTGGACCAGCCTCATCCCTTGTCACCAAAGCAAAGTGGAAACTACAGTCACTGTCTTCAGGAAAGTCAGGACAAGGAAACCAAAACTGGAGCTTGGCAGCACTGGCTCCCTTATATTTTATCTGCTTAGCTATCCTCACTTACTTCATACTGGTGTCTGAGTTTCCTAATCCACATTGAAGGTAAAGTACAACTTTAAATAAGGAGGTACTTGAGAGCATTCAATCCTTCTGAACACTTGCGGGTGAGAGCTGTGTGGACGCATAGTCACCTTGGGATCTCTAGTTTGTGAGAGAACCAGTATGTGCTGGTTCTGTCCCATTTTCGTGTTAAGGGGTGATCAAGCCTTCCTTCCTTCCTTCCCCCTTCCCTCCCTCCCCACCTCCCCCCCTGCCTGCCTCTCTTTCTCTCACAGAAGCTTTCATTTATCATAAGTTGTTATTGCTGTGACACTTATCCTACATTTTTTAAAATTTACCTTGGCTTTTAACTGTAGGATTTCTGTGAGTCGTGTTTGTCAGTTCTTTACAATTCTATATATCAGGCACTCTCTGATGTGTTTGTTCTTCTTGGTATCAAAGTCACAAGGCTCTCTGTATTCGTTTTGAGTCTATCTAAAGACTTAAATCACATCAGAATGTGCTTATCAAACATGTTAAGGGCAACATCTTAGCATCACCTTCCATTAAAAAGACAAATGATTTATAAATAATTTCCACTTGACTTCACATTGGATACATTGATGTGCTAACATGTACATCACCGCTCTTCAGGTTAAAGTGTACTTCATCACTCCTTGAACTAAGTTTTCTGTGCTATTAATTTCATACATACCATTTGATTATATTCAAGTCTGGAAATCCAAAGAGAATTGCATTTTGTTAAATAATAAATTTCTGATATGATGTCATAAAACAGTACAAAAAAGGAGAGAGTGCCAACTCCGATCCACATATGTAACTTCTAGAGGCCAATGGCTATGACAGGGACAATGTTCAGTATGCCATGGTAATATTTCTTTTAAAATCTATCATGTGGTTTAGGTTTACATCTCTTCCTATAATCATATTCATACTTCTAGCCTTGTGAATTAGGAAATTAAACTTGCTTCATTGTATTTGCAAGTGCTTCTCCATATTACCAAGCACTTATATTTCCCATGAGAATCAGAGTAACAGAGAATACAAGATTTGGGGAAAGAGAAAAAGTATCTCTTGTCAGTCATCAAAGTCATAGTTGTATTTTAATCAGAAAAATGAAAACTGATCCAGTTTATATGCCAACATATTTGTTACAGACTGTTCTAGATTCTCAGTATCAAGGTCATAGGGATTTCAGGACAAACCTACGTGCCAAAACCCTTAATTTCCTATATCAGCCCAGAATACTCAGGAGTGACCCCACCGCTCTCACAGATATGTGCTTCCAAAGCACACTCTAGTGTGAACCCACTCAGAGCAGGTGGGGCTTTTCAGCGCTGCAGTCCACAGTCAGATGGCATGGAGCCCAGTGCCATTGCTACCACTGCTGGTTGGGGAAACCTGCTCCTTGACAGGATTTACACCTTTATAGAGGCTCAAAAAGACCACTGCCACCTCTGCTCTGCCCTGGTGGTACTCTTGGCTTTGTGGACCCTCATTCCACCAATTTTGATAAGGCCAAAATGGTGCTCTCAGTTAATCCGACAGTAATCTTGGTTCCCTGCTGAGAGCCCGACTTCAGCACCCCAGCAAAGCCAACTTGTCATAGCCAGATTTACACCACCCATAGCACTCACCGTGCAGCATCACCTGCAGTCACACAGAAATAGGGTGCTGATAGCAGCACAGGATCAGTTGTGCACGTTGAAATATGACCCAATTAAAAAAAAAATCTTCAGAGAAAGCAACAGTAAATGCATGTACAAAAATACAAGGAACAATGTCCAGAGTGGGTCTTCTGGTTCTTCCCTGTAGAGGGAGTTGGGAGTTCCCTTCATTTCCCTCCATCCTTTCCTCTACTCATGTTGTGTAAGTATGGAACTTAAAATTACAACAAGAGAGAAGAAAAACTCTGTCGCCTCTTTTATTTCTGTACATATTTGCTTCCTACACAGGATGGGTCATTCTTCCAGACTAACTCAATGTCTTTCTTGGAAAACTGGTTTCACTATTTGGATATCATTATGCAACACTATGTGATGTTTATCTGTAGCAAAAATACCACAGATCATTTGAAAGGTTTCTCACACTATCAAATATACTATTTTTGAGTGGCGTGCTTTTTTCAACCACTCAGCAGAATTGGCAAGCATAGTTTCTTTTAAAAGGAATCAAGAATAGATCTGGTTTTGTGTCAACTATAGTTCTTGGTAAGAAAGAAAATGAGGGGAAATGATTCACACGCTTTCAGGTAAGAACAAAGTGTTTATGGTGGTACCATGTCATAAAGTGCATGATCATAATATTTGACACTATAAATATTTTCTCAGCTTCTCTAGTGATTATCATAGTTCTCTGCTCTTACCTAGTGATTTTCACCAGTGTTCTTCATATTAAATAAAAAGATCCAAGTGAGAAAACAGCAGCGCAGTGTGAACAAGAGCCACAACACCCGGAAGGTGACCAGCATGGGATCAGCCTTGGGCCAGTGCAGTGCTGTCAGCCCTGAGCAGCATAGCTGCCCTCCCACCCCATCCCCACCCAACAAATGCAGTCTAATGATAGCTTCCAAGGAAGAATCACGGAGGAGGAATCCAGTTCTTCTCTCAGTGACAGACTTTAATAGCCACAAGCTACCAGCTCTTCTTCCCAATGAAAGAAGATCTCAGCAAAGTTGCATACCTTCTGTAACTTCCAGTAAATCAAAACCTACTCTGCAACATGTGTGCAAGTTCATCATTGTAAGGAAAGGGCATCAACACAAAGCTATAAACTGAAAGGGATCACTGGCTGCTAGATGGAAGCACATTTTCCTTCAGATTGGACCTGTCCTACTGTAAAATGATCAACATTGGAAAACCTCTCCAAACCTCTTCATGAGCTTAGGAACTACAGCATCACAGAAATTAAAAGAGTCTCATGCACTAGGCAGAAATAGTTTCTTTCCAGGGTATTAATCAGTCAGCCTTAAAGAATTTTAAAATGAACCTTGTATTAATTTGGGCTGTGGTAAATTTTAGAGTAATGCTAATTGCTTGATATTAAAAGCCAAGAAAAGTACAGTGGTTCACATTGCTCTGTTTGTTTGGTTTTTTTCCCCCAAGAAAAAATACTATGACATCTTCTATTTTTATCAACTTCCTTTTGAAGTTTTTACACAAAGGTCCATTGTAGAGTGCTCCATAGCTGTTAGTATAAAAGCATGTTGAATGTGGTCTGACACAAGTACTGAAGCTTGTTACCATTAGAAGCCCCAGCTCCTTTGGCTCATAAAGGGAAACAGTAGTATTCCTTAGAAGGGTGTTATCCTCATACCTGGGTTCTATTATACACATGCAACATGGCAGCACAGCCTCCTACTACTTTTTTGATTTTTCCCTTGGTATGTTCTCAGCAACACTACACAAGCACAGAAGGATAGTCTGGGCCTGACATGCAAAATGGTAAGTACCTTTCTACTTTCCCAGATTAGATTTTCCTGCTACATTTGACAAGATTTAATTTGGTCTCAGGCTACTGATGGCCTGACCTTTATTTTCTCCTGGTTAATATTTTTTAGCATATTACACAGTTAATATAGTACAAAGACAAACACAGGAAAAAGTTCACCAAACCACATTCCATACAAGTCCTACAGTTTGCTCTGGTCAGGGTCTGGCAGGTTCAAGAAACAGGCAGAGCTTACCAATAAGGGATTTTTTGGCTGCTTCTGCACATGCCTACTCTGATAGTGGTGTGATAGGTGCTTTTCACTTCTGACATTCTCCAAGAAAGTCCAGGACAGTCGAACCTTGCCAGTATTGCATAACCTGTCACTTATTTTTGTAGCACCATTGTATCACTTTCAGTTTGGGTTTCTCTGGCTTTTTCCTCTTGACTGCCACTGGTTTCCTGATAATGCATCTCTTTCCATGATGCGTTTTCTTCCCTGCAGTTTCATTTCATGGCACTGTTTTGAAACAGATGCTCTGGCTACTTGCACAGTCAGCCCTGCCAGCTTCATGATTCTTCCTTGCTGTTTTTGACTGTAACCCTCAATTTACTAAGGCCTAATTGTAAGAGATAATGGGAAAAAAGACCAAGTAGGCAAAACATAAAATGTAATTTAAGACTTTCAAGCATACATTATCTACAGCATATTTGATTTTTCAGTAATAAGAATTTCTGGTTCCATGCTTTTTATTCTGGATTTAATGAAAACATGTTCTTTACGTAACTTAGTTGAAATAAAATGAGCTATCTAGTAAGAAAGAACCTCTGGGAAGGGAATTGGAAAATAATCTTTTGTTCCTCATCTTACCCTTGCTAAAGGGTTTTATTTATTTCAGTAGGATCATCACGTTTGTTTAAAACCACATAAAGTAGCTTTAAATGTGCATAAATCTGTATTCCAAAAAAATTACCAGCTTGCTTGCTTTATGTATAAAATTTATACATAATATTAATATTCAGTGATGACTCCATAGTTAGGATATCTGGCTACCCAGATATTAATGACATATCACAGTATGTCATAAGTATCTAATTTTGGGCTTCTAGTTTTGACATATCAATATCAGTGTTAATTTTTAATTTACATGAAGATTTCCCATAAGTACCACAGAAAACCAAGAAGTTATCTATGGCAATGTAATATTTGAAAGTCCTTGGATTTCAGCACTTGTTACTCAGGTTTTTTTACTGTAAGATGCCAGTGCATTTGGATGTAAAATGAGATATGGTTTCCTAGAAGTGTGGTGGATTAGCAAGCTTTTAGCAAAAACTGTCCGCTCCATATTTCTTCTTCTGTGATTTCCCTCTGTCTTTCAAGGAGAAGAAATAAGCTCTCTACACAACATTTCAAGTCAGTGATTTCCAGGAAAACAGAATGTTATGCCAGAGAACATCTTTGCTCAACAGTTTGCACGGGCCATTGGAATTTATGGTCCGTAATGTTAAAGACTGTTCATTGAGTATGAGATGATTTTTTTAGTCATAAGGCCACTCAGTGGTCATATGGCCATTGCATACAGACCCATGAGTGTGTTTTTATCAATTTAGAAGAAGTTGTACTTAACTTCGATGATTAGAGAGAACATTACCAAAAGCCCAAAACAAAGAGATAAACCACATATTAATTATCCTGGAATTAGCTTTCATGACGATACTTGTGCTAATACAAGCAAAAGTGGAAAAATTAGAGGGAGACAGATTTATTTTTTAAGTGTGAATTCCACAGTTTGAGGTAGGAAGAAGGCATGAATTGGTTCTATTCATTTTAAGCTATTGAGGTCCAAATCTGAATATTGCTGGGAATGTTTGTTAAGATAAAATGGTTGATGCAGTGAAATAAAACCAGAGATAGTACCCACGATCACATATTATTCAAAAACTGCAAAATATAAATTTTCAAATTTATGATGTCTGATAGGAAAAGTCCTGTGAAATAAGAAAATACATATATATTTGCAAAATGTCATTGTAACCCTCAGTATGTCAAACTCCTGTAGGTGTCACTAAGGTGGGTCAATTTTTCAGCAAGTCTGGAAAGATTTAAGACTGCAAGAGTTTCATACTATAAGGTTATGTATGTTCTAATAATTCAAGTAAGATAGATAGTTAAGATAGATTGGATGTTTTTGACCTCAAACTAAGAAAGTTGTTCTTTTTTTCCGTTGAGTTTTAGATTTCATTCACAGCTGAAATTTATGGCAAAACTCCAGGGTCCCGCTTTGTGTTTTCTTGACCTTGGGCCTGTTCTGTTATTATGTCAGGTGACAAAGCAGTCTGAATGGCTTAACCTCTCAGGTTACATCATTTCTTGATTGTAACCAAATTACAATGAAGAGCATTACCACCCACTCATCCCAAAGTGAAAATAGAGAAGTTCTTTTTGGTGGCCAATGCCTAGGACAGGCTATGTTGTATTTAGGAACACCGCACAAAAAATTACTCCAACAAATGGAAGGATCCAAGCTAAAGAGGACAAATCTGTATGCATGAATAACAAATGAAAATTTTACACAAAGACTTGGTGAGTATAACCAATTGCAATGTTTTGCTTAACTTTACTGTAAAACACATATTCCTGTCAGAGGAAACAAACTCAAAAGCTTCTTCATGAATGCAAACTACAGAATCAACAGCAGTGCCTGAGCTATCCCCAAACACTATTCCCCTGTATCTCAGGTGAATTGGTTGATAGTAGGGCTACAAGCCAGACAGAAAAACTGCAAGTGAGCTTGGACAGTGCTGAATACCTTACTATGAATAGGCCACAGTTTGTCACATTATTCATGCAATTGTGAGTCATTGCACTTTTAAAATGAACTATATTTTACTTTGAAATCTTAAACAATAAAAAATGTCAGGTTCAGTTATGTGCTCTCAGATTTGAGTTGTAAATGGCCTTTTATAACCACAGACACTATTTTGATAGAGTCTGTAAAACGCACATACAATATGAAATATGAAGAGAGGAGAACATAATGTCACACAATTATACTTTTCACCCTTGCTGAAATTTCAGCTTTTCACAGAACACCCACCATCAAACATCTAAAGATTACTTTGGAGTCTCACAAAGGGTTAAGGCATCTTGTTTGGCATTAGATATTTGTATAATGAGCTTTTACTGAAGTAATTAAAATTTGTTTATAATTAATACAGATGAATTGGTTTCTGCACAATAATAGTTAGGAGATTAACAAAGGCCACATTTTGGCAACAGGACTACATTCTTTTCCAAGTGCTGTGGGACTTTATCCAATGAATGTCTGTCCAATCCGGCTGATTCTTCAGAGATGCCATATGGCACTGCTATGCATTACAATTTTTTTTCTAAAAGGCAGCCATATGACATAACTGATCTTCAAAACGTTGTCAGAAGGCATTACCTAGGTAGGCTGCGAGCTGCTTTCCAAAAACTTAGCAAGCACAGGGGCTATTAATTATGAGCAAAAGAAATGTGCACACACACGCTGGAAAGTTGGCATCCTTTCCTCTCTAGTCACAGCTGAGCATCCCTTAAACTGCTCAAGCTAGGAAAGTGAAGATGGATTTATCTTTTTTTAACTTGACACATCTTCTCCTAAAATTTTAATGCAGCAATTTCACAATCAACTTATCTCAGAAGTGTCAGCACATCTGACCCGCAATGTCCATGAACATCTTATTTTACCAGCAGCATGTGTTCTTACACAAACTGCATTGCTTTCACTAGCACATTTTCTTAGATCAAGAAATTGTTGGCTTAACACACCCTCTCAAATCAAGATGATACATACTGTCCTTGAAGTTAGTAATATTATAGAGATAGAGATGGAGACAGATAGAGATAGATAGAGATAGATATATAGATATAGTACATGCACCACATCACTATTGTCCCCTCTGCCATATGACAGCTGCTTAGGGTGGAGATATTTTAATGGATATACTCGGAATTCCAATTATATATCCTGTATATTTGGAATCAAATTAAATTATTGTTGTTTTTCTCTCATACTTTCATTCCCTTCAGGTATTGTGTAGCCATGTAGACTAGTATGTTATTCTTCTGGTGATTAGCAAAAAGAGGCTTCTGCAAGGATATCAAAAAGTTATAAAAGGGATTGCAGAGGTCAGGCATGATCTTGAAGACTGGAGGCTAATGTCAAAAATCACACACAGAAATTGTTTTGAGGTGGCTTATACTTGCACATCAGTCAGTAGTAGGGGGTTAATGTGGCTGGCATTGTACATCTGGTGACAGAAGTGTTGAGTGCTGAAACGTTCTTTCCTAACAGGTTCCTGGAGCAGTGAATGTCTCACATGGAAACTATTCACATGCTACAGCTATCTGAGAGCTTGATATTTCTCACAGCTCAGTATGTAGGGGAGGAGTTCAATGCAGGTAGGACAGTTTGTGACACTGGTGTAAAGGATTCAGCAAGACAATGCTGAACCAAAAGACAGGAAATACATGCAGAAGGCTATGAATAACATTTCATGATTTGGTTTCTTAAAATGTTCATTGACAACTCATGAGTTATCTCTGTCTCATTTTGCTCTTCACATCACATTTGTGAATTCATAAATGGAAAGAATTCTTTCTTACAGTGTTTGAAAGCCAGGATATTGATTCCTTGGAGAGACCAATCGTATGGATAGGAGCTGCTTTAAAGTTCATCACTTTTAATTTCCTGGATATTTTCTGCAATAAGAAAGGAAAACTTCTTTCCCCTGGTCCATATGTGTATTGCTCTTCACTCAACTTTTGTGGAAGATGTGTTTTCCTTAGACGTGATTTTCCAGGTAACCTCAATGGGACACCAAACCCCTGAAATACCTGTAAAATAATGTAACATACACTTAGAGAACTGGTGGATAAAGATTGACTTTTAGCCTGAATTTGCTAGCCTTAAAGAAGATGCCTGCTCAAGTCAGTTACCACTTAAAAACATGGAGTAAGGCATTTGCCAGCCTTCAGATTGGAAGCCAATGAAATCTCTAAGCACTACGTGTTTTAATGTTTTTTCTCATGATTGCAGCACATTAAAATGATGTTATAATCCATGCACCTGTTAATTCTTCTTGTGTGGCTTTTAGTGTGATGTAACGTGTGCATTTCAAGAGTGTATGTTTGGACTTTAGGAGCAGAGTAGATGGACATTTCTACTGATCAAAGAATATTCAATAAATAACGAGTGCACACATAATTCAGAAAGTTCTGAAGTATCAGAAAAACCAGAAGTGTTTTTCTGAAAAACAGAACTGTAAAAGTTAAAAACGTGCCTATATTCTCTGCAGTGTGGCTGCAGGTAAATGGTGTATCTTTTGCTAGTATTAGAATTGAGGAGAATTTGCTACACAGAGAATTTTCTTTCTTGTTTTATGACACAGCTTCCTTACAAGGGGATTTCTTTAGGGTTGATGCAGCAAATTGTGCTTTAAAGAATGCATATGTTTCAGAGATAAAAGCCTGAAGGGGACATGCATATGACACGAGGGCCAGAGATGAGAGAGCCAACAGCTGCCATGTTCTCCAGGCGCTGTGGTCCTCCAGCCCGGCAACTTTGCCTGGGAGAAGAGACTGCTTTGCAGTGTTGTCTTGTTTGCTCCTTGTTCTGCTTGATATGTTTTTCTGAATCAGGTTACATCATAACTTTTAAACAGGGAGCTGTTATAACACAAAAAAAAATATTGACTGTAACAGCTGTTTCATAAGTGTTAAAAGTTTACCATGAAAGCATGAATTAAGGCAGATTTATGATTATGTTATTTTTAACATTTCTTTGGGATAAAAACATATTTAGAATACGTGCAGCAAAACCCCTTATGTAAAGTAGTTATTTGACATGTAGAAGACACACTCTCCAAAGTTTAAGAACTTGTTATTTTTCATAATACAAAAAGCAATTAGAATATGTTATGAACTAATGTCAAACTATATCCTTGAGCTGAAGAGATGCTGATTCACAGAAATTTTAAATATGTCTTGAACTGATAAACTTTCCATTTGTTTATACAATTGAAAGATACTTAAAACAACCAAGCCAAATCATTCTTAATTTCAATTATATTTTATTTTCTTGGTGGCAGGTTTCACTTGGAGGGAAGTTTTCTAGTTGATTTAAAACACCATAAAAGAGGATTTGTAATGGAAATCTCTACCCTTGCTGTAACAGCATTAGCAGGTACCAGCCTCTAACAAAAGTCCATACTCTGCCATGATGTACTGAAAGTGAGGTGAATAGAATGCCATTATTTGAAGTGAGAGGAAATGAAATTCAATTCATCCACCTTAATAGAATAGTCTTATATTTAAGAGATAATGTCAGCAGAATAGAACATTGTCACAGGAAAATTAACTGCTGCTGCTGCTACATGAACACCAGGGCAAAGCTGAGGTACTTAAAATAAATATGGGGCTAAGCTGATGGTTACTTTTGAAATAGGAAATCCTGATCCTGTGACAGTGTTCTGCTATACAGATGACTTGTTTATCCTGAAGCATAGCAGAACCACAGGATCAGGGATGCTTCTTTGGGGACAAGCTTGCAAGGTTTCCCTCCACCCTTCCATTCCAGTTCTATGATCTCTCTCCAGCTGTAATGTGCGCTCCTTTCTTGGCAGTCAGTTGGTGGAGATCGGTGCGTTGATATGTGTCAAAAAGTGCCTCCATCCTAAATATGGAGTGTTTAAAGACAAATAATTTCCTGTTGCAAATTTCTAGGTCTGCCTTCTTCCTAAAATACTGTCTTAGCACAACACCCATTGAAGCCCACTGTGGGATGGGGAAATGGGTCCAGCAGGGACACAAAAGCCTTCAGCCATTAACATTGCCTCCAAAGTCCGTAGCAATGAAGTGACAGCCCCACTGACAGATGCAGACAGGATCACCCCACCTGGCAATGTCTGTTGTGGCAATGATGCTTTCTTCCGTTGCTGACCTCTTGTTTCTGTTTGCACACACAAGTGCTCTGAAAGGCCGTGCTGGATGAAGTCCAAGGTGTGTTCCCTCAGCTCCTCTTCATATGAGAATCGAGCACTGAAGCCAGGTGCAAAACTTTTCAGCCAGGTGTTGAATTCTGTCTTGGGACATTTAATCAGCACGGGGATTTGGAGGCATATAAGCAATGTGGGTGTGATTTTAATTCTTCCACTGGTTGCCGCTGTGCTGTCCCTGCAGAGGATGGAGAAAGATGCTGTGGGCACTGATACGTGCTGGGGAGGGGGCAGCGGGCAGAGGTTTTCCATTCTTGCCCTACTGGACCTGTTGTGCTCCTCACAAGAGTGTTTTGAGTTTTATGGATACCAGCCAAAGAGGGGAAAGCCTTTTTTACATTGGTACTTAATAGATTTAATGTCCTATGTATAAGTAAGTAATCAAGTTGTTTCAAATTGTGTGTTTTCTTATTATTCAAACACCTTTTGCACTACATTCATCAACATGGGTCTGAATCTTTCCCAGTGCAAAGAATGGTGAACAATTCCCCTGAAGTACATGACTCTCACCTTGTGCAGAATGGCAAAATTCAGCTGATGATGATTAACCTGAATGAAAACAGTTTTATATTATAGATCCCATTTATTTTAAGGCCAGAAAAGACCATCATGATAATCAAATCTAGTTTCTTGCATGACACACATACTAGAACTTTACAAAATAATTCCTGCATATATAGTTCAGTAACTTGTAGTTGAGTTAGACTGTATTATTTCTCTTAAGACATGCAGACCAGGTTCCATGTGATGAAGACTTGCCACATACCTGAGCAATTTCTGCCAATATTCAATTAAACTCAAGTAAAATTGAACTCAAGCAAAGTGATAATTTCTAACATAATATATAGGTATTGCTGATTGTTACCTTCAGCATTATGGACTCTGACACAAATTACTTCTGTCTGTAATAATAAAAAGTTTGAATACAAATAACATATCCCTAGAAAAACCTTTATTTACTTATAAACCACAATTATTGAATATAAAATACTTTAATATGCCATGTTTCCTCTGTCATGTTGCTAACAATTTTTTTTTTTAATTTGTGAACAAAGATCTTTATATCTTGATAACTACAGCAGTTTACAAGCATTGCAAATAACCTGTTATTGTTTTATTTTCCCCAATTCCTAGCACTGTTTTCAAATATTCCCTGATTCAGATAGAATATATTGTGAGGGACAGTAATAGAGGCATCACATTAATCAGCAAATTAAAAGCAAACAGATGAACGTGGTCTTGCATACACTTTATGTCCAAATTGTAGAATTCCAGATCACAGAATGAATGTGAAAACATCATAATCGTCTATGTCTGATGCATTAAAAACAGACCATAAAATATTTGATTAAAGTACTTTACCTGAATCTCAAAATGTCCTTGAGATACAGATATTTGGAGGCCAGGAACATATCCTAAGAAGATATCACAGCATTTGCCATGGGTTTTTTTCACTTCTTCAAGCAACTGCTGGTGCTTAGCTTACTCTCAGGAGCTGACTGGGAAAGATGTAGTTTTGTTCTGAACTGATAAAGCAATTGTTATTGTCTTTATTCAGACCTGAATTGTTCCTCTTGACCCAAGTGCAGTGCATCGAAGTAAAGTTTTACTTTGATAAAGTAAAAGAATTCAAATGTTCTGCCTGGTAAGCTTGCACAGATCTCACTACTACGAGCAATGCATTTTTAGAAGTGTGGTTCAGTCTAACCTTTCAGACCCACTATCAAAGCGAGAATTGCCATAAAGACATCACCATGTGTAAAACAATTGGCCCTCAATCAGTTGTCAAAAACTTGAAATTACAGCTAGATCATATCTTCCTTTATCTGAGAAGCCTCCTAGATATGCGTTTCGCAGACTGGCAATTACTAGTCTACAGGACAAGAACAGTTACAAAGTTAATTACCTGTGATTATCTTACAAAAGATGGTGATTATATAGCTGAATGACAAAAGAAGAGTGCTCATGGAGACAAAAACAGGCGGCACCGTAAACTGATAAAAACAGGACCACCCGTTGTTCAATTAGAAATCGCCCACTTCAGTTTATGTTGCTATTACAGCAACACCTTCCCCATTCTCCTCAATCTCCTTGCTTTTTCTCAGAGGAAATACTAACCTCGTGAAAGACCTACATATCTTTCCTTTCTCAAGGCTGTTCTCTGTCTTCAAAGTTTCACCGTGAGTGTAAAAGACTCTTGAGAGCCGACACAAGGCACCGTGCGGGAAAGGGGCAGCCAGCACGGGGCCGTCTCCTCCCCCAGCTTGTTTGCGCATTTACGCAAACCTTCTAGACCTTATCATATCTCCCTGACTCATCCTCTAGCCTGCTGAATAATAACAATGAGTTCCAGCTGCTGAACGGCAAATCTGAGCCCCGTTCAGAGTCCCAGCCCTGCAACACGTGCGGGGCCAGTGGTGGACATACGAACGCAGCAGCGTCTCTTAAGAATTTGTTTCCAAAAAAGGAACCCCCCTGATCAGGAAGTCACACACCTGTTCTGTGATAAAATTTGTTTACAAAAATCTCATTTTTGCAAAAGCCCACCTTTCTTTAGACAAATGTCCTTTAAAATTTCACAAACATTTTGCCTTCCTTGGGGCTTTTGCTTCAGTCCAGGAATCAGGTTTTTTCTCTCCGCAACGTTTATGATTTTGGTAGTCACAGGTTCGTGTGTTGAAGGTTTTAGCTGTTGTCTAATGGAGAAAATTATCCATAAGCATCGAGGTGAGTCAGAACTTGCACACACTGTTAGCATTCCTTCGGGTTTCCTTAACATGTGTGTGAATGAAGGTTTTATTATACAAATATTAATAGGATTCCAAATGCATGTCTGTAATTTGATGGTCTTCACAGCATCCTTGGGACTTCTCAGGAAGACGCCCGTGGTGTTGCAATTAGGAAGAGCAGTGGAAGCAGTGTTCCTAATATTCCAGTAAAAATATTTTCATAAATGCACTTAAATGTAACCAACTTATAACTGACTCCCTTGTACTTAAGTTCTGAAAATATCCCAGCCAGAGTCTGTGCACAGGGAATTAAATAAGGCAGTATAATTAGGCCATATAATTCAAGATAAGACTGCATAAGTGTTAGTGTGCAGGCTACAGCCATGTTTGAAAGCCTGTGATGGGAAAAAAAAATTTGAAATACAATTTCAGCCCTTAAATAAGTATGAGAGCTTTAAACTTTTCTATCAACATGAGTAACTGCTCATCAAGGAGGCAAATGAAGGATCCTTTCCCTTCTGGCCCAGTTTTCAGAGTACAGACAGCTCACTGTTGGAGGTATTGGCTACATTGCTCCATGGTAAAGACGGTGACTGTGCAAAGCTCCCAACCTTTGGATTAAAATACCCTACAAATCCAGCACTCAGATTGTTATAATTGCTCCAGTCTACCCGCTGTGCCCTCACTGTCATGCTGCTGTGCCTGATACATTTCATTTTAGTGGATGAGGATCCAAACAAATTCTTAGGAAAGCTAGTCTGCTGAGGACTACAGAACATGTAGCACAGATTTTGGCCCAGCATCTCCCAAAAAGCAACACTTTCTGTGTATGCCGAGAGCACCTGGTGCGTGGGGAAGGAAGCATCACTTGACACTCTGCTCCTCCACGTTTGCCCAGTGTAGCACCTTCCTGGCTGGAAACCAAAGGGACATGACGAGGGAGCTTCATAATCAGCCAGGGAAGGGAACAGGCTGAGCCAACGCTGACACCGGCCCTGCTGCACTGTGCTCCTGCTGATTTCAGTAGGTGTTGGATGTGCATTTTTGAAGGGCAAATTTACCTCCAGCTTAATAAGCATGATAAGTCATAGATTTGCTGGGAGTAGGAGTAGAAGCCCTCCCGCATCTGTTAGCACATTATTAGCACAGCTTGTTATGGGGCCTCACGTGATGCAGCCCTAGTCGCAGGACGCAATTACAGATGAATTCCTGCTTTGCCGCCCCCACTGACTCAGCATCGCAGCTGGAGCTAGCCACAGTCACATTGCAGGAGGTGAAAGGTACTCTGAATTATAGATTTCCTTTGACCTTTTTTTGGTTTAAATTAAGGATATCATCCAGGAAAGTGCCTCTAGCCAGGACACTGCTTAAACATATGCTTAACTTCCACCAGGGGCTGGTGCTCATCAGTGGAGATGAAGTGCTTGCTTACAGTACAGTGTGTGCATAGACACTACCCCGATGATGATTAAATACCTTTCCAAAGAGGAGAATAAATGACAGTTTCCTATAAAAATGGTGGCCAGCATAGCTCCTGAAATCTAGAAACACCCTCAAATTCATGAAAACATTAACTTAAAATTCAGGGCAGATATTGAATTTCATCTATACAGAGTATAGATACAATAAAGGGGAATAGTATGAAAATTATACATATTTCAAAAGGTAAAAGAAACAAAGACTGTTAATTGAGAAGATAAAAAGTAGATATTAGTATGCCATCACAGAAGGATATCAATCTGAACAAAACAAACTGCTTTACAAACTCCGTAAGTGGGAATTAAGGTCAACTTAGTGTCTTTTCATCAGAGTGTTTTCTATGATAACTCTGTAAGTGCTCTTAATATATAACAAATAATCTCAGGGCAAGGATCTGTTTGAAGGAGATATGATTGATGACCTATCATCTCTAATTCACTGTTTATACTCGTAGTGAGCCTATTGGGAAAATACCTCATTCATCAGGGTATTAGTGAATTCAGCCAACGTATGGCACCTTCATTTTAACAAACTAAAGGAGAAAAGCTAAATGGGGGAAAATTGACAACCATCTCTGATTCTATGATAATGCAATTAGGCTGCTCCTCTCCAGAGCTTTTGCTAATTCACAAAACAGCTTCAGTCGGCAGGTCATAAATATATGATCATTTTTCACACTTTGAAAAGTAATGATGCCTTGACACGAATCAATAAATCTTGCTGAAGTCATTTATACTTTTGTGTTGTGCATACAAATCAGTTTAAAAACAACTATATATTTTTTTTTACTCTTACGTGGTATTTGTTTACAAACAATCATTTCACAGAGGCTTCCGTGTTCCTTGTGTACACAAAACTCAAAATGAAATTGCTGCCTGTTTTCAAGACCCAGCAATCCTAGGCCAGGTCTTATGGCTGTTAGAATCTCATAAAGTCTGATGAAGTTGTATAAGGAAAGGAAGGTGAGAGGGGAATGAGGCAAGATGGCATTCTCTTTTCCTTCTCACTTGGCTTTAAACTTCCTTCTGAAAATATGTTGGGGCTTTCCCAGTAAATATTGAGATTCCCATTGTTAATTCATGTGAGTTCTCACTCTGTGCCTTCAGCTGTCTTTGGGGAGAGGCAAGTGTTAGGCTTGCCATTATGCACTATAATGCTACATGGAAGAAAAGGACAGACACTCTACGATAAGATAGGATATCAGAGCATCAAAACTTCTCCTTTGGTCTCAGGACAAGTGCAAGAAGAACCATACCTGATTGCTGCATAACAAGTGAACCTCACCACCTGTATCATTTAGTAGAAATTTTAAATCCAATGATATTCTTATTCAAAGTCTGTCTTCTCATAGGATTATGACATATTACGTGGTTCAGGTAAGTATAATAAACACCCAAATATGTGTGTATGCAAATAGGAACAGTGCATGTCACTGTTCTGCAACAAATGAAAGTTATCTCCTTCTGCCTCCTAAGTTTTGTGGTTAACAACTGAATAAAATGCAAACACATTCCTTATGTCATGAGTATGATCGAACTTTACCTGAGGCAGATATATAGAAAGATAACCAATAAAACTGAAATGCTAGCCACTGATTCAGTGATAAAACTGTGTCGCACAACTTAGCAAAACATAATTCGTGTTGTACAGTCTTGCTATACATCCAGGAGCATACAAATTCACAAAAGCATACTGTGGCAAAGGAATGATCAGGAGTGATCCTCAGTAAATGTAAAGATGCACAGGCTGATAAATACTTCAGGTAGCTGCTGATGTTTGCCTTGTTGCTAAAATACTTACACGTTTTTGTGTATTCTCCCTGTGTATTTTGCCCTGTCTCAATTATTTGATCTCTATTATGATAAGTAGCCAGTTTGCAATGCACTGTGCATCTAAGCCAAACACATACAGTACCTGGATGAAAAATTAACAGTGAATTAAAGTGCAAGCTGCTGTATGTAATGTATTACTTTATGTAATTTATATTTGACATACTTAAGTAATAAAATAATAATATTTTAAACAAAGACAGGATGTATTTTTTTGAATAGACATTAAATACCACATTATGAAATAGTACTTCAGTAGTAATTTTAAACAGTGTTAGTTTTCAATCATATATTCTGTAATGAGTATTTGAATAAAATACTGAGGTTTGGGTTTCAAGCTGATGGCAATTAATATAGCTTTGCTGAAGTTAGAGGGAATTTGTCATGTGCTTTAAGTGTATGTGATTTTCTGAATGAGAGCCAGGAGAGAATCTAGACATTATATCTCCCCCGATGTCTGATGCTCAGCCTCATGATTTTTGAATTTCAAGGGAGAAAGAAAGAGTGCCTCAATAATTGTGTCACTGGCCTGCTTACCAGAGTCATCTGTAACAGACCGGCCCAGCATCCATAACTGCATCATCTTCTGTCAACTTAATCTGGTTTCCAGCACTGCTGAAGGTGTGATATGCATTTTGCAAAGGTTTTTACAAGGAAAATATTTGGATTAATGATATAATTTAGTGGCAATTTAGTGACAGTAGGTCTCAGTAGAGTGACAATAGGATTGAAAAAGTAAACCGGTGGGATATACTTGATTGTGACTGTTGGGCCGGCAGCAGGGAAGCTGCAGGGGTCACACTGATTGGCATTGTCACTTTCCCCATTCATCAAGCAAGGCCAGACTTCCCAAATCATTTACCAGATGGGGCAGCTCGTCAGTTTAAACACCTGATATGAAGCCATCCGTCATCTGATAACATGATCGTTGGGCTGCAGCTGGCTCGGTGCTCTGCAGCCTGAGTGCACATGTGATGGACTGGAGCCAGGGAAGCAGGCTTAGCAGTGCTGTACTCCCCTGATAGGATTTGCAGCCCTCCACTGGACCATGGAACAGGTGGAGACGGAGAGAGAATGAAAAAATTACCATGTGTTGCAGGGATTAGAGAGCACACACTTACCACTCCACTTGAATACCAATCAAAGGACAACCTTGAGCCAGACGAATTTAAGGCCATCTATGATGTAATAAGGAGAATATAGGTTCTTGCATATGTTGACATATCTTCATTTTCCTACAGGGTTTTGAAGGGATACTTGGCAATACTGTAATCTGCCTTTTGTTTTCTAATGTGGAAGAGAGAACAGATATTTGGAAATACAGCCTTTTTCTACTTTCTTTTTCAAAGGACATTTAAAACCAGGAAATCTCTTAAAAGAAAAGAAAAAAGAAAAAAAGAAAAAAAGAAAAAAGAAAAAAAAGAAGAAAAAAAGAAAAAGAAAAAAGTGTATTTCTACAAACTTTCTACAATCCTATTAGTTTTTCTCAGCAAGACAACAGTCTGACAAGCTAGAGAGGAAGTACTATAAATTCAAAATATGATGATGCTTACTGAAAGTCAGTCCTGCTTTTCAGATTTCCCCAGTTATTGAAATGCTCAGATCTTCCTGATTTCAAAGGAGTTAGGTGCCTACATGGCCCTGAGGGTCTGTCTTTTAGTGCCTCTGGAACAATAATACTGCAACTCCTTTCTCAGATATCAGGTACCTTGGTTTTCATCTTGGGCAAATCCCTCCTGGGAGAATCACTCTGGGGTAGGTTCTCTGCTGCAGTGTTACCAGGTACAGTAAATGACTTTAATACATAAAGGTAACTTCCAGAAAGTGATCTGGTTTTCTGCCCAAACAGAATATTCACCAGCCTCCCTGGGGGCATCACAATAACAGGATTTCTTTCATAGAGTTGTAGAATCATAGAATCATAGGATGGCTTGGGTAGGAAGGGACTTTAAAGATCATCTAGTTTCAACCTCCCTGCCATAGCCAGGGTCACTTTCCACCAGACCAGGTTGCTCAGAGCCACATCCAACATGGTCTTGAACACTTCCAGGGATGGGACTTCCACAGCTTCTCTGGGTAACCTGTTCCAGTGCCTCACAATTTTCTCTGCAGAAGTGTGTATCAGTTGATCCCATTTTGGTGCACACATCCTGGAGGCATTCCTTCTCCTCAGAGCAGATGCCTCTGCACACCTCCTCCTCCTCACAGCCTGATCTCACAGCTGCACCACAGCTCTGCGGGGTGTGGAGGACCAGAAACAGCATTTTGGTGGACAACCTCTTGGTGGAGAGACTGGCACCCTGCCATAGAGCTGTGGGCTGAACTGGGCTCCTCTGCTCCAAGGCAGGTCTCCCTCCATGTGCCTCAAATTATAACAATAGGGAAACCATGTCCCTCCCCTAATGGTACAAGGACAAAAGTCTTTGGGAGCACTGAGTGCCCCTTGGTCTTCAGGATCCAACGCTGCTTCATCCAAGGAATAACAACTCACCAACCTGCTTGAGGTGTCAGTGCTGCTGTTATTTCAGGATGGAGACAAGGGAACTCACCCCTATGGAGGATACATATGGTCAAGGACAGGATGCAAGATGTGTATTATCAGTGTATATATATCCTTTCCCTCAAAAACAATTGCTTATGCAAAATTCTTCCCTTGACTGTGTTTTTTCCTTCCTGAAAATTGTTGCCAGTGAAAGATCTGCATGTGTGTGAAGATTTTATTTCTTTCAGTTCTGATTGCTATTAAGACACATGCCCTTGAAGCAGTTTTTGTGTTGAATTGTTCCCTGTTTTTTTTTTTTGTAATTTTATTTTAGGCTTTGTTACAGTTATGTGGAGTAAATTGATTAGAAGTTTAAGGTTTAGGATGTGGGTTTTTTGTTGGTTTTGTTTGGGTTTTTTGGGGGGAGGGTCTGTTTGTTTGTTTGTTGGAGTTTTTGGTTTGTGTTTTTTTTTTTTTTCAAACAAAGTCAGAGGAGACATTCAGACTTCACTTCTTAAAAGGTTTCATCTTTCCATGGGAATTATCCTGCAATCGCAGTGTGAAATAAGTTCTTTTGTGAAAAGGGGACACTCTTTTGTCAAATCCCCATTACCCAGCTGTAGACACTTAAAATCATCAGAGATACTATAATTTATGTTTGAGCCAAATGGAATAAGCTGTAAGGTGTTGGCTGAAAGGCCAAGTTAAAAAGATTGTCATTTGTTTGTTATACACCTTTTGTCTTACTTTCATTTTTTAAATATATACTCTATGCTCATTTTCTGTTGGATAATTCTGCTTCTTTTTCTTTTTCAATGACTGTCTTTTTGCAAGATTGATAGTAGGGGACTAATCTCAGATATGAGGAAAGCCTAGAAAACCTGCAAAATTGTATACAGAGATACAGCATTTAAAAGGTGAAAACTCATGAAAGGATCATAGGAAATAACATAAATTTTGAGAACTAGTCAGATATCTGTAGACATACAGAAAGATCCTTCCTTCCTTCCTTCCAGCAGAGATAGCAGAAAAGTTCAGCAGAAACCTGAGAATGAATTACTGAAAAAAAAAAATGCCCCATGGCTGATTAACACAAATAAGTAATGATATTTTAGTAATGAAACAGAAGGTTTTATGCTGGCAATATACCTTTAAATCTGTTTCTGTTGACAACTGCTTTTATCCATCTATAGAATAATAATTAGCAACTTCAAACAATAACAAGGCTATTTTATGAGAGGAATCATGACTTTATTCCCAGCATAAAAATGGAGAAGCTGAGACAGATGAAGTGATTTTATATCCCTATGAGGATTAACTGATGGTCAGAACTTAGGTTTGGTTTTAAGCTGTAAGAAAGTTTTGGTTTTGGTGTTGTTTTTCTCCTTTACTTTTAATATAACAGCTAAATAATGCACACTGATGTACAGATGATTTGTGAAGAAAGTACAAATCAGAAAAATAAGAAATGACAAAAAGTGGTAGATGGTGACAGAGGGTTATCTTCCACCTAAATTTGTACAAGTATTTAAAAGAGCATCATCTGAGTTTTTATAATTTAATGTATGGGTATCTTTAGATGCCTTACTTGCCTAAGTATGGTGTTACATTTATTTAGAAGCAAATAGCTGAATTAATTTAATCTCAGTCTTCTTTATTTTAATTTGTTGTTGATAGAAAATAAATAATCTCCCTAAAACATCAGGTATTGAAATGAAAATCCAAATTTAAGAAGCAGTCAAAACAGGAAAAACATGCAAGCTTTTAACTGGATGTCTCTAAACACAGGATATCCAAGGTTTTCAATTCTATTTCTCACATCTTTCAAATCTTCAACCACCTCCCACTCAATTTTTTTTCCACTCTGAATCCTGAAACTCAACCAAGTTCTTTCTATACAGCACCATGGAGAAAATATAATAATAAAATCCAATAATAATAATATCAGTTGTCATGGATGTACAGAAAAATTTGTAGAAGACACCCTGAATACTTAAAATTACATATTTACATGTCTTCTCTGCATCTTTAACACAGAAGTAAAATTCATTTCTTGATGATAACCTTGGTGCCAGAATGTCACATTCTCTTTTTATTCTCCTTTCCATTGCAGACAAGGAGAAAAAAAAAAAAAAAAAAGGAAACACATTACAATCCTCATATGTAAATTCTACAAGCTTTACTGTTCTCCTCAGGTGTGCATGCCAAGTTTTCATTATGAAGGCTCCCTGCTGTGAAAAAAAGGTACATTTTCACTTTCATGTGTCTGTTCCTTTGTGGTAGAAAGGCTTGAAACATTAATGAGTAAACTAAACTAAAACTGTACAGACATTCCTGCAGGAAATTGGGTAAGTTTCTGATTCTGAGGGGAAGAAATTCAAGTAGGTCAATAAAATCGTGTGATTTTGACACTGTGAAGTCAGTTGTCTCTAAGGAGTTACCCATGCTATTTTTATTCATGTTAATGGCATTTTTATGCCCTGGTGTTTTGTTTTGAAGATTTTATCCCACTGAACCAGACACAAAAAGAAAAAATATTTAAAAAAAGGGCATGGGATAGAAAAATAATTTCTTCACAAGTTGAAGGCTGATATCTGTTATGTTTTTTTCTTTCTCAAATCATTTTACTAAGTCATCATTTCATTCCACCTTGAGGTATGTTAGATGCAAGATTAGTGACAAGTATGGTATCTTAATTAAGCCATCATTATTTATAGCTATAAACCATTGCACAATAGGTTAAATGGGTATATTAGTGACAATATAAATTTAAGACCAGTGTATACATCAATACTCTTAGATATATAAATTAAAAGTAATGCTTGTTTGCTCAATAAATATCAATACTTTTTAATAATAAAAAGGAAAAATAATTTGTCCTTTCATATAGGTAGAATGTTGATGTGGCAGAGTTCACTGGAAGTCTTACAGTAAAACAGATTTAATTGATAACAGGGTATTTAACATTTAAATTGAGAAATAATTTGATAAACTGATAATTTAAAAAAAATAAATAAACCAAACAGCCACCGAGTCTTTCTAGAAATTGTGGTTGTTTGTTGAATAAATTGCTTTGACATGAACAGCCAATGGAAAAATAAGAAATCGTTTTTCTCTTGCAGGAAGTGTAAATATTTATTTTTCAATTTCATTAACTAACCAATTCTTTTTCCAACCTAGATCTAGGTTTTTAGTTTTCCCAAGGATGAAGCAGAGATCCAGGCAGATTCAAGTAAGGAGTTTGCTGTAGACTGTTCAGTCTCACCAAGCATATCTCAGCAGAACACCATAAATTTATTCCAAAACAAGATTGGAGACTGAGATTCTTCACTCAGAATGACAATGAACTCTTGTCTAAGAGAGAGGGAAAAAAAAGGAAACTACCGCATCAGGTACATCATATTCTTAAATGCTAGTGAAAATAGGTTTTATTTATGTTTCTCAGAAATGAGATAACTCAATACAATATTCAATATTTGGGACACAACCGGAAGTCAACCATCATTCTGCGCTATTCTGGCTGGTTCTATTAGCTAGACCTGCAACAGAAACAGAAGAATGGTGGACTTTTTAAGGAGAATGGTGGTTCTTGAGCCCAACGGCCTGATACACAGCCGTGAAGTGCCAGGATGTCCCCCTACCACACACCCTGCTCAGGGTGCCCAGGAGGTGGTGGCTCACACCCAGCCTTCAGGCGCATCCCCAGCCTCAGGCCAGCTCTGGCTGGTGCCCACCGGCGGCAGGACCTCCTTCACCGCAGCGCCCTGCTGCCAGCCACACGGGCAGAAAATGCTGCTGGCCTTCCCCTTCATTTCCCTTGATTAGGTAAATATCTTTGATAAGAAGGGAAATTAGACCTCAATGTCTTTGATAAGAAGGGAAATTAGACCAAACTTTCTTGCCAGTCTTTCAGCTGCATGCAAGTTTCCCAATTTCTGTGTGTTTCATGCAGCAACCTGTTTCTGAGAGGAGGTGTACCTGGTCACAGACTACCAAGGATCTCTCTGATAACACTGTGTTCTGTAATGTGATAGAATCACGTCTGCTAAATATTACAATAGTACATTTTTTTTTAATCGCAAAGTGCTTGACAAACATTATTTAATTACTTTCCATACCACCATAAACCAGCTAAGTTTAATTTTCTGTATTCACAAATGGAGAAAGTGAAATGTAAGGGTGTTAAGTGACTTGACCACAAACCAAGTAACTCCAGCAGCTGGAAATACAGGCCCTGATACAGGAAACTACTGGAGCAGATGCTTAACTTACAGTATTGAAGCGTTCAATACAAGACAAACATTTTAACAGAAAGGCAAAATACTGCATGGAAAATTCTCCAGTCGTTCCACTCTTTAGCTACTACTACTACAAAAAAAAAAGGAATACTAGCCTTAACTTGCCATCTAACAGCTTGCAAATAGCCCCTGATATACCTTACAAAAATATTGCACTCTCTATTGTTTGCTCACTTCTCCCAGATAATACTGATCCAAGTTCCAGAGCACTACTGAATCTGGTCGGAAAAAGAGAGCAGACTTTGATTTTTTTTAAGATTTATACCAGTGCTTGCTAAGGTAGGAGTCCACACTTAGGCAGGCATACTGCAAGAAGAATGAAAGAGCCAACAGAATAGAAAAATCAGGCAATGTCATTCGGGGTCCTGTGAGTGATAGGTCGCCCAGTTCCTGCTCTGCCTGCTTGTGTGGCCTGCTTTGCTGGTGGAGAGCAGTTTTATCAGCACTCAAGATTCAGTTGGGATAAGCATTCTGACTTTATCAAAATCTGGACAGCAAATCTGCTCAGGAGAGGTTTTCATCAGGTCTCTGGTAAATTGTAGTGTTAGCTGGTCACAAATACCTGAGATTAGCTTCTTGATTTTCTCTGCCTTTGGCAAGAAATGCAAATAGTATTAACATTTAGTAACTGTAGCTTACAGTTCTCAGTAATTAAGAAAAGATTCAGTTCAGTCTGGTTTTGATCACCCATTTTGACCCTTGCTATAACTCCAAATTTTAACTCGATAAATACGTCGGTACCACATTTATAAATGAAAATTTTTGAACCTGAGAAGCCTCGGAATCCTTGCATCTAGGGATTCACTTCTGAGCGTGTTAATACTGAAGCACATTCCTCTGTAAATTCCTGGGACTTGATTCATCCCTTCCAGCAGAGGTATGGAAAAGGAAATGCCTATTTTAACCACATAGTAGGCATTTGGTCTAGAGCTACCTTCTGCCAGAGACCACCTCTACTATCTGTCATCTCTTAACGGCTTCAGTTTTGTTTTTCAGGAGAGAACCCACTGTAGGGCATTTACCTGGGGCAGCCTCAGCCATTACTGCTGGTACTTTGGATGATGTCCATCCAGGATGGCAGGATGGTGTGAGAACCATGGCTAGTTTGCAGCACTTCAGCTCCCCTTTAATTCCTTTTTCTTCTACAGCCTCTCAGGACTCAACCCACAGATACAGGTCTGCATAAACAACAGCCAAATCTGCTCATGCAGTATGCCTAGGAAGAAATATTCCTTTCTGATGTTTGTATCTGCACATGAATCTTGGCACTACTGAGAGTCAGATAAAAGGAAGCAGGCTAAAACAATGTGTGAAAGTGGGCAAAAAGAAATTTACGTACAAAGAGTCGATTTGACCATTTCCTTTTTATACTACTTGCTAAGCACTCTATATTGTAACTCTAGATATTTGGTCATGTTTAAATTTATTTTTGAAGCTGGGTACATTGAGATGGCCTCCTGAACCCATCAGTACTTTAATACCAACACAAATTACTGGGGCCAGTGAAGCATTAAGATCAAGGATAGTCTCTTATTATATGCCTTTTGGTGTCTGTTAGTACAAGAACAGGTCCATGGTATGGGATGCTCTGCCCCTGAAGTTGAAATCATGTTCTGAGAATACAGAGGAGAGAATAGATACATCAGCAGAAAAAATCAAAAGCTTATAAAGTTATTAACTTTGTAAAAATAAACCAATACTAAATATTAAAAATGCATAAATGTTTCCCCTTTTCCAAAAGGTAGCATGGAGAACAATTCTGACTACACATAATTTCAATACATTGTACTTAATACAAAGGTTTTAAAAAAAGCCAAATCCTGAATAAAGAGGATATGGGATTCCTACCAAAAGTATTGTTCCTTGTTACCCCCATCAAGATTTTAGAAGTATGTAGGCTGCTTTGATCAGGAGAATATTTTCTTTTCTGAAATGTGTTTTTTAAGTAACACATGCTACTTTCTATGATCTTGATATATGTTGGAAAACAATACTACATACTTATTTTTAGATGATAATTTTAGGAGGCAAATACTATTAATACAGTGCAGCATGTCACACAATAAATGTGACTTGTTTGAAACTAATTTCTAACAGCAGAACACAGTGTTTGAGGAAATATAGGTATTTCCTGGGAAGCAGTTCAAGCAATACGAGCTAAGCAGCATTTTTCTTGCACTTGCTTTAGAAAAGAATTGTAAAATGTTAGACTTCTTCAACCTACATGTGTAAAAGAATCTTTCTCCTATAATAAAGAGTCATCTCATCCTAGCTCTGCTCATGTAAGATATGAATTTGAACAGAGGAACATACTTTATTCACTCCATCTGCTTAACTGTATTCTTCTCTCTGACTAACAGCAGAGAAGTGAGTCTAATTTGCTGATGATTATAATTAGAAACAAATGATCCATTACATTAACTTTAATGAGCTGCAGCAGGTCACTTGGTTATGGATGGCACGGTGCAAAGGTTATAGTTCAGGGAGATACTAAATTTCTGACTGTTGCCCACAAAGCTTTTATGCAGTAGATACAACAAACACTTACCAAGTCCTGGTCACAGAAGGGACTAGGTTTCATAGCCCACTGCTATCTGCTGAAGCTTTAGTTCGGCAGTTTAACAATTCATAATTATCTCATTTAACTGACAGCCGCATAATAAAGGGCAGCAACTTAGTGGTCTTGTAGCATCAGGGTGTGAGAGCAGGCTTTTCACAACTAGCGTATCTTCTCAGACAAGGGTCAAAGAACTCATCCCAAAATATCATTTGTTTCTCAAACACCGGGGAGCAAAAAAAAAAAAAGTACAGTAACACACAGTCTCATCTATATTCTCAAAAGGAGTTCAACTCACAGAAGGAATCTTAATTTCATAGTATTAATATTGATAAAATTCTAAAAGGTAAAAATAGCCAAATGAATGACTTAACTTATTGGTATTAGATAGTGATGATTTTGCTTAAGTTGTTTTCTTTGACTGAAGTCTTGCACCTCTAGAACTGTTTTATTGGGAGAAGCCAATCCTGTATTCACTTCCAGATCCAACATTTTAATCTAGGTATTCTAGACACCCACTTTATTTTAGGGATTAAAATTGCGATATTCAGAAAACTTCTTATGAACCCAGACTGAGCTCTGTCAGAAGTTACGATCCCAGTGCATCGCAGGCGCTGAGTTTGGGATCTGCCTGCCAGGGGCTCAGGGCCACGGAGCCACCTGGTCTGGGGTCACAGCTGGATCCCAGCTGGATCTGATCCGCCCTAGCTGGAGTGCGTGCTCCCTCCGGGTCTGGCAGGCTCAGGCAATTCATTCTGCAGCTCACCTCCAGCAGAAGGAGGCAGGCCGCAGGCATCTGCTGCACTAACACAGCTGTTCTGGCCCCGGGCAGCAGCGACCTTACACTGGACTGGGGATTCCTCGTTTTCAGTTGCACTAAATGTGCTGCTCTCAAGCGTGATTGCAGATAGATTTAGGGGAAATACTCATTCGTGAACTGTCCTTTTTTTCCCCTCGGCTATCTACGAGTTGCCTTTACTATGAAAAGGTTACATTTAATAGATGGTTAACTATTTTTAGACCGTGATGAACTGCCTAATTTGACTGCTTGTTACTCTTATTTTTGATTTGTATTTGATCACCTAGGTCATGCACCTTGAGTGGACAACAAACACTTCAATAAGGAGAATAATGGTAGAAAAGCACAAATAACCAGTAGTGAATAAGGAACATTCTTGTTCACACACAAATGCCCTTGTTTGCACATGAATATGGGGGTTTGTATGAAAAAGGCCTATTCGCCAAACATCCATGTGAAGGGAAACCCATTCAGCATGAATGTTTGTGAACACTGAATAACAAGTGGATGAACAAGCGTGAATCAAGCAGCCGTTCAGACTTTGAACCAATGTTCGCAAACACTGGTTTGCATTATTCACCCAGGCCTGTGAACAGCCATCTGTTCGATAACTGATAATGGAGATGGAAGTTGGGTTGTTGGGTAGATATGGCTCATCAGGGAGAAAATGGCTATCTATTTGCAGGATTTCTGCTTAGTCTGTTGCAGGCTTAGCCTCTGTTTCTCTTGACCTGTGATACCACTATATCTTCTCCCTCTCCTGCCAAAATGAAATTTTGCTTCGTATATAATATGGAATAACTTTCTGCATGCAAATATACATTGCCGCAAACATACCTACACACACAAATGAATATTTATTTATTTATTTATTTATTTATTTATTTATATACAGGCTTTTACCTAGTATATAAATTTAGACACTTGAGTGTCTTTGTGACTACAGTGTTTAGCAATGTTTAAGACGTAGATATACAAAGATAAATACCTGGGCAGTATAAAAATCTGGTTTTGGTGTCTTTAGATTTAAACCCAAACAAATTAACATTTTCCAGAGTTATAGCCATCTGCATATCGTAGAAAATAATCAGCACTTTGCTTATGATTTTATAATTGTAATAGCAAAATCAGAATTTTCAGATATCAGGACAGACTTTGAAATAAAAGGTTTGCATCTTTGAGTCTCAAATAAAACTTCCTCACAACTGTAAACTCTTCTTCACTTCCTCACTAATATGAACTCTTCTCATCCTAGAGATGTTAACTTTGCTCCACCTTTTAAAAATTGCTTTTATGTGAGAATAATTAAGTACAGACAGCTAGTCTGGATTGGTTGGTTGCTGCAGTATATTTATTCCATATATTTCAGTGAATAATGAGCATGATTAGAAATATAGAGAAGTGGTAATTGCTTTTGTTCTTGCTATGGTAGGTTGATAGCTATATTTCTATTCAACTGATTCAGTATAATTTATCTTAAATTCTGAAACCTTTCCAAGTACTTCTACCACTTTTCTAGCCCTTATATTAAATATTTATTAGGGTTAGAAAGCATCAAAATAATGTTTGCATAAAGGGCTATTTTCTATTTATGATTTTGGACCTCAACTTCCTGTAGTCTTCAGAGTGTCGTTTATCATTCTTGGGAACAGTTCATTCTGTTTCAGAGCAAGTAGCAAAGGTAGAGAAAGCCTAGTATAATATATAATGCATTTCCAGTCAAAGTGGGGTATTTATGAACTATGTTTATATTTATAAACTATGTCTTAGCACTTGTTTAGAATGTAACTTTTTAGTTTTACCTTTGCTGTGTCCACCGTGAAGGTTTCTTGAAGCTAAAAAAGCCTAAGTGTACCACTCAGAAGAACAGAAATAATTATAAAAACAAAAATCTAATAAACTAAGATGATAGCTTTACCTGGTTCCCAAAGTGTGGTTTTCTAGTTTTTTGAAACTTCACTTTGTCAGCATAGCTATAGGCTAATTTTACCCACATATGATTCAATATTTGCTCATTTCCAAGAACTGGGGAATCAGGTCTCTCTGCACAAACTTTGCCCTAATGTAGCAATGCTATTTGCAAACCAGTTGCTCCATTCTTATCTGTGAATTACAACCTGAGCATGTATAGATTATCACAACTCAAATAGACAAAGGAGAAACAATTAATTAAGAATTGAAATTAAAAAGCCCTGAACCTATTTTCTATTTCATTTTAAAACCCCATATCTAAAATCCATATGTACGTTTTCATAGTGACAATTTTAATAACAAATTAACAGACTCGAGTTAAGATTAGCATGGGGTGATTTTTTTAATGCTGTTGATTAAAACATATACAAAGAAGTAGGAAGTAGTCTTACAGCGTGTTCATTCTAAACTGCAATGGTTTTGCAGTGGACCTGAGTATGTAAGTAAGTAAGTAATGATTATCTCCCTTTTAAAATTTCTCTTGCAGGGAAGCTAGAGATAGGAGTTGTAGCAGCCCCGAAGCAGTCAATCAGCTGGTGGGAAGAAGAAAGCTTGATTTAGGAGAACAAACACAATGCAAAGGTAATGGCTGGAGCTATTACCCAGCTGATGGGTGATAAAGCAAGACAGAAGCAACACTGATCACGAGGAGATTCAGTTTTCAACAGACCATTTAGAGGAACTGCTTTTCTAGGTGTTTTAAGAAATAATGAACATTTTTGATAAGAAGTAGATTTTTTTGCTGCTCAGCTATTGAAAAAGGAGCTGATTTGCTTTAGCTTTTCTAGTAAAACCTGAAAACTGTCAAAGAAACACAGCTACCCATGAAAAATGTTTATTTCCCACAATCCTTTTTTCAAAGAGTATTTTTTTGTATTTATCTGCAGAGCTTTCTAAGGCTTAAAGCATTTTGTGAAGAGCACAACTCTGCAGAAGCCCCCTAGGCCCTGCTGGTTTGTCAAAAACAACGAGGGACCAGTGATACCACTGTGTGCTGTGGGCGTGTGGGTGTAGAGTTACAGAATCATGAAGTCTGGAAAAGACCTCTATGACCACTGAATCCAACCATCAACCCAGAACCACCATGTCCACCGCTACACCATATCCCCAAGTGCCACATCCACATGCCTTTTGAACATTTCCAGGGACTGTGATTCCACCACTTCTCTGGGCAGACTCTTCCAATATTTGACCACACTTTCAGCGAAAAAAAAAATCCCATTAGCCAATCTAACCTCCCCTGACACAACATGAGGCCACTTCCTCTAGTTCTATTGCTTGTTACCTGGGAGACCAGACCAACCTCAACCTCTATCAGCTCGGTTGTCTTTCAGAAGAGCAGGGGTCTACCAAGAAAAGATTAAATGTTTGTGGTTTGACCTCTTGATAACTGCTGCATTTCCAGGGAAAGTAAAAAAATCCTTTCCTAGATAAAATCATGGATCACTTCCTTTAGAATTGAGCCTGAGTGTTCCCTGTGTTTTTGTCAACTAAGAGGGTTTCAAATCGGTGCATCAAGTAATAGTTTGTTTACTCCTACTCCTGTAATAAGCTATTTACACATTCTTAAAGACAAGCAATTGTGAACAAGTAGGTGTTTTTCAAAGTTTACAGTTTCCAAAGCTTTGAACAGCCAAACTTTTATTCCACAGTAAGGGGAAGCACGGTGTCTCTCTTGTATGTCTTGTTGGCAGAGCTGTCCCCACCCTGGCTGGCAGGGAAGTGCCTGTCCCCAGCCGATCTGGGGTCATGTTGCCTGACCGAACATGAAGCTCTGGTGTGGAGGGAACATCTATTGCTTGGGAAACCAGCCAGGGAAACCAGCCAGCCCCAGGGCCAAGACGCCTGCTGAGGATTTGCAGTGTTCTCTCTGCAATAAACTTGGGCTTAGTGACAGTGTTAAATAACCACTTTGCCGACTTTTCATTGACTGCCTGGCTTTTGTGGTTTTGCTCAAGGGCCACAACTCCATTCTGGAATACTTTTCTAGCCTTTTCCATACCTGACACCGGGATAACAATAATGCCTTTGATTATGGCCTTGGCTGCTCTCCAGCTCATACCTTGGAGTACATTACAAGGCTGCCTGAGCCCTGCAGAGCGCAGTTCACAAAGAGGCTTGTGAATGGAAGCATCTTTGAGGCTGGCCAGAAATCCACTAGAGCAAGGCGGCTTCGGTGGTATCTGCTACCTACTGCAGCCCTCCCCAGCACCACCCAGAGTATCTTCCTCCTCTCCTCATGTTTTACCCAGGTGAAGGAGTCAGAAACCAGTGCTCCC
Organism: Donacobius atricapilla; assembly: GCA_013397315.1. Lineage (NCBI taxonomy): Eukaryota > Metazoa > Chordata > Aves > Passeriformes > Mimidae > Donacobius > Donacobius atricapilla. The sequence goes on along the minus strand of WBMY01013264.1, from coordinate 1,140 downwards.
TACCACTGAGTACCCTTCGATGTAAATATTCAATGCATATTATGTTTGGTTTTTAAATGGAGAAAACTGTTCTAATTTAACCCCTAACCCTACTCTAAGTAGAGGAAAACTTTACAGCCACAGGTTCTAGCAGCCATCACCCCAACATTAGTCTTTCCAGGACAATAAGATGTTATGGCTATAGCCATGAGCTACTGCAAAAATTACCAGACTTGTTAACTCCTCCTAGTAAAACTCCCTAGTAAGAAAAAAATACATTGAATTATTAGATATTTACCTTTACTATGTTTAGGAACATAGATTGCCTTGGTTGTCACAGTTTCTTGCATAAAGACCGTGTTAATCAACAGGTATTTGCTATGTATGTCTTTTATTTAGGATTGAGAAGAAATAGGTTTGGAGTGATTCTTTGGCACCCACAATGTAAAACAAATAATAACTTGGGTTTTCCTTTTACTTGCACATTTGTCAAGCTCAAATACACTAGAACCACTGGCAGATGTTCATTGACCTTAATGGGTAGTGAAAGAGGCCGTAAAAACTCATATCCATGCAATTATTGAAGAAAAACAAAGCTGATTTGCTTGTGAAGTCACTCAGACCAAGGACAAAATCTGAGCAAGTTTTCCTTGGGTTGAATTTTTCTATTTCTACAATAAAATATTTTCTTTTTTATTTAGGAAGTTTGTTATTTAAGAATGACTAGAAGCACAGATACAAAAGTGTCTTGGTTAGAAAAAACAGGTGTCTGCTGGGGAGGGCAGGACCTCCCTTTGGAATGAAGAATTCAAACCCCCTCCCTCCGAATTATTAAAACTTTTATATTAAATCGGCTCTCTGGCAAAGATATGGGGATAGGAATAACAGCTCTTTACTAACATGTGTAACAAGGCAAATAAACAACAACAACTACAGCGTAAATGATAAACAAAACCAGGAACCTCGAGGGGCTTTTGTTTCACAAACCCCAGGTGTATTGGTTTGGCATGAATGGCAAAAAACGAATCAGTGATCTGCTTTGGAACTGACAGCCAAGTTGGCCAATCAGGTAAAAAGTGTACACCCCTGGAACACACCACTTAAATACAGGAATCTTGGGAAATCTCTCTCTCTCTCAGTAACAGGGAAGCAGCGGGCCTG
>WBMY01013262.1:167580-188647 GCA_013397315.1 Donacobius atricapilla | reverse complement strand
TCAAAGAAACTTACGTTGTTGCAAGGTAAAGTTTTCCTGAATAATATAAATATATATTAATTTTAAATAAAACTTGAACCACAATGAAAGAACAGATGGTAACTTTTACATCTAGCAGAATTAGTCACCATATTTTGAACACTGTATTAAGATGGAAACAAGCATATATGATTTTCTACAGTAAATTGAATACCAGAATGGAGGAAAATGCAAGTTTGACAGTATGTGCAGGCTGTACTTTAGCATCTCACCTTCGTCTTGGTTTACCTGTAATCAAAGTTGCTACAGAAAACTCTCTGTGTCAAATTTCGTAGTGCAGGTGTGAGGACAGAAATTCTCCATGCCTGTGAATTTAAGAACCTGAACTAATTTCATAAGAATGACCAGAGCAGTTTAGGTAATAGGTAGAAACATGGATCTTCCCAAACTTGTAGTGCATCAGGCTTGTAGAAGTTGAGGTGGGTAAGAATAGCATTCATAGAATAACATACACAGAAAATAGCTGAAAAAGCAGAAAAGGACTAACTGGCTATTGAATAGAAAAAAGCCTTCGGTTTATTTAAGCAAGGAAAGTTCATTGACTAGAGAATAGCAATCTGAACAAAAAGGATGAACATGCAAGGAAATTGAGAGATTTGACATAGAGACTTTTATAAAGAGGAGAAAAGCATATTCTTTCTAGCAGAAATCCTCTGGACTCCAGTGGCTTAAAGCCAAAATTTAAAAGACTCACAGACCAAAACAATAATAACCTACCCAAAATCTCTGCTGTAAGAAAAACAGAAGAAAATGTCCAAAACTTCACAAGAAGGAAAAATAATTTAAAATAAACAAAACCATCAATCAGAAAAACAAGTAAACCCCAGAAATGTGAAGGCTAATGCAAAGTTATTTGACTTCTATCAAAATTTCTAATTTAGATATGCATTTTGACAAATCTAAAAAGGAAAATGCTGCATATTTGCAAGACTGTGGCTTCTAATGGGAAATACATAGAGTATTTAAATAATCCTTACTGGATGGCTGACAAATACCTAGTCATTTCTTTAATTGTAAACATTTTAAACATATTTTAATGTATGAAAAATTCTTATTTTTATCAATCTGTTAAAATATTTAGTGTCTGAAAGTTCACATCAGGTTTACTAAAGCTCAGATTTACATCTATATATTTCTCAATGGCTCTTATCAAAATTAATAAATAATGAAAAGGAGTATCTAAAACATCTTACTTTATTACTTGGGGAATATCCAGTCTCCTAAAATTCAAAATGAGAAGTTCACCAAGAAAGATAAAACAAAACAGAATAAAAAAATAAAAAAGAATAGTAACTACAGTGAGAGGGATCCAATTTATAGTCTAAAATAAGATGACAAAACAAACTGGTAATTTTTTTTTTTTTACAATGCAACATTTTAATATCACAATACTAACAACAGTCTAAAAAAGTAGGAAACATAAAATGATAAAAATATAGTCATAAAGTAAATATAATAATAAAGATTTTATACTATGAAATGAACAGAAAACCCAAATTGTTTCAAACATGATCTCTAAGAAGACAAACTTTGAAGGACTTACATCACCTGTATCTAATATCACATTGTCACACAGTTATGAAATTAGTTTAACATCTCTCCTATACTGACACTCATTCCTGACAATTTCACTTCCAATGTCACAAGAACTGCTCAGAAATAATACTTTAGTAATAATCCCAGAGAATGGAAAATCTGATCATAAATAGCAAAGTGTTTAAAACTTTCCAAAACAAGTTTTTCTTGGTGCTATAATGTATAACTGTCCATTTTGCAGTTCTTGGTAGGATACAAACTTGACTGAAAAAAGGCTATTTTCCATAGAATTTTATACAAGGATATTCTGATGCTATAAAAACCAAAAGAGACAAGCAGGCGAGAGAAACTTTCTTAAGGAGCTGCTAAAATAGATTAGTAATTAAAAAGGACTATGAAAATCTTTTAAAAGGTAGCCAGACTGAAACAATGAGATGCTAAAATGGTGCCATTGACCAGAACTCTATACCCAGACAGATGGAAGCAGAATGCTTCCACAAATGCCCTCACTAGAACATGTCAGAAGTGAGAGACCATGCCTTTCTTTGTAACAAGGATTTCCATTTTTTCTATTAATTAAAGAAAGCAACTGTTAGCATACTTTCACAGAAATACAATACTAAAGACATACTGGTTGAAAGTTACATCAAGAGGATCCAATCTGCCACTAAATCTAGAGCTACCAGAGGTCAGGCCAGCGTGGCTTCATTCATCTGCATCGTGAGAGCCTCCAAGGGCAGAGAGGCAAAATCCTCCTGAGAAACTTGAGTGTTGTATTTTTCCTCTCAGGGAGAAAAATTTTCTGTTTGTCTATTTTTTTCCACTTAGCCAATAGGAGAAGGTGGCTATGCTGATTAAGTATAATTTGTGGTTGGAAAAAGCAAGTGACTTTATTTGCATGAACTGTAAAGAGCCATACTCCATCATCTTTCCAAAGCCTGAGAAGAGAGCTAACCTGCAGTTCCTCACGTCAACGTTTTGCTTTACTCACCCATGACTCTGGTTTTTGTTTTCATTCAATTCTGAGCAAGAAAAACCTCCAAATAAAGAAAAATTGTGATTATGATTATCAGTCCAAGTAGAAAAGAGGAATATAACATGCAGTATTTTTATTTCCACAAACTCAGCACTCAGTAGCTGTATCTGTTCCATCTCTAGAAGACTGAGGAAAAAATGACAAATTTTCCCCTGACACCTTTGTATTTCCCACTGGTGTCTTGTATCTTAGAAGTTAACATACCTTACATACCAAGACATCTTATATTAGCAGTTGCTATGGGAATTGCTAATTGATATTTGTTTAAAGAGCAAATAGTGTTCTAAAAAAACTCTGCAATTAGCCGCTCAGTCCTAAGGAGATCTAGAATGACATTAGATATGTACTTTCACATTTCAAAAATTTCTGTATGGTTATTCCTATCCTGCTTATCAAATCTAATTTGCCTTTATAACAAGATAACCCACCCAGCTCATCAAGGGAAGCCAGTTGGTGTTTGGATTTCAGTAAAGCTTTCCACGTTGTGTCTCACAGTATCTTTATGGATAAAATGTGCAGCATGCAGCTGGATAAACACATCATAGGATGAGTGAGCAACTGGCTCACAGGTCAGGCAGGAAGGGTTAAAGTGAATGGGGTGACATGGGACTGGTCTCCTGTCACCAGTGGGGTTCCACAGGGCTCCATCTTAGTCCTGTGCTCTTTAACACCTTCATAAATGACTTGGACACAGGACTGGAAGGGATACTAAGAAAGTTCACAGATGATACAAATATGGGAGCATCTGTCAACTCACTTGAAGGCGGGGATACCCTGCAGGGAGACCTCAGCAATCATTAGAGCACTGGGCAATCACTGACCATATGAAGTTCAACCAGGGAAAGTGTTGGATTCTGCCCCTGGGATGGGGCAGCCCTGGATGTACAGACAGCCTGGGGAATGAGATGCTGGAAAGCAGCACCACAAAAATTGGTCAGTGGAAAATTGAGTATAAGTCAGCAGTGCCCTGGCAGCCAGGAGGGCCAAGGGTGTCCTGGGGAGCATCAGGGACAGCATCACAGCCAGGCAAGGGAGTGGATTGTCCCACTCTGCTCTGAGCTGGGGCAGCCTCACCTCCAGTGCTGGGGGCAGTTTTGGGCACCAGAGTATCAGAAAGATATAAAGCTATCAGAGAGTGTCCAAAGGAGGGCCACAAGGATATTGAAGACCCTTGAAGAAAAGGCATTTGAGGAGCAGCTGAGGTCACACTTGCCCTGTTCAGCCTGGAGAAGAAGAGACTGAGGGGAGACCTCACTGCAGTCTGCAACTTCCTCATGAGGGGAAGAGGAGGGGCAGATATTGATCCCTTCTCTGTGATGACATGTGGCAGAACCTTAGAGAATATCCTACAGTTTTGTCAGGAGAACTCAAGAATGGATATTAGAAAAAGATTCTTTACCCAGAGGGTGGCTGGTCACTGGAACAGGCTCCTCAGGGAAGGGGTCACATCAACAAACTTGACAGAGTTCCAGAAGTGTTTGTACAATGCTCTCAGGCACATGGTGTGATTCTTGGGGATAGCTGCTGTGCAAGGCCAGGCAATGAACTCCACGGTCCTTATGGATCCTCTCAACTCAGTATATTCTGTGATTCTGTGATTTTGAAAACTAACCCAGTTCAAAGGCCTTACACCTTTGCGCAATCACGTCCCAATTTTCACATGCAGGTTCAGAGCTCAAGCTGAACTGCTACAGTATGGAATTCAGTGGTCATAAACAGGTTGATCGGGTGAAGATGCAGAGATAGGTCACTATGGCATGGTTAAGCTAATTTTTCTGAGGGCCGTATTTACCTCTAAATGGGAAAATTTTCCAAGAGGTTAAGAGAAGCTCAGAATTTCCTTGAATTCTACTGACTGGTGATTTGTAATTAGTCTGTGTTGCATTCCACCCTTGCTATGGTCAACAAGGATATCTCTGTTTTCTCCTGGTTAATCTGGACTTCATCAGAAGAGGGGGAACATAGAACAGAGAAAATTTTACTGCATCTGAGTGCATTGTATTTTTTGCTGAGGAGAAGGACATTTCAATCAGTTGTAATTCCAAGGTAACATGAGGACATTGCCCTGCAAGAGCTCTTTTCAAGGACTTAGACGCAATTTCTAGATGGCTGGCTTTACTAGTCCAACTTGCTAAAGCTTGATGAACAAATATTTGCTATTCACTGAAAAAAAGCCTTATGTAATTAAATCATATTTTCAGTCCTAAACTGAATGTTAATTAAAAGGATAAAAACATTTTTATAAAGAGTAACAATACATTACCTGGGAAATTGCTGGTATAAATGTATGTGTGAGGAGACATCTGCCATATTTATGATTTTGGTGTGAGATATTGACTAGATTTGAGGGCTTTTTTTTACAGTCTGAAAGACTGATCAAGTATGACTTAGTTTATTACTTGATTGTGATAGTTAAATTTGCATAACATTTTGAACCCTTTAGTAATCCCGTTTCCAGTTACTCAATACTACAAACTACAAAATCAACTATGCAGAATATATTAAGCTCACTTGAAAATGATTTTATTTTAAAAATGAGAAGTTAATCTGTCTTCAATTTTTTTTTTCTTACTATATTACTTATATAGATATTTAGTGCATTGAGTGGAAAACTAGTGATCAGTAATGAAATCATACAGATTTAGGATCTCAGAATAGCTTTTTCTCAGTTTTATTATTTTACACGAGTAGAAGTATTTTGCATTTTATAAATGATGGGATACATCACACTTTCTAAAACCACATTATAGTTTTAAAGCAACGGTGCTATGTATATATAAAAAATCTTGTTTACCACCTCTCAAATTTCACAGGAAATCTGGGTTCTTATTAAATCTGGTGTAATTTTCTTTTTGGTTTTAACATAAAACAGAAAACAATTTTACTAAATAATCCAAAATTTATGAGACTGGAGATTTTTCCTTTACAAAAAACTCCAAACAAAGAAAACAAAATGAAAATCAAAACATATCCCATACAACTGCCAAACAAAATTGTGTCTATCATAATGGCACGCTAACATTAGCATTTTAACTTTGCTGAATTTACTGACAAGTCAGGTAAATAAAATTAACTACTCATCTTTCTAAAATTTTAAGTGAGTGATTCTTTAAAAAAGATCCTTTTAATGCAGTACTCGAAGAGTCTTTTGATGAAAGAAAAATAATTGTAATCTTTCTTTATTTAATCCGCCTTTCTCCTTTTCACAGAGGAAATCTTATTACCTATTTCTATCGGTAAAAAAAAAAAGTCCTAGAATTATGGCATTTAACTTGATGTGTATACTGAAGATGCCTCCAACAAGATTGTTTACACTAAGCAGGAAATAAAAACACAGCTAGTATAAAAAGTAAGTTTACTCTAGTCCATATTACTTACTGATCCAATAAATATGATTTGCAACTACCTTGCCTGTATAATTGAATCAAGGTATTTGTTATGTTTATTGTATTTTAATGATTTACAAATGTTACATACTGTTTAGAAAAAAACACCAACTTCATTAAAAAAATCAAATTTTAATGTGGGGAAACATTATCAATTTCCTCTTTTCCTGTAGAGTAAAAAAAATCCAAAGGCATCTTTCAAAGTTACTTTCAAACTACTTTCCTTGTTTTGTAAGATGACACTGGCAAAAATAATTCTGTGCTTATAGCGTAATTGTGGAGACATATTTGTAAAACAGCATGTAAGCACTCATAAAAGGATAACAACCTCCTTAAGTGTTAGAAAAAGAACTCTAATGTAGAGATACAGTGAGGTCCTAGCATTCACGTGCAGCAGTAGTATTACCTATTTATTTGTTCTCTTCTCAAGATTTTACAGAGTAGGAATAGTTACTATCTGTTTGGTCCAAGCCAGTTTGGAACACTAAGAGTGCATCTACACTGCCATTTTGCTTTAGTTCAAAAGTACAATTTGAAAGAAAATCTCAGTATCGATATATCTAACCATAGAAAATTAGCTTCAGGTTCCTATAAGTGCCCTTACAGCACATTTTCTAAGTGTATTAAGTGGAAAATACAGTCTGCCTTGGAGAACATCTGAAGTGCAGTAATACATGGGGCCATTCTAGCAATTTGCAAGAAAATCTTTGAAAACACATTGAGTTTGAAGGATGGTAACACAAAAAGCTTAAAAATTCAATTTGCTCTTGCTGCTAACCCATAGTTTCTCTACTATTCTACCTGGACGACATCATTAATTCAGTCTTCTTGGTGATGACAATGCATAGGGGAAGAGCATGGCACCGGTTGAATTCCACAGAAACCACTGAGGGATTTTCATCCCTTTGGCCAGAACCCAGAAAGAAATTCATTTCTCATTCATATCTCATGATATTTTCACTTTTCTATTCATGCAAGCACGTGAAGATGAGTAACATGAATCATACAAAGAAGGTGTCTAAAACACACACTTCTAGATTAATATGGATATGTGCTTTCTTTGTAGACGGTCAATCCTATTTAAGGATAGTTTGTAATGAGAAAAAGGAAGAAATTAATGACTACAAGGTTTGGACTACCAGTCCTTTAGGGTAAATTTAAATCACATAAGTATATGATTGCATGCAAGGTAGATCAAAATTAGTAGAATTAAACAATATAGGCAAAATAAATCTATATAGATATTAAATCGTTACAGAGGAACCAAGACCTTTATCTTCATTGTACTTTTTAAAACAAATTCACAGAGCTTAAAGTGAAGTGCTCTCATCTGAGTGGATCTGGCTGTGATTCTTTAGAGGAAATTAATATATGAGGAAACTAACTTCTTGATAAAAGTCTCCTGCTTCTATATGATAACTTGTGCTAAGTAATACCTATATTCTTCAAAAGTTCTAACTCCAGCCTTCTACTCTACTTTCTCTTAAGGGAAAACAGAGCCTTCAAGTACATTTCAAGTCAATACATTTTTCTCATAAAGAAATCATAACTAATAATAGTAAGGGATGATACAGAATCAAGTTTAAATGAACAGTAAATGTATATTGAATAGAATTGTTTTAAAGATTTTAATCAATTATTTCATTTAAATGAGATATTTGATGAATAAAATCTTTAAAAGAAACTTTTTTTTTCTAGTAGCATTTCCAGTATTTTTTTATGTCACACATGGAATAAGACTCATGTACTTTATGATAGCTGTCTGGTAGAGAAAAAAATCACTTGTTTAATAATTTCAGAATTTTTTCACATCCTTTTGTACATATGTGGGAGAGTAAGAGAAAACTCTATCAAGACAAAATCATCATCAAGACAAAGTCTTTTGAAAGCGTAAGACAAACATGCTGACCCCATACCTGCTCCACACACCATTAAGTGAATTAACTTCTCTGAAGACTCAAGACTAACTCCCTGCTCAGCCGAGTTATCAGCTCTTATATCCACAAGCATCTGCTAAATTCTGGATGCTGAAACTCACCACTCTCCTTTTCTGAGTCAGTAAATTATTAATGACTGATACAAAATGCAAGACACCATGAAGAGAGAGTGAAAGAACGCCATAACAAAATGGTCAGTGACTTTGCAGATGAAATTTGCTTGAATGAACTTTCAACTTTGGGGTTTAACATCTCCAAACCAACTAAATTAGAAAGGAACTACAAAGTGAGGTGTTCATGATCTACAGAATAATGATATCAATGTGATCTAATCCCCATGCCGTTGCCTATGTGTTCTTTAAACATCTCAGATCCTAGCTTCCCTTTTCTGATAAGACTAACCACACTTTATATAACATCCTTGGAGCCACAGCTCTCCAAATAAGATAGAAACAGGAAAATCCCAACTATATAATTAATACTTTATATAGACAACACAGGAGGATGACTAAAAGAATTAGCCACAAAAGAAGAACAAGTAGGCATGCTGTGTGAGGTTTGACATATTTATTTGAAGAGAAAATAAACCACCACAGTTAAGAAGGACAGAAATCAAAATGCGCTAATGCAAAAGAGGGAATGAGTGACCTCATCTGACTTCATACAGGTCAAAACTTAAAAATAAAATAATTGGACAAATGTGCCTACCAGCATTCCTCAGAGAAGGCAGAAAATGGATTTTGCTACTAACTTTAGCATTCTACTTGCTCCATAAAATGTGAAATACAGAGTGAAATACAAAGTGCAGCCCCAGTACTGAGAATGAGCATGAACTGAGAGATAAATCTCCTAATACATCAAGCTAACAATATGAAAAAATAACCATTAGGTTTAAAGATCCCTTTGTGTTCACCAATTCTAAAGGTCTCTCATGTAAATTCAAGACTTCAGACTTCAAACTTCGCAATATGAAACAATGTTGGAGATGATGGAAGACAAAGGAATTGGTTGCTCTTCCAACCTTGCTCTAGCCCATAATGATACTATATTTCAAAGGAGTCTTTGAATGTGTGTGTTGTGCAATACACCTGACATAATATCTGATTAATGTAGTATGTCAATTTTTTCTCCCTGAAAGTCATACCACCAATCATAGACAGAAAAGAACAGAACACAGATAAATACCTTATCTCCATGGAGACTGTTTAGTAGCACAGATATCCTGATTATTATACTTGTTTGAGAACAAACAATAGGTTTACAGCTCTCACTAATCTCTTGGTGACTGTGCAGTACTTCTGTGGCACAGAGCACTGATTTAACCAGCTAGGGCAATATTTCTCCCACTGGGATGAGATAATTGGTATTATAATTTAATTAAGGACCTTAGACTACAGCAAATAAGGTGAAAGTACACATTTCCCTGATATTTCTCGACAGGAAACACTGAGAAAAAGTAGATGAGGCAAAAAAACACCACACAAACAGATGAAATGTATGAAAAGTAGCAGTCAAATTCAGTTTCATTTAAAATTGCCAAAATTTCTGGATTTATTACGTTTTCGGCTACATAGGTCTAACTTGAAAAAAAATGAAATAAAGCTTTCACCACGCTAGAATTACTTACTTTTGTTTTGTCATCTGCAACCTATTACAGTCTTTCTCTGTGGTACTTACTGAAATACACCTAATAAGAGAAAAATAATCACCTTCCTCTTTAACATATTTTCCATGTCACGTGCATCCCTAATCTCTGTTTGTAGAGGCCACTGTGCAAGTCTGGTGTCACTTCATCAGGATTATAGCTTTCAATCTGCTCCTAAAATGGATAGTTTTATGAAAAACCCACTAGATTTCAGGTAGGATAGGGGAAGGAAAGTATCCATAGCTCACAAGGTCAATTTTGTTTTCAGCTTTCCTTATTAAAACCTCCAAACAGAGACTGCAGGAAAGACAGTGGCAGAGATTTGTAATGACAAAGCAGACCCAAAGAGCATTTATTGTAACAGGCAAACTTTCACAAGCTCACTTGGTGTACAAGAGTAAAAAATGAGATGGCTTACAGTGATAGGACACTCAGACAAAGAAAAAGAAAATCGTGCTTCCTTATAAATGAATTTACTGCACATTTCTCATTACAAAATTAATTTTACAGTTTGTTTTTGTTCTTAGTATTACAAAGGACAAGTTATTTCCACAATGTCAGCATCACAAGGGCCGCCTCAACTAAAAACTCATAGAAAGACCTGCCACTAGATAGTCTCTAAAAAAGATCTCATCAGTTTAACAACTCTACACTTTGTTCTTTGATAACCTCTTATGTTATAAAAATGTTGTAATGATTCTGGATTCAGTGTCCCAGGAGTAAAAGAGGATCATTTAGTTGCACTATTATAGATTTACATAGCTGTCTTTTACATCTACCTAAGAACTTCCCAAAACTGTGGGTAGATGAATGAGGATGAACTACCACTGTGCCTACGCCCACTGAAAATTACTTTAGCCAGCAAGAGTATCATCCTAGACACCCTCAGGTGCTCTCTAGGCAACGTATGCTACTTGCAATTACAGAAGAGTGGCCAGAAGAGGCTGTTCAGCTTCTCACCAGTATCTTACCAATACAGAACACTGAAGATGTACTTTTGCCGAGAAACCTCAAGAACTGGGCTATTGAAAATCACTACTAAATTTTCAATCAAAATCATGCTGTGTTAAACATGTCTATGAATTTTTTTAAAAATCTACTTTGTTATGAAGTATGGTAACTTCTTTTTTAAAAAACCCACTCATTGCACCCCAAGAGAATATATGAAATTCTCAGAGAAGCAGCACAGAGCAGCTACCAAGAGAAGGTACCTAGTGAGATTCCTGTCTTGGAGGTTTAGTAGTATACAGTACAGATCAGTGAAACTGCTGCTGCACAGAATATATTACACTAACTTTGGAACAACTTTCATTTAAGGCATCCTACTGTATGCATTTTTATGGTGCTCTGCCATGTGGAAAATACGCAGGATACAAGTTCAACTGTTCAAATTATTCTTCACTAGGAAGCTTTGTGCCTGAACTATAATTAAAAAGTTTCACAAGAGGATCTACCTTAGAGTAAGGTAAGCATGAATGCACTTCACTAGTATTTGCACATCCACAGTGGTATACAAACAGCTTACCAAGCAAAACAAAATACTGTCCCAGTAGCTGGCTTCAAGATACATATGACTTGGGATTTTCATGATGTGGGAAAAGACACTTCACTGTGCAAGACAAAATGGAGGCAACTACTTGAGTCAGCTATTTAATACCTGTCTCAAGCCTCTCCTGTATTTCTGAAGAAATTACACACTCTTTTTAGAACTAAAATATTTCAAATGTCAAAAAGGACAACAACAGCTAGAGAAAAACTCACAATATATACTTCAATAGATGAGAAGAGTTCATGAACACATCAGTTTTTCAAACTTTCCTCAAATTATTGTCCGTGCAGATTAGTGGGGGATTTTTGTGTAAATTTCATATATATGTTGGTTAAAAGCACCATATTACTTAACAAAAAAAACCCAAGAAAAATATATATACTTCAACCAAATATTGAGTGAGGTGGCTTAGAAAGTAGTAGTTTTTCACTCTGAGCATTAGAATACATGCATCTGGGTTCCAAAAGAGAAGTTTCTAGAACTTCCATTCATGCAAAGTAACCATTGGAGTGTACAGAAAGGGGAGGTAATTAATAACACCCAAGCAGGAGAACCAGAACTTTAATTTATACATTTTTAATTTAAAGTGCTCTTTGTTGGTTTTGGTTTTTTTTTAATCTCCCTAAATATAAAAAAATTTGAATAGTTTCATAGAAAGAAGTTTGAGGTAAAACATCATAACAATGACAAGTTATTCATTTGAAGGTGAGAACATGGTGCTGAATGTGAATGACTATTCTCAGTGACATAACCTTCTGGATGTCCAGGTTGTGTGCCTTTATAAGACCTGTCCTGTTCACAGTCAATAAATTGTCCAGAAGCACATCAAATAACTGAGAGAGTAACTGAAACTTGAAAGACAGAAACCGTAACAGGAATATGGTTTTAGAGTAATAATAAAATATGCGGTATTAAGACTGCAAAAACATAGCTCAGTCTGTTCTTTTTTTTTTTTTTTTTCTCCCCTCTGTAAAATTAAGCTATATTTTATCCACACACAATATTCGTATTATTTTGCTGATTCCTAATCCAAGGAGAGAAACTATTACATTCTGTAACATTGAAAATACATCCTGGATGTGAGATTTTTATTTCATCAAATGTGTTTTAAATCTACATATATAAAACATGGACTACAGCTACTGGTAATTAATTTAATATACATTTAACCAGTAGTTAATAGTAATAATGACACACCAATGAAGAAATATGTATTGTGTAGGTCCCTTTTATTTGGAAGACTCAAGTCAAGAAAAGAAATTAATACCTTTAGAAAAAGCTTACCAGTCTGTGAGGTGCTGTTTTCTAAACTATACTTTTAAATGTGTTATTCTGATGAAGTGACTTCTTTAAATCCTTTAAAAATTATATTCAGTTCAAATTTTGAAGCTTATCTAATCTTTTATAGCACCTAAAAAAAAAAAAATGCAGAATATGTAGTTGGGATTTACTTCACTAACCCACTTATGTTAAACATATCTTTTCTGATCAAATCCTATATGCTTTACATGCATCAAAAATGATTACAGCAACATATTAATATTGCTAAGAGACTAGTTATAAGTACTCTGAAGAATAACATTACAGCCATAACTCAGGTCTTGTTATCTCTGGGAAAAAAATAGATATTGTTACAGCAGTAAAAGTATACAGTATGTGTCTAATCATGAGATGAATTTTAAATAAATCCCTTAAGAGGTCTCAAACATAATGAACTTAATGAAAATTAACACAGTGTGAAACCAAGCAGAAATGGAATCACAGACAGCATAAATCAGTGCTCAGGCTGGAAGTCCTTAAAAGCTTATATTATAATTTTGAAAACAATTATCTTAAGAGGTCTTAATAACAAAAAAAAGCCGTAAAGTTATTACAGCCATCCTTTGGAGTGCTCCACTTCACCTTGTTATTAAATTGCTAAAACACAAATAATGCACTTTGGGCTGGATGACCTTTATATTTGTTAAGATGAACTCTCTGTTTTAGAGCAAGGTCACCAAGAAGGATTCAATTTAGGAGGAAAGAGGTTAAGCAACTTAAATAATATGTTTGAAAATAATTTCATCAAGGTAAAGATTAATCTTAATTCTGAGTGTGCTGGTTTTAATACCAGTCCATAAATTAAACTTTAAATAAGCAACTCCCCTTCCCCTTCCAGTGAGGGAGAGACAAAAGCAGAGACTATATGTTGAGATAACTATTTACTGAAGCACAAAGCCATAGAATAAGGCACACACAATAACAAGAGCAGCACTGATAGCAGAGGAACACAAGAAGTGAAGGTATTTTATCCAGAGAAAAGGTGTTTACTTCTGGGAAATAAAAAACTCCATGATGGTGGCCACTTCCCACAGGTCGCATCCGCGTGGCTTTCCTCAGACAAAGGCATACGGCAACTGTTTCCACACATTGCTCATATGGCCATCAGGAACAAAAGCAAGATGGCAGGGGAGTTACCACAGCTAGTGTTTCCCACCCATCAGAGTGAAACAATGAAAAAGCATGACAAACAAACCCCACGAAAGCTGGGCTATCTGAATCAGGTTGCACCACTGCCCCGCTGGGCTCAGTTCTGTGCCGGTGCCTGCGGCATCATTTGTACCACTCCACCCTGTTGGAGGTTGTTCCCATGCATTACTGCCACTTTTTCAACTGTTCTGCTGTGCTCTCTTTGGCTCAGCTCAGCTAGGCCCAGCTGAGGTCTCCTCTGTTGGGCTTGATAGGCTCGGGGTCACCCCTGCCAGCTCTCTGCCTGCAGAGGTCTCTGGTGCTGTTGGTTCAGCATCACTGTCAGTTTGCACCTTCACTGCTTTCCCCTTCAGCTCCATATCCTGCAACCTGGTTCTGAAGAAAACAGGAGGGGAGCTGGTGGTGGAGTCAGGGGCAAGGCCAAAGGGCCTGACTTTAACACCTTCCCACTGGAGAGAGAGAAACAAAATGATGCTCACTTCCACGGGAGTTCTCATTTTCATCTGAAAACCACGCTCCCAACCGGTGATTAAATGGTATAGAATGACAACATAGACATACCCACACCATGCTAAGCTGCGCCGTCCTCTCTGCAACCAAGACATTTTCCACCCCTTATGTTATACTATGCACATTATGCCCAGATCTCATACTTTCCAAATATAAACATGTACTCGTATATACACTTACAATTATACCCAAGCACAGCTATTATTTCACTAATCAATGACTATCCCCCTACCTCAACCTTTGTTTTATGGCAGAACCAGTCTTCAGGAGGATCTTGATAATGTTCTCTGCTTTCTCCAAAACGTCTGCCAGAGTATTTCCAGGCAACGATAGTCTCCTGTCACTCTCCTCCACTCTCCACTGGACCTGCACCCTGGCCGTATGGGACTATTAAACAGTGAGTGAGTCTGCTGGCCACTCCCTGGCTCTCCAGGACCCATCTCATGGCTGGGGTTCAGAGTCCTGGCTGGCGTGGTGCTGTCAATGGTGCACTGCTGTGGTAGTGGTTGGTACCTGGTGTTCTTTTATCCTCAGCAGATGGGTCCTCTGACAGACCAGGTAAGGTTTTCAGCTGTCTAACACCCTCTGTCTCCACAGCAGCTGTCACAAAAGCCTACCAACGGATGGCCTTTTGGGGTCTTTGAAATACCCTCTCCTGAGGTAATCTCTGCCAAGTATCCATGGGGCCTCTGGGCCAGTCACAATGGGGTACTTTTGCCATTCATTCCCGGTCATGGTCAATTCAACTTCCAGTACAGTCATGTGTTGGAATCCCCCTGTCATCCCAGAATTAGAGAAACTTTCTGCTCCTACAGATCTTGGTGGCCTCAGGGTACATTGTGCTCTGGCGTCAACTAAAGAACATTCAACTCACAATCATCTAAGAGCAGAGCCAGTTAAAGGTCAGGTACTCAGTACTGTTTATCTCCTCCTCAACAATAACTAAGAGTTTACTCATATCCTTTGTCTACTTTTGACTAATTTCTCATTTATAATTTTACTTTTCTTTTCAAAAGTCTCTTGTTGGATTGTGCTAGTAAACCAACAAATTTCTTTAAAAGTGTTTTTTTAATCTTCTGTTTATTTGCATGTATGAATTATTCTATTGACAGAGAACATTATATAGTATTTAAGATTTTGATTTTTTGCAAAAATAATTCAAGGTTTTGCCCACCATTTGTTTATTCAGACATAATAAAAATATGAGATTGGCATTTGTTCCTATGTAATTTTCCTAGCTGTGCAGGTTCCCTACCAGAATAACTCTATACATTAAAATGTTCTACCATATGTTAGTAAGCAGCTCCTCCTTTGCTACACTTTAACTTCATTTAAACAAATTTTGGCAAATGCAGTGACTACAAATTCCCATGCAAGCTCCTTTAATCCATGCAGTGTAGCACAATTCTGGGCCATATTCAGACCTGTACAAGTCTAAAGGTACAATTCCCTTAAAGACAGTACATTTTCATTATAAATTATTCAAGTCTCTTTTCCCCCACTCAGTGACAAATCAATGACTACCATTTTACCACTTAATTACCTTTATCATCTAAAATATTCTGCATTCTACACAAATATTTAAACAGCTCTTTTTGTTGAAGAGGCAAAATATAATATAAAAAGATTTTAGTCTCCTGTGCTGTCAAATCTGGCACCTTTCAAAAAGCTCTATAATGATACATCCACTTAAAGTGAATTAGATTACCAAGAACCCAACATAATACAAGGAAAAAAATCCAAACTATTTTGGGTTCCCTGTACTTGTACATCTACCTTTCCTAGCTGAGATATAATGAACCCAAAGAAAATGCACTCTATGTCTCTCCTGTTCATTATATTCCTACCAGAATTCTCGCTAAAAAGTGTCTTAAATCAGTCTCAGTACACAGAAATTTATTACTGAATATAGCACTTCAGTGTATGCATCATGGTTTTGTTTTTAAATAGTACTAGCAACAGATACCAGAGCCCTTTATATTCCTTAAAATGCTATGCACATTTCTAGTAGAAAACAAGATGCCGCGTGCCCAATTAAAAAAAAAAATCAACAAAATCTTCTATTTTTAACAACAAAAAAATGGATCATATGCAGTTTTCAGCTACTTTCAGTATAATGTTATCATGTTAAGAAAACATTATTCCTATTAGGAAAACCAGTCTTTCTGAGATTCATGTTGTTCTGGATTTCTGGGGAGCACCAGCTCTATAAAACCTACTCTTCAAATGAAAAATAAAATTCTTCCTAGCAATATACAGAAATTAATTGATTGCGAAAGTAAAGTTATATGTAGCAGGACTGGGCTTGATTTTAGTTATTGAATGCCTTGACTTCTTCAGTGCTCTCTGCTACATCCCAGTGTACCATTTTAGGGAGTAACACACTTAAATGATTTTAGCTCAAACAACTATGTCTAAGAAAACAATGTATTCAGTGTGTGATTAAAATATGTTAGACTATTGTTCTTAGAGAGATTTAATCTGTGTAATGCAGGTGCAAAGCATCCTGTCCTTTATTTTACTCCAAAGTTTAAATGTTTCCTCTAGAGTTTTAACATTATTGTGGCATCAATTTCTAACTAATATAAAGTACCCTACCTTTAAAAAAAATGGATTAATATAAGGCATAATGCTAAAGTATGTGTCAAGTGTAACCTTTATAACTTTGCTTGTCAGGTTTTTCCATTAGGGACCTCATAAGCAGCCCCTGCATATCAGTCACAGTGTACCCTGACAGGTTTAACCTTCCCAAGTGGCTGAATACACCATCTTCACTGCAGCCTATTGACCAAAGCAATAAGCCATTCTGTATAGTGTATTAAAGTCATTTTCCACATGCTACCTCAGCACGACCCATTGTTCATGCTGGCTCCTGCTGACCATGAAAACCTGCACTCCACACTAAATTGCTACACTTTACACCGTTACACCAGTTAAGCAGTAAGCCCCCTACTGAATTGGATTTTTTCTCTTCATAGTCTAAAAAGCACAGCGATTATCACAAATGCTCAAGATATGATTTTAGACTGCAAATAATAAAAACCAACCCTGCAAATAATTTAAACACTTAAAATATATGCTGACTGTGGAAACTTTACTTTTGTTATAATGCACCAATCCTTTGTTCATAGATATCTAAGGGTGGCAGGCCATCTGTGCAAGCCTGAGCAGCCCTGGGCACTCTGTGTCAAAGGTTGCATTTCAGCCCCATGAAATTCACGCCGTCTCTGCTGAAATCAGCTTTGTTGCTAGACCCTGTGACAAATGAGTCCAATCTAGGCTGAATGCCCTTGACTTGACCCTGGCCAGTGAAAACAATAGGGCAGACTCAGCCAGTGGAAAAGATGTTCTGCACTAATGAACCCAGTGGTGGCCACAGGTCAGTTAAAAAAGAGGGGATAATGTTCAATCTTTTCAGGTGCACATTTATAATGAGAGAAGCACACAATCCCTTTCAGGATGGAGCACATATAACAAAGAAAGTATTTGTACACTCATCAAGGCTAATGGACCCTGAGGGTACTATAGGAATATGTTTTTAATTTAATCTTTATTGAATGACCTTACACACTTCATTTTCTCTGCACAGCACCATGAAATGGACACACTCTCACTAAGTTCAGTACTGAAAACAGATGAATATATAAATGACCATTGCCTGCTGGGTATGCAGATTAATTTTCTTCCCTTATTTTCACCTTTGTCCACCCTGCTGCTTGCTCCTAACGCAATTTCTTTTGGCAATATTTCTGCTAGAAAGACTTTTTTTAGCTGCCTACAGTTACTTTACCATTTTCAGTATGGGATACTGAGAAGGGAAAGGGTGTCTAGTACATACATGTTTAAAGAATTTTTTATCACATGTTTCTCTTTCTGCTGAGGGAGAGGAGTCTTTCTCCTGCTTCACCACAGGGTTCTTCCCACAGCAGATTGTTCTCCATAAACTTCTTCAATGTGAGTCCATCCCATGGGAAACAGTCCTGCCCAGACTGCTGCAGCATGGGTCACTCTTGCATGGGGTGCTGTCTTTCAAGGACAGGCTGCTCCAGTGTGGGCTCCTCTCTCCACAAGCCTCCTAAAGGGTCACAGTTTCCTCCTGGGCATCCCCCTGCTGCAGTGTGGGACTCCTCCCTGGGCTGCAGGTAGATCTCTGCACCCCCATGGATCTCCATGGGCTGCAGAGGCACAGCTGCCTCGCCAAGATCCTCACCATGCTCTGCAAGTGAGCATATTCTCCCCCTCCTTCTCCACTCAACTTGATGTCTGCAGTATTTCCTCTCACATATTCTCACCCCACAATTTTCTGGCTACAATTACATCTGCATAATAACCTTTTTTTTTCCCCTTCTGAAATCTGTTATCACAGAGGTGTTATCATAATTTCTAATGAGCTCAGCCTTGACCAGTAGCACACAGATCTTTGGAGTTGTGGATTGTCTTTGCTGGACAGGAAGGAAGCTACTGGCAACTCCTCACAGAAGCCACCCTTGTAGCCCCACCATCTACCAAAGCCTGGCCATGCAAACCCAAGAAAAAATATGATTTTTTTCCCAGCATCTCTTTCTAAGGTGTCCAGCTCTTGCAAAGGAAAGCATCTTATCTGAATGCTTCTGGAGCAGACCACAGACATATATTGGCATTTTTATGTGAATGCAACTACACCAGGCCCTACAGAACTTCTTCCTATGCTCTGTTAATAATTTTGTTGCAATGCTGTTCCCTGCTATGCTCCATTGCTGTCAGGTTTGAATTCAAACATAAATCAACTCCATACAAACTTCTAAAATTCAATGGAGGCCACTCCTAGAACCTAAGACTCAGTTTCCCTGTATATATTATTACCAACATATGAAAGATGAGAAACCTTTGTCATAAACTGAAGCATGCCCTAAAAGTCTTCCATGAATTCATTACATAGTAGCCAAAAGAAGCTGCATAGACACTTGCAGATTACACTGGGATTATAGCTTTATTTTCCTGTAAAAACATTTAACTGGTATTGCAAGGTGGTGAGAAAAAATACTTGATTTTCTTATGCAATTCCAAGACCCAAATCCTCTAAACAATACAAGACCCAAATGCTCCTCTGCTCTCAATACAACCCTCTATGATAATTTCTTGCATGAAAACCAACCAATGTAAAACCCATTTTACAGGTCCTGCTCAGAAAACTACACTCCCATATGCAATCAAAAGGGGTTCTACTCGTAAAAGAATGGACAAATAGAGGCCAATAAAATCTGGTTGCTTACAGAAAATAACATCTGCATATCCTTTTCCCTTTTCTATAAAGGAAGGAGACGTCTGGAAGTTTCATTTACAAAGATTTATTACTTATCATTTTACAGTGATGCCTAAGGATACAGGCAAGCCCCCTTTTTTGAAGTACTCTGTGAACACAGTTATACAAAAGACAGTTCATACCTCAGAGGACTTACTGACTGAAGGAACAAGAAAAACATATAGGAAAAAATTGCAGAAGTACAGCTACATGGAGGGACTTACTGAAAGTAACCCAACAAACTAATAACAATTAATAGAATATAAATGTCAGTAGGACTGGTCCTACAGACAGTAGGCAGTGGTCATTCCCCTGCACTCAGCCCTGGAGCAGCTGCACCTTGAACACTGTGCTCAGTTTTCGGCTTCTCATGGCAACAAAGACGTTGTATCAAGGTGCAGGTGAGGTGCAGGTGAGAGAGCTGAGGGTGCTCAGCCTGGAGAACAGGAGTCTCAGAGGACATCTTTTCACTCCCTACAGCTACCTGAAAGGAGATTGTAGCCAGGTGGAGGTGAATATCTTCTCCTAGGAAACAAAGGAACATGGCCTCAAGTTGCTTCAGGGGAGGTTTAGATTGGATGTTAGGAAAAATTTCTTCAAAGAAAGGATTGTCAAGATTCAGCACTGACTGCCCAGGGAAGTGGTGGGATCACTGTCACTGGGGGTATTTAAAAGATGCATAGATAGGATACTTGGGACATATGTTAGTGGTGGCCTGGGCAGTGCTGGGTTAATGGTCAGACCTGATGAACTTAAAGTTTTTTCAATCCCATGTTATTCTCAGATTCCATCTAAAATACTGGCATAGCTTAACAATATTTTTTAGTGTTTACTATTTCTATATTTTCTCACAGCAAACCGGGTAAGACACAGGTACATTATGGTGCAGTACAAACGTCCAGCCATATTTAAAGGATGTGCACAGAACTATTCCATTGATTCAGTTTCAGTTACAGGATTGACCAATTTTGGTAACTAAGGAAATGTAGCTACATAATCCATGAAGAACATCATGGGCATCAGGTGTTTGAGATCAATGTACACAAGAAAACAGAATGAAGGAAAAACTTAGACATCTAATTCCTGAGGCTGTAAACAAGAGGCTGGCAGTGAAACTGAAAAGCAGGACAAATTGTATAGATATGATTAGAAAGTAATTTTTTATATTTGGAGTTCTCATGTATTATTGGACTGCCCATAAAATCCGACTATGAACCTAAAAAGGAACTGAATTTTACATTTGTTTAGGTCGATCGTCCAAATGAACTCTCAGTGCTCAAGCAGGAAACTAGATCTTCACTTTTGCAAAATACACAGCGTTTATGATGGTCCCTTAAATAATCAAAAGAATTTACACAACTAAAATAAGAATTTTAACACTGAGGAAAAGGTCATTGGGGTAGAGAATAAATCTGTGTCTTAGGTATAGAAATGGTAATTAAAGCCATGAAAACAGATGAGGTTATTGAGAAGAACATATAAAAGGTTGCATGTCAACATGGCCACACAACCTCCCTGACCTTCCCTCAATGCTACGCACGTCACTGCAGAAATCAATGATTTCAGAGTTCTGTAGTCCCACCAAAGCATATGTCTCTTATTATGAAAAGAAAGCAGTTTTACTGTTTCCACACTCACACAACCAAATACTAACTCCCACCCTGATCAAAAAAAAAAAA
>WBMY01013262.1:157267-167560 GCA_013397315.1 Donacobius atricapilla | reverse complement strand
AAAAGGGACCAAATGGCAGGAATATGACATTAAGCCCAGTGCAAAAATATTAATTAGAGAAACTTGCAGAAAAGTGAAGACACAGAAGCAGACCTTTGACCTACTCTTAAAGCACTGCCAAAACTATAGCAGCACTCTGGATCAAGAAAGAAAGGATTTGTACATTTAAGATGCTGGAGTGCCTTAGCAGATGAGTATGAGAGCCAAAAAGAGGTAATTTTGTTTGGCATGGAATTGCTTTTAAAAGTAACTCTTCAAAACAAGGTTTATTGTACAGTAAATATACTTAACATTCTTTGATACAATGAGAAATTCAAAATTTCCTGTTGCTTTGCTTTGCAGTTTGATTTTATCTTCATTCACAATACACAGATTATACTGTGCTGTGACAGCCTGAGTCAAACTTGTCTATGGCTGAGTCTTAGAAGCTCACAGTATGTTATTATTAAATCGCATGCATGAAAATGAAGCCTATTACTTCTACAGCTAAATGATATATTTGAATATGTGGACTAAAATAAAAATTGTGTGACTTTTACAATACAGAACAAAACCAAAGCCTCATTTATTGACCATTTCTCTGTATGTGCTTACTTAGTTGTGATTCAGTTTTATAATTTTTTTTTTTTTTTAATTTTTCTGAGTAAACCAGGGTGCACAATCTGTGAAGCAAGAAAAAATTCAGTCTGAGTTAAGATGTTGGTCATGGTCAGATAAGAGATGTTTGGTGTATGCATTTATTTTACAGTCCTGAGAACATAATTGATTTCTACCCATGTATATACAAAACCGTAAATAGATATAAGGACATTAGAAGAGAATATAAATCAGATAACTAATTCATAGTTGGCTTTCAACAAAACTTGATTATCTCTTTCTCTTTATCTCCCTTAAATTTATGATTACACTTTCTGATCAACTGAAATATCATTCATTTCTCATCATGGCTGGGAGTTCATACCACTTACTTTCAGTTCTACCTGAGGCAGAGTAAAAACCAGTTGCTGCTGCATGATTTTTTTTGTTCTTTATTCATGTCCAAACATTCAAATTAGAACAAGAATCGTTCAAATATGGGATAACTAATCTTGAGTAGGTATCAACACTACCAAGGCTTGGAGATAGTATTGGAAATATTGAGTTGTTGAAACTTTTTAGTGCTTTTGCTGATAATTAATTTTTTCTTTATCATTACCTGATTTTGTTTTGGAACATTATGATGAATTTTAATTTATATGCCTAAACTTTACAGGCTAACTTACTTCTTTGCATAATTCTTATTTTCCCCATTAAAAGAAAAAAAAAAACTAACAAAACCCAACAAAAACAGAATAAGAAAAGAAAAAAAAGAAGGGAAAAAAGTAAACTATATCTATTAAATCTTCCCAAGGTCATTGCCCTGTGTCTTTTGCTGCTTCTCCACGAAGTAGTCATTTTTCTTAGCTTCCTGTCAATGTGCCATGATATCCTTCACATCTGCCTGTGCCTTTGCTTTTATTAACAGAAAATACAGCCATAGCTTTAGTGTCATGTGTACTATAAAGACAGGATTTTCAAGAGATTTGACAACTCTCATATTTTCTGAAGTATTCTCTATGTAACACAGAAACCGTTTATTACTGCTAAGTAGTGACTGTCTCTCCAGCTTGAATAATGAAGTCCACTAGGTCAGTATTTTCTACAAGGATGCATTTAAGGAAGAATTCCTCTGTAGTCCAGCACTAAAACAATGGGTGTCATAATAGAAATCTTATGTATCATCAATTGTAGATGCCACTATAATCAATCTAATTCTTTGGGCAATGAAAATACAATATGTTATTGTGTTAAATCAAGAATTTTCTTTTTACAAAATGGTTATAAAAAAAATAATAAAATTATTTATGGAGACCAGCTCTGTTGTGCAAGGTAGGATAAATTTAACCTTCTATGGACAGTGCTTTCAACGGCAGGAGATTTACATTTGTTACCTGTAAAACAAATTTCCACACAGTGCAGTAACATAGTTTTTGAGAATTATACAGTACCCAAGCAAAGCATTAAGACCTTTCAGAATTTCACAGTATTTTTTCTACAAAAAATCCCAAATTTACCACAATTTTAAAAATTCTCATCATTAACTAACATACAAAAGGTTTTAATTTCTATCCAAAAATTATACTATATATCATTTAGAATATAATATATATATATATATACATATATATATACAGTTCTTGAAACAAAAGCTTTTATTAGGTCATTTTAACAAAATTATGGAATACAAAATATGAGAATAGGCTTTCGTACAAATAATTAGAAAAAAAACGCCTGCAACTTTAACAGAAGAGGCTCTAAGCAATACCCAGCATAGATATTGAACCAGAAATACACCAACCTTGCAGACATGAAAATAATGAATAATCTTATGAGTAGTCCTGCAAAATTCTATTATGCACATACTTAGGCATTTTTTTTTCACCTTGGAAGATATAGACATTTTTAATATCAGTTGTTGGTTAAACATGTTTGATATACTTGGTATGTTTCAGATCACTTTAGTTTAGTAACATAAGAACTCTATTGATGCAGAATAGAAAACAAAAAAATTTATCACAATCCCTTAGCTTTTTGCTTGTATGCTCTTTGGACTTGTTCTCTATCTGCGTCAAAGAAAACCAAAACGTACAATAGTTAGTCATAAGATGGATTTCAAGGTCAAAATTTAATTTATAAGTCCACATTGAAGTTAACTCTACTGTTCCTAGTTTTAATTATATGGGAGAGTGCAAAAGGAGTGCTAAAATCAAACAATAATTAAAACAATTTTGAAACAAAAGTACTGGATGAGTTTACTGAAATTGCATCTTTCAACATCATTTGCATGCTTTTAAGTCTAAGCCTAGTGTAATTGCACAACATTCTCTGCTGCATGATTCATATTCAGGAGCCAGATTGTCCTCCCAGAGCAACATAAATATGTTCTTCAATTATCATCAGGCTGTAAATAGGACTGGAGGAAAAATGTTTACATGGACTCGAAGGAGAACTGAAAACAGAGGAGAGAGGTGCTGGTCATTGGGTTCCTCTTGCCAGATCCACTCCAACTATAGATCATATCTGACCTCAGTGTAAAGCTGTTCTAGTACTCCAGAGAATAAAGATTTATTCCATTTTCTTGCAGCTTCTACTAATGATAGAATAGCTAAAGACCCATAGCAATCTCTCAGATTCTGACCATTCTTCACACTGCTTCCTCCATATTTCTTTTTAGTCATATTTTTCCCCAAGTAGACCCATTCAGGGCTAAACTCTTAGCATCTAATAATATTAATGAATTAAATAATAAGCATCTAACAACTAATATTAAATATACCACAACTACATGTGAAAAACTAGTGCTCTTCTGAGTGACTATGCAGAGGAGCTGCTATTCCTCCTTTCTCAGAGTCAGAAAAAGCATACACTAGTAGTAAGATCAAGAAAAAAAAATCCTTGACATTAGCTTATTTTTGATCTTTAAAGTGCATTACAAACTTAACTAATCTCTCCAATCTGTACCTCACTCAACTCACTTGTGCTGTACAGACGTGCAAATTGACCTGCGGAACTTGAGGGACTCTAAGAGCACAAAATATGTATCTTAATCAGGTTTAGATTTCAGGAGCCTTCTGCTTGAGCCTCTGGTTCATATTTTGATGCTTTTCAGTATGAATAAATTATAGGTTTTCAAGAATAAATGTGCAAGTGAATAAATAAGTTATAGGGAGACACGATCATAGCCCAGTCCTGATTGAGACACAAGATTTGCTCATTCCAACATAATACACTTTCAGAAGTCTTAATATCTCAGAAGGAACGTGGTTCTAAACATACACTATTGAGAAAAGTCAGGCTCCCCTTAGGACTAAAGGAAAACCTGCACAAAGTATCCTTTTGCCAATTGACTCTAGAATCAATTTAATTTGGAGGCGTATGATTTTCTTCTCTATTTTCTATTTCTGAAGAAACTACCTCTGCAGAAGATTAGGGTTACAGAAACTGCACATGCAAATAGATTTGAAATGCAAAGCATGTGGACACAAGGGCATTGGGCACCTACTTTGATGGATACATACTCATTCTAGAGGAAATTCAAGTGGTTAAAACAGTAACCTTTGTCTGGTTAAGTTCCTGTTAATCTACTGAGATAGCTGCAAAACTAAAGGCTGAAAAATAAACAAAGAAACAGTCTGCTTGCTCCCTAACATAGAAACACACAGCATTTTGTAAATAACTTGAGATTAGTTCCTGTTTTTTTCTTCACTGCACAGAAATGTCCTAGCAAAACAGATCCAGATTCTGCTCTCTGTTTTCCAGATCTTCAGTAGCCTCTTTTGACAGACACATGAAATATTTTCTCAAGGAACAGATCGTGGGTGGGTATAAAAAGTTTTCTTTGATGAAAGTTATCCAAATACCCTCAAACTAAAATCCATCAGGTAATGTAATTTGCTTTTGTAAAATACAGGTTAGAAATCTGTACTTTTCCGTCACTTTGTCAGTTCTGGAAAATTTGAATTTATATGCATAGTTTATAATTGTTTGGTCTAAAATTGCCATCTCCCCTACTCATCCCAAGTGGGGTATGGTGGGCAACTGGCTGTTCAGACAAGAGATACAAGAGGGACGCTGGCTCAGAGGTTATTTAAATACCCAAGGCAACAATAAAAGTACCAGACAATTTACAAATTGGACTGACCATTATAATTTAAAGAATTTTTTTTTTGAAACTACTACACAAAGTACTTCCAATCAAAAACTCCATTAGTACATTTCAGGCTGCCTAGTTCCCAAGGGGGAAAAAGTCACATGCAACTAATTTTAGCTATTTATAAAGCATCATTTAACTATAAAATAGTATCTATAACAGGACACAGTTCTTTTTTCTGTCTTCAAAGCAAATTTCCAAGAGCTGTAAGACTCTAAACATTTCACAATACAGAATAATGCTATTTTGTAAAGACTATTAAAAAAACCAAGAAAAACCCCAAATGATTGATTCAAAACTTTTGTAAAAGCACCTACCATTTTCTAACCACAAATATTAGAATGCAGTATATAACATGACCAATCTATCAGGTTCTTTCATGAGGAGGGAGATGGGAATATTCTGTTATCATAGTAGGTTAGGATGATGATGAAAACATTATTAGTACAAGAACTGGGAAAAACCCCCTTTTGGTCTACATATCATGCTATTTTCTGATGTATGTATAGTAGAAAGAGTATAGTACAAACACTAGGGGAAAAGAAACACAGAGTGGCTATTTAATTCTTCATGCACTTTGTCAGACTACTCCTCTGTCTGGGGTCAGTGTTACATTTTGTTTTCCATATCAAAGGCTATTTTTTATAAAGCTTTTAACCTTTAGGACTCAGACAAATTTTGGAGCATCTCCTGGTGGATACAGGTAATATCTCTGACTTGCTCTAGTCCTGCTTATTCACATTCCATGTGCGATCTTGGATGAAAAACAGAAAAAAAGGCATTAGCCCACAGAATTACTCTGTGTTTTTTACATTAGATTGATCATCTGTGCATCCATAGGTAATAGAGAAAAAGGACACCCTCAAGATACTTCTCATTCATGTTTTCTCTTTGCTCGAAGATCTTTTTTTTTCATCATTATCAATATTAAGATCAGATTCTGACCTTTTTGAAACTAGTTCAATGTAGAAGAATCCCACTCTCTTCATTACATGGCTTGTCTTCCTATTTGTCATCGTTTTCTAATGCTTCAAATTGTTCTATATACTATAAATATTTTAAATAGAAAGTTAGATTTAACATGTATGATTTCAGCATCCAGCCTTTATTAATAAATACTGTCACCTTTTGTAAAATATGTACAATAAAATTATAAGCAAAATATATATCACTGTATTATTCTAAATTACAACTGATAGTAATTAGAAACTGAAGCAAGAATAGAGGACATAATCATGTAAAAATATCTCCATTGCCTTAAGATATGTAAAAGGAACTAATATGTCAGCTTGGCTCTTGTAAATAGGGTAGCTACAGGTCTTTTCATTATACTCTCATATGGTCTAATTTTATCACAGGCCTTTACTAACCTGAAACAGACACTGTAACTCAGATCACAACATATTGCAAATCAGTACGTAATATTTTTCTAGACAGAAAGAAAGGAAAGAAGAATGCATATTTAGAGGGAGTACTTCATCAGCTACTTGTAGTGTTCATTCCCAATGAATGACAGTAGAAATTCCTGGTGTTGTGTATTATTTGTAATCAGGTAAGTGCTGAAGAAATATCTGATTTAGAATACAGATGACAAACTCTGTAATAATTAAAACAGTATGTATATTAATATAACATATTATTAGTCTTACATTCTGTCTGTGTTTGAAACTGGCTGCAATGGAAGGAATTGTAACTTGGCTCTGTCAAGGTGTACTGGGTACAAAAATCCAATGAGAAAAAAATTGCATGTAATCAATTACGTGTTTTATACTCTTGTTTATTTTCCTTTTTTCTTCTGTCAGGAGTTAATGTGATTTTGGAATACAATAATTGATTTTTAGATAAAAGTAATACGCTTAGTAATCTAAATAATGAACGATATTTCAGTAATCATATTGTTCATGAACAATATCTCACTTGTGAGATAATAATTGGTGGGACCAGGACTAGACTAAGTGCTGAGATTCCCATCACTGCCTGGTCTGGACTCATTGAATCCCAGCATGCTCTCCCCACGAGCACTGCTGGTCCAGACAGGGCAGCAGTCTCACCTCTTGTCAAGAAATAGCCAGAGTTGGGAAAAAAAAGATTTCTTCTCTTTGGCTTTTTAATTACTTACTGTATTGGAACACTCAAAATATTCCAAGGATTCTTGGTTAAGTACTGTTTTATTGTGTTCTCTTTTTGCTGGAATTATATAGTGAGAGATTCAGAAGAGACAAGAAAGAAATACAAAACTTTATGGGCTTTCTATCTTTATCCTCTATATCTATTTAACAGAATGAGTTTTAATTTTCCTCTTATTTGACCTTAAAAATGAGAATTAAGTGTATAAGCAAAAAAAGGAAGTTTTTGGCAGAAATCTGCAAGGCAAATATGTACGCTGGACTTGTATGCAGTAGAGTCCTTATCTCTTGTGGATCCCCATTTATTTTTACTAGAGCAGAGTTGTAAGGTAAATGAACAGAGGAAATGGGGAAGAAGTACCTTTAGTAGGTTATTATTGCTTAAAATAATATAAAATTTGGTAAATTCATTAAATAAAC
Source organism: Donacobius atricapilla (assembly GCA_013397315.1). Classification (NCBI taxonomy): domain Eukaryota; kingdom Metazoa; phylum Chordata; class Aves; order Passeriformes; family Mimidae; genus Donacobius; species Donacobius atricapilla. The sequence goes on along the minus strand of WBMY01013262.1, from coordinate 160,285 downwards.
ATGATCATTAAATCTATGTAATTTTTTTAAAAAATAAGTATATGCATTCTACACCCTAACAGCTGAACAGAAACAAAACCTATACTTACAATTTTCAGTATTTCTTTAGACTTCCAGCCTTTCCAAACAGTATTTTAGTAAATCATGGCAAATGATAGAAGCAAACTTTACACAGGAAATAAACTATTTACCTGAAAGTATTAAAATAATAGGAAGAATTACACGAATCCTATGAACTGTAATGAACTAACATTATTGACTAAGTGAAAATATTTTTCCTTAAGAATAATCTTCTAATTTTTTTCATTGGACACTTAGTAGTGGATATGAACATAGTTATTTCAAAGTAAGAAATAAATAGGGAACTGTGCCACAGTTTTGGAAATCAATTCTCAGCATTCCACTTAATAATTTTTCTACAAGGTAGCTTTTATTGAAGACTAGCTACCTTGAAAACATCCCTATCACACGTTAACTGAATTTTTAACTGTATGTTTAGAAAAAAAATTGAAACATTTGACTGCATGCATTACAATGTTAATGCCTTTTAAAATTTCAGATCAGGTTCTTTCATTCTAAGAAATAACTGCAGCTGGAGAAGTTATAAAATAGTGATTATTTTCTTTTGAGTTACCTAATGCTGGCTTAGTAACCAGCTTCCAGCTTTTAATAATATTTTATTTTACCTACATTATTCAGGCTGAAATCCACATGATTTTCAATGTTTTCAGACATCTTCCAAAGCACTTGGAAAAGATTTCCTCTCCTTTCGGCAACCAGGCGTATGGTGATGTTTTCACTAGCGGTACCACTGATATTTTCAAAGTATTTTTAAAGTCTTCACTAATTTTCTTTGTGAGAAAAGTTTCATGTTTAGATAAAAAGTAGTCCTGAGGGAAATAGTTTTAGGGGTTATTTTCTTTAAAATCTGTCCTTGTTTAAAAAATTTAAGTTGTTTCCATTTACAAAATGCAAACCTGCGTCTAATGATATTAACTGTTCCACCCTTACAGGTGGAATATATACCATGTATACACATATATATATATATACATACATAGCTACATATATATATACACACACGAGGCACGAGAAACCATATAAGGCTATATAGAAACCTCTATAACATATGGAAGGCTCTTCAAGACTACATCCCAATAACCCAGCTCTTGGTACTCAAATCATTAAATGAGAGATGTGTTCAACATCTAAAAAAGAAGAGAACTGAGTACATGCACAAGCATGACGCAGGCAAGTGTCATCACTAACTTTTATAATAAAAAATGATAGATCCCCGGATCATTTAAGAGAGAAAACATATATAGCTTCATTTTCTGAAGAGACTTCTTGATCTGTACTTTAGATGTATGCATGCAGAGAACTGCTGGAAAACACACAAGGGGAGAGTAGCACCTTTTATCTTAGTCATGTTAATGCACTACCTCCCATCCAAAGCCGGACTGCACTCTGCAGGTGGTTAAACAGGGTTAAATGTTAATGAACCAGTGGTCATCTCCACCACTACTTATGAGATTTCAGGTAGCATCTCTTGACAATGCCCCAACACCTTTACCAAAAGTCATTAGCAGAACTTGGGTTAATGTTTGTAGATGTATTTCTGACCAGACTTCAGTCTTTTGCTCTCTGACTTGCTGATTTTTCCTTTTGCTTTATTCACTTTGCAGTGATTACTGTGGAGGCCTGCATTGCTGCATTAACAGGCTGACAGGTAAGCTTCCACCTGCAGCAGCATTGTTTCAAAAGGCTTTGTAAACCTGGGGAGAATTCCTGAGACTAAGTACTCTCGGCTTCTGTCTTTTGCTTGCTGTAGCAGCTAACATTACTCACTAAAATTGCTGAAATTGCCAATACCCACTCGTCATAAAGTAGCTTTTAGCTCAGAAAGGCCCTTTACCTCTTAGGGACTTTAGAAGTTTAGATTAGGCTTGTGGGTGTTGCAGGGCCATACTCAAGTACTGCTACAGCACAGGAGTAGGATGTTTTTTTATCTGTCAATCTGTAAATGGAATATTATCTACATTCACAATACTTAAAACATGAGAACCACATTTAAAAGGACAGAAATAAAATATAAACCAATTCACAAGTTACATTTACGTGGACATAGAGATGGTTGGTTTTCTTACATGCTATTGAGTTAGCATAATATAAGTATTTACACAACCTAATCCTAGGATTCATTTAAAATTCAATCCCACCCTAGGTTCGTTTCCCCCACTTGTGGAAATGTACAGATTTACGCTGCCTCATGGCCTCTGCCCTTGTGTTCAGAGTCAGACAAAGGATACCTTATGATTGCCTATAATAGATAACTAAATCAGAAGCACAATTTCAACATCAAGATTGAATGTCAGAAAGCTTTTTTAAGCTTTTTAAATCTACTTTGAGAAAGAGCTGTTTGCTGTCTGTTATTACCAATTATCTTGATACTTAACTGTAAACAGAATTTTAAAGTTACCAGAGTGGAAATGTTCCCTAGCACCTGCTGTGGCAGTAGTTCTAACTGCATTTATCTTTGTACGTGTTTTCTATCTAAATATTAATGAGTGCATAAACTATAGCAGGGTACACAGCACAGCTTTTTGCTTGCTCTAAAGAGAGACTAGACAATGCAAGAAAACTCAGGACCATAGGAGGCTCATAGTGAATACTCACTAAAAAAAAACAAACAAACAAACAAACAAAAAAACCCCAACCTTCTATAGCCTGAAAGTAGAATCTGTATTTAGGGGCAGATATGTCCCTAAAAGCAGAGTCATCTAAACACACCACTTTTCTGCCAGACAATATTGTCTCTGTGGTATGCAGTCTTTTAAACAGCTACATTTTTGAAGAATATGGGTAAGTTTTATCTACCAGGCCATTCCAAATCCCTCTTCCCCTCATTTTCTTCCTATCTAAAAGATTTAAATTTCTCTGTTTTGTATAAACCTTGTCTAATACTGATTTGATGTTAATTGATGAAGATTGATTTTATTAGAATTTCACTGTCCATTG
>WBMY01013262.1:127856-148616 GCA_013397315.1 Donacobius atricapilla | reverse complement strand
CAACACAAAACTCCATTTTCTAAAATAATTTTGACAAAATATTCCTTTAAATTCTCCAAAAATCAGAAGATTCTTTCACAGGAAACTCTGCTTTTATTTCAGATTATAACAAACTAGCTATTTCTTAAGTTTTATATATATATTATATTTTCTAACAAGAAAAGTATTTTATATATATAAATATATGTACATATGTGTATATATACACAAAAATAGTTTTCCAGTTGGAAATTTTCTTTTTCAAGGGGAAGTATTCCGCCTTTTACCTGGTAGCATGATGTGCATACCCACACAGGGAATTAGTGCCACATATCTCTTCTTCCACATGGTTTAATTCTGCTGCTTTACACATAAACAAGAATAGGAACCTTTCTGTTCATGACGTGATACTACTTTTCTGCCTCATTCAAGATCTTTGGCAAACTGAGTATCTTTATGAAAGTCAAATACAAATAACAATGGACTATATAGCGATAACATAATTGGAAAAGCTGAACATAACAAAATTCTGAAAAGCTGTAGATTCTGCATCTCTTCAGATCACATGTATAAATATAAAGTTTGCTTCTAGTACCTCCGGTGAATAGGGACCACCACATTGGAAGGACTGAACTCTTTATCTCTCTCTTGACCATACAGAAAATTGTGACAGAAAAATCCCACTCTTCATCACTGATCTCCAATTACAGTTCATAAATGCAGTGTGAGAAATGGCCACAAAAATCTACGAAAGAAAAGCTTCAGGATGTGGGTCTGAAGCTGATTGAACCCGTAGGTTCCTGTGATAATAGCACCCCACTGTTTGTCCCAACCACAGTGAAACAGACACAAAGGGAATATCTCCCTACTTAGCTGACAATTGAATTATTGATATCTGAAGGTATCTGAAGTGGCAAGAGCAAGCTTTTAGCTTTTCTCAAATTCATGAAACTGAGCACAACTTCTTGATTTTCAAATGCATATACTTGTCAATATAGTAGTCTATGATTCCTACAGTAAGTTTAAAAATCACAAAAATTATCTGTTATTTGATAACAAAATCTTCTCATAAATACAAAGGACACTCTTTGTATTTGTTGAAGTCGTCTAAAGAATGCAAAAAGGACCTGAGACTCAGTTGATGATGGCCACTATCATTGCACTCTTCATTATAATCCTGGCAAACAACACAGATGCTTTTTGAATAGTGAAAGGTCCAGAAGACAAGGAAAGAATGAAAGGGAGAAAATGGGGAAAAGAGGGGATCATACCCATGCCTTCCTCCTTGCTTCCTCATTTGCCAGTTTTTAAACCAGCTAGACTCACAAATGCAGAAGTTTCCAACCAGGGCCTCAAAGACCTCTCCGGTTAACTATGAGTTTTCTGATTCTGCCTAACCCTCATCCAAGGAATGAAATCTAACATTTGTTTAAGGATGGCTGGAAGTGCATCACCCTTGAACTTCTTTCTCTCCACTGCAAGTGAGAACTAAGTGGCCACGCTGCTCTTCATTCCTATAGATGAATAGGCAGTGAGAGGTATTCAGCATGGCTCTGAGTGTCACAGAACAGGGACATGTCATGGTGCTATAGGAGTGTTTGCATTTAATTCTTCTGTTACTCTTCAGATATGTGATGAATTTCCAACAGATCATGTTGACTACTATCATGTTTGAGGGAGGTTGAAATTCTTTGGTAAAGTTAACTGAATTTGAGTATTTGTTATTCACTAGCTTTCATGTCTGAAAGGCCAGAGCTTGACCTAAATAAGATATCTCAGTGATGTACTTTCTGATACTAAAGCTGCAAGAAAACTGCAAAATTTTTAATGAGGATCCTCTAAGACAGATATGTTTATGTTGCTCTTCCAGAGAAGTCACTTATTACTGTTTCTGGGCACAAATTGAGTCAGATAAGGTCTTGGTCAAGGCTTTACAGCTTTGGATGACAAGAAGCAGGATTATTGGAATACTGAAAATCAGGCACTGCTCCAGGTAAGTTTTTATACATGTTTCAAGATCAAGTCACAATAATTTCTTTTGTTCTAATTCTGCTTCTTACAGTTTCCTCTGTAGTACAGTTACCACTTTGGCAGTAAATGTTGTACAAGGAAAATGGAAACTAGACTAAACTGCATAAAACAGACTTGGATCTTTTTGTGTATCCTACCTGAGTGCAGATCACACTCAGCTTTAATTCTTTAAAAGCTGTTGGATTTCCCTTTATAAAACAGATACAGATTTTACGAGCATTACAAAAAGACATAAAAGTATAAAGAATTGAAAACTATGCAGATAGGCAGAAGTGAGTAGGCAGATTCATACCTGGAATCTGAGGTGATTTGTGCACATTCAGTGGCAAATAAGAGGTGCTTCATGGTCTTGAGTCTTAAAAAAAAAAAAAAAGTTCTTTATTTTAAGTGGACCTCTTATAAATGTAGAAGGAGAGGATATTTATTTCTCATTTGAAAGAGAAGAAGCAGTACTTGTATTGGAAGGCTTTGAAGAACTAGTTTTACCTTTAAGAAAGAGAATGCAGAAAGAAATTATTCTGTCTTCATATGAGATCAGGTATGAAACCATCACACATTATTCGGTGAACATAAATGGGAAAAAAGGCTTCTTGAGACTTCAGAAATAACTTCAGAGCATGAGGTTGGACTTGGCTTGCCTGAAATAGGACAATTTGAATATTGTAGTGTATGTAGTTAAACACCTGTTTTTGGCTTGACAACACATTAGTGACTTTTTAAAGATCTCCTTTAGAGTGTTGTATGTCTGGAAGGGAAAGGTGACTTTAGAGAGTCAGATACCAAGAGCACCCATTCCTTTTAGAATGGGCACTTTTTCAGTTATGCTGTTTCTCTTTACACCAGTTGAGTGTCATATATGGTTGATGAAGTAAGCTAGATATTTCCTTGTCTTAGCATGGTGGAAGGTATGGACTCCTCCAGAGCATCCTCTGACTCACACAGGTGGGATGGCAATTCAACCTATGAAGCAGTCAAGTGCTGGGAGGAGCAGCCAGTGAGGAAAAAGAGAGTCAGGAAAGCTGCAGGAGGAAGTGCATAAAAGGTTCCATTTTGCATCCAAACTTTGGAATGTTTATCACAATATAATCTGAGGTTTCTGTCCTTCTGTGATAAATGAATGCATACCAGCTCTTGTAGAGAGCAGTCTATTTCTAATATAATCTTGCACTAGTTAATAATGCAGATAAAGGTTACAGTGCAGTAGGCACCTAATTTCCACACTCATCTGAGTTTTGTATGGTTTTATTATGAGTTCTAAGATATTAGCTCATTATCTTAGCTTTCATAGTCTTATTTTCTGCAAAATTTCAGGATGCCTGGGGTTAACAATATGAACAAATTCATATTTCCACATTTTTTCCCTTGTATTATAATGAAAGTAGAATTACACTTAAAACCCCTTTTCTTTAGTATTTGAAATAACAAAAAAACTCTGTTTCTGAGGAAGTAGTTTTTTCCATAAAGAATATATAAGTCCATATCTGAACATTGTTTTTTAAATAATTTATGGTGGAAACATCTAGAATTAAGGAAGACATAGTGATTTGCAGCAGAAGAAATCGAAGCCTTTTTAAGTCAGTGTTGATTGAATGGGTCCTAAGGTTCTTGGAGTTACTACATGCTATTTCTGTGGACCAGAATGGCCAGTGCAGAAAAATTCAGAATAGTACACATCAGCTTTGAATACTTAAAGTCTTGTTCATAACAGAAACCAAAAGAAAACATTAAAGTTATCTCATAGCTTAGTCAGTCAAACTCTTTGTGTGAATCAGAAAAATCTGTTTTTATATGAATTGTACAGCCCACCAGAGTCACTGAGACTGGAAGAATCTGTTGCCTGGAGTACCAAGCAACGCAGCCTAAGCATAAGAGTATAACATCTAATCTGATGAAGGAAGACTGTCAGAGCACTAAAGAAAAGAGCAGGTTGCTGTAATGCTGTAATGACAATTATAACTTAGAAGGCACCTCAGGATAAACCCTCATTTTAAGGTTCAGTGAACAGCAGGGAAGGCGTTTGGAACTGAGAATTTTCCTCCTAAAATTAATAAAGACATTTATTCCATATTTAATTATTTTTTCTTATAAAGTATCTCCAGTGCATGTGTTACAAGCATTCCAGTGCTGAAGAGATTCTTGGAAACATTTAAGGTCATTAGGGTATTTGAGAAGAACCAGAAGTATTTATGATAGTGACAGAAAAATTTGTAGATTTAAAGAGAAAAAAAAATTAAAAGGCTTCTCAGTCCTCATAGTGAGACCCAAAACATAAGAAAGTATGAAGCTTTCATCTTCATACAAGAATGAGCTGTGATTCATCTTATTAAGAGACTAAGCTAGACAAAAGGGTCTAGACCCATCACACTCCTATGCTGACATCCCATTACCCGGTGCAGCCAACAAAAGCTTATAATCAGACAGCTTAAAAATCAACCATAGAAAGAAACTGATTATGGTTTATTAGAGAAAGCAATTGTTCTGGCCTGGGAGAAGCTTCATTGTTAGAACATCAAATCAGTCTCATCAACTGCTCACAGAAATAATATTTATATCAATTTAAAATCCTGACTGAATTTGAAATTTAGGGACAAATACTTACGTATTTCTTCATAGGTAAATTAGAACAAGGGAAGAATGAAAGACCAATGGACAACATAAGATTTGCAGGACCAGAATGCATGACACAAATATTTTCTGCTGCATGTATTATGTTTATCAGTGCAATTAGAAATAACAGATGTATAATGGTTTCAACAATATTTGTTTGAAGCACATTCCGAAACCTAATTTGAGACTCACAATTTTCTTTCTTTTTTTTTAAATACACAGCCAGTATTAATCTCCCTAATTTTAATTTCATTTTATTATGTCAGATCATATTACATATATAAATTATGACATATAATATATGTAATAACATGCTGTTATATCAGAAATGTAACTTTTTTCTTATAAAAAGACAATTTTTAATGCATTATTTTCATTTTTTTGAATGAAAATATCTGTCTCTATAACTCCAGCTGCTTTTTAGAAAAATTGCTATGTAAATTAATTTTAATTTATTTTACATATGTGAATATAATGAAAATTATACAGATCATCAAAGAAATGGTAAGAAAGTTTTATACTGTCAGGAAAAAGAATAGTTCCAACATTCTCAATTATTTTGGGATTACTAGTATTTCATTTTCTTTTAAAAACCTCCCCATCATGTCATGATTTAAGACTTTTTATGAATTAAATATATATTTCCGGACAATTACTAGGTTCATTGCTAATCTAAGCCCATCAGCCAGCATGTCCTCTATCATATTCGTTCAAGGAACTGAATTCAATAATGAAAGGCCGTGCATGGTTGGACAGTTAGCAAACAGGGCATATTCAGAACACTAATTTAAATAGTGCATATTCTTTTCTCACTGAGGGAAAAAGGCAGAAATAGCCAGCTCACTTGATTCAAGGACTTTGTTGACCTGCTAAGATATTAGATTAGTGAAAACTGAAGCACTGTTAGGAACAGTAATCATGTTTGAGATGTTTTACTGATGTTTAAACAGGTACAATATCTCAGTCTGAAAGTATTTTACTAACATTTATGAGCTACACAACATATAGGAATTTCTCTACTTTTTCAATTTGCTTTGATGTGAAACAAAATGGAAAAATAATCAAAATATCTTAGTCACAGAAGATAAATACAGAGGAATTAACTTGCTCAAGGTCCTATACAGATGCGGGCATCTCAATAGTTTCCTAGACTTTCCTCCAAACTGTGTTATAACCTGCCTTTTTCTGGCATCAAAAAGAAATTATTTTTTTGCTGATAATTGGTGAAATGAATACAAGTTGTAAAAGAGGTAACCACTGCTGACTTTAAGGAGTTACACAGAGATTAATTTTATTTTATGCCTCAGTTACCCCACAAATTAGAAAATATCATAGACATCATTTTACAAGGAAAAGAATGCATTCAGACTAATGATAAGCCAGGTTGTAGAAGTTCTTCTGTTGGAAAAGTTTGTCTAACTCAGACTTGAAGCCAACAGTTACCAATACCTTTGCAACCTCTTTCTGAATAAAAGACACATAAGAATAGGCCTTTCTCAAAAAGCATTCACTTCTTCAAATAACTCCTTACTTGTGATGTAGCTGATCAAGCCATTGTTTAGTGGATTTTTTTTTCTTTAAATTCTCTAATATTGGTTTGGGGTTTTCCAACCTTTTCAGCAAACACTCAGAATGTAGCAAAATATATATTTCTTCCTTTTCGTCTCTGGGGGACAGAATAGTGATTCCTTATTTAGACAACTTTTATTATTTTCCCCCGTGAGGAATAAATAATCTGAAATGAGGATTACATTATATAAAACTCTCCTAGATTACCAAAGTCAGCAGCAAAAAAATATTTTTAATTTATTTTTAAAATGATAGCAGCAACAAGTCAATGACATATTATGAGCATTACACAATCATGAGCAAAACAGAAGACTTCTTTTAGGGTGGAAAGCTTCATTCTATTAATTTGAGAGAAAAAGGCAGCAGTTATCAGAAGAGGAGCAGACAGCACATTTCTCCCCAAGAACAAATGCACATAGTCACTCCAGTCACATTCCTGTTTGGTCGACGCAAACCAGGTCTTGAGAGATATCACATACCCTGGCTCCCTCTTAAACCAATTAGTCCACTCTGAAATGTGGGGAAACCAGGAACTGGAGATGTACCCCAACCTAAATTATCCAATGTTGTGAGCAAGTCACAAAGAGACTTTGAATCAAGGAGAGAGTGCCCACGTGCTGAATTTTGACCGTATGTTCTTCTTAGGGAACCATATCTTACTAGTCTTCCCAGATGTCACTCTCTGCATTTAGGAAGAAAAAAAACAAAACAAAACAAAAATTTAAAGTACAAAAACAAAAAAGAGATTTATTGGAAAAAATTATATGAAGTAAACTGTTTGGTACAAAGTCCTAGAACGGTAATGAGTCACTGAAAAGCTATCTTGTTTCCTTCGAACAGATCTCCTGGCTGGCACGTTGCCTGGAAAGTCTTTGATAACAAACCTCTTACAAACACACAGTTGTATAAGAAAAGAGGATCCAGTAAAACCATTTTGTCTTGTCTGCTCCCAGTCCACTCAAAGACAGGTTCTTACAAATAACAAAAGGCTGTATACTTAGCTCAAGCTGTGCCTTTCCCATCAAGATAATGATAGAAGGCTTTAAAACTTGCCCAGCACTGGACTGAGATGAATAGCCTGTTTGGCTTCTTACTCAGCAATATTTTCTTTGGAGTTGGTTTGTTGGTTTGTTGTTTTTTTTGGGAGGAGGCTGTTTTTTTTCCCCTTGGTTTTTCACTACATACTTTTCATATGCATAGGAGACATTAGTGTTCTTTGGGAAATGGAAATTGTTAATGCACATCCATCACCAGAGAGCAGGGTGAACAGAGATAAACATTACACAGAACACATTTCATTTTTCATCAAATTCAAAAAGAAATGTATTCATTTTTAATAGAGGGCTAAAAATATCTTGCATTTGCAACTCTTCCTACTTGTATATCAACACAATTCATAAGTCTTAATTCATTAGACTAATGTGTTTATAAGGCAGCTGAAATGTCAAAGCACTGCTAGATTTAGTATAAACTTAAATTCCATTACCTGGCAGGCATTAATTGCTTATGGAGCGTGGGGATTCTTCCCAAGGGTCTTATATGTTTCCTTTTGTCATTTTGCTAACTATTCTGTCTAGACGAACTTAAAGCCCTTAATCCACCATAGGGATCAATAAACTGCACAATAATTCAGTCCTAATAATTAGCTTTCACTTAAACACAAATGGTCGTTTCATTGTGAACTGCAGTACAAAATGATAATGCAATAATTAAAAAGACAGATGAAAGAGTGACTTAATAGGAAAGAGGCCTTACTGTTCAATTAGAGACATTACCATTCAACCTTTTTATTACTGCCACAACCTTTCAATTTTTAAAAAAATAATACTTCAAGCTATGCTCATTTAACACATGACAGTATCACTATTATATGCATAGTCTTATGATATGAGCCTCGCACTACAAGACTGATGCAAGCCAGTTGTCTTGCTGAAACCATTAAAATGATGAGCTTTTTCTGCTAAGGTCTACAAGTTATATATAAATCACAGCACCACAGTTGCCAAACAGGAAAGTTTCTTTTTTAAAAAAGCTCTTTTGTCCCCAGGAATATGAGGAATATTGTGCAGCCCTTTGCAATAATCTTAACATGTTACTCCTCTATAAAATGTGTTAAAATACATTTGAAAGTAAATTTGATGACTTTATACTCTTTTTGCAATACCAGTTTCCTGATAAATCACAGAGCGCTAAATTCCATATATTTGCTGATACAGCAATTTAGCTATAATAAGACCAAAAAGGTACAAAACTTCATTAACCTTTTAATACAGCTTCACAGATGTAGGATGATAGATATATTTGAAACCTTATGATCAAAGCAATGGCCTAATAGCAAAATCTTTCACTTTACCTTTGCCTTTTCTTGCTTTCATTTTAATTTCTGCTATATCTTAATACGTAGACGCAACCAGAATTTTATGCAATCTCACCAGCAGATGGAGAATCCATAAGCAATTTCGGTTCAAGTCAGCTTCAACAAATGCTAGTATAATTTTTTCTTTGCTCAGGCATGGGTTTGCTCTTCACTGATGAACATGTCCATATTTCTGTTATTTGATGCTCTTTGTATGATGGAGATGTTTGATGTTTGATGAGGTACAGTGGCAACATGAAACACATTGACTGCCAGTAGAGCATTCTTATTACTTTAAACACATGCTATCTCTCGCTAAAACCTCAAAAGCCATTGCTAAATAAGAGAAGGAAAAATGTTGTTTTACATTGGAGACATGAGACCCAACAGCGCATAATCTGAACTTCTGAACTGTAGAACTTCAGATGTGTAAAATTTAGATTAACAAGACTATTTGAGGAAGCTGCTTCTCCTATATTCTAAGTGAAGGATGGAGATATAGAAAGTGAATAACAGAGAGCAATTTGAAAAAGAGAAAAACTATGAAAAAAGTGGAAGAGTTAAACTTTAGTCCTAGAACTAGTAAATGACTAATAATGGATGAAAAGGTTTTTTGCTATTGTCAATATCTTGCAGATATTTTATTGCCAACTTATTTATTATTTATAATATTATTAGTTTTATTATTTATATTTCTGTTTATAATATTTTTTTTTAAATTGCCAAAGTGAACCCTATTAAACTGGGAAATTACTGAAGTTACTTATGTAGATGCTGCTGACCAAAATTCTAGGTTCAATGTACTGTGAAATAATTAAAATTCCGTGCGTCTGGAAAAGAATTGGGAATATTTTCAGCACAGCGTTTTTTAGATATCAAAACTAATTTCAGAGTATAGAGTTTTTAAGTTTTGATCAGTCTTTCTTAGGCACTGTACAGGATTTTTGGGTTGAAACAAAATGACCTACATAACCATGACTGTTGTGCTTGTCACTAATGCCCCAAACTCCCTGTCCAGTAGATACACACAGCAGATGGCTGACATAAAAACCTGATGACAAGTAAATTCTATCACTGCTTGGTTCAGAGAAAGGTTCTGAACATTCATCTTCAACATGTCTTCAGTAAAATGCTGCATGAGTTTTATATTTTAACTATTTTCCTGAATGAAAATCATGTGGTATAAGGAAAATTCTGCTTACACAGCAACAGGTAAAAACTAGGTGTCTCATGTTTTGGGCACTGTTTTTGCAATTCGAAGAGCATGAAAGCTCATGAGACCATAGTTTGAAACAAGTTTCCCTTTAAATCACCTTCCAGTCTGTCTGCCTAGACACTCAAAACACCAACAGAAACAAATTTGGTGCCACTGCTTCTCCCCACCTCCAGTCCCAACTCTACCAGAGATGAAATGTTGCTAGCACATGTCCAGAGACACAAATTGGGATGAATTGACATACTATACCCCCAGTTGGAAAAATAATAAAATTGAATAAAAAATGGAAGCGTTTAGGCAGAGAGAGAGCTACTAGTGATACTGCATTGATTTTTTGCCTTCTTTTTTTCTCTTATATATTCCCTATATTCTTTACAAATATATTACTAGCTCTGTAACCTATTTTTTTTATTCATATTTAGCTCCAGTACTTTTCCCTAACCTGACAGGCAGAAAGACAAAACACATTCCGAGGGCTCCAAACTGGGGGACCAAGGCTCCTATCCTATCTTGGTTCTTCCTGGAAGCCAAAGCTGAGCAGCTCCTCAGGACACATTTTCATAGGCAGAGTTTAGTTTTTATCTAGAGGAGGTGGGGATTGAAAAAGGTCAGACTCAGGGGGAATTACCTCACCGTTTATGTCTCCAACTGGGGATTCTTGTCAGATATGCTAATTTGCAAAATCTATTAAAATTGTATATGTATTATGCTGTGTGTGCATCTTCAGCGTTTTCTACCTGGTGAATCATGCACCTAAGGATCCTTATAAAGTTAACACACTTTTTATCACCCTGTGTCTGGCCCATGTTTTTCAGACCAGGAAAATGGTATCTCTAGAGATCGCTTACAGCTCATGGCTTTTGTCCATGAAATCCCCACAACTCCCTGTTCTGCAGGTCTAAAGCAGCTTACTTCAAAGTGACCTTCTTCTTCATATTGCTTGCACACAGAAAAATAATTTATGTCAATAAGGCAGGGTAGGAGCAATGAGATTCTTGAATTTAAAAACAAAAACAAAAAAAAACTCACAGCCCCAAACCCAGCAAAAAAATAGCATTCATCATCATCTACCAAAGTAAAATAAGATGAAGCACTTATTCAAGATATACCTTGAACTGAATGTGATTGCATTTGGTACAATTTCTCCAGAAGATGATCAGTTTAGCTGTTAACTTTCTTTTGTGGTGTGGGCAGAGGGGAGTGGGAAGCAGAGAAAAGCAGTACTAGCCATCAGGCTCCAATTCACCAAGGTTTAAGAACATTTTTAGAGTTAGATACACATTTCTCCAGAAGAATGGGTAGTCCAGGGAATACCCATGTCTAAAAAGCACTTAATGTGGAGTGAGAAACAAAAAAAAACATTAAGAAAACTAAACTTCATTCTAAATGTAAGCAGTGAAAGAGTCATCAGAAAATTTAGCCACATCTTTTCAGGTGTTGATCATAAACCGAGGAAATAATAATCGATGTATAGACTCCATTATCCCAAGATTTGTAATAAGAGGCAATGCTTTTTGGGCAGAATAATATTGTAAGGAGTGGAGGACTAAGAGAACTAACAATCCAAGTTATTAATTTTTGCAGGGTGTCAGCTGCCTAAATAAGACAACGAGTTAAGGATATTACTTCTTTCTAAAAAAATTGCTCCTTTTCCCTCCAGATATTATCACAGCTGCAAAAGAGTTGCTATGACTTTTTTCAGTTAAATCAAAGTATCACTTTATCAAACTCTTTTGATTGAAAAAATGCCATGATGCTTTTTTTAATAGTTCTGTAGCATGCCTAGTAGCATATATAAAGAATAATGTACAATTGGGACATATTTTGGATATATATTCTATATCCAGAGAGACAGAATATATAGAGTGGGGTTGGTAACATGCTATTTTCTCAAACCCCTTCAGATATCCATAGTGTTAGGAGGAGTGGTTTTCTACGATATTAGTATAAAATATCAGGCATGAAATATGTACATAAAGAACATTATCCATATAATACTGCTATTACCTTATATGTTGCCTTATATTATATGATGTATGCAAATACCACAAAACTATCATGAACATTCACAGATCACTGAGAAGTTTACATAAATCTGAAAAGCCATACGTAATTAGGTAAAATGTGGTCTCAGTTTTGAAATTAAACATGCTCCTACATTCTACTGCTGGATACCTCTCAGCTTGATATGTCTTGAAAATTCAACAGGCAACATCTAATAACACAAGGTGCTGTACCTCACTGGCCTCAGATAGTTATCAATATGAAATAAACGCCAAGGACCTGCTCCTTCTGGTTGATGGAAAAGGCAATCAAGGTTTAATGAGTGCCAAGAATCACTCTGTAGTCCATTGCCTGCTACGTAACTGGAGGTAAATGTAAAATTTAACTCTGCCACTAAAATGTTAAAGGTACAGTGTATTTCCAAGATTTCCATCATTCACAACTCTCCACTGCTTCCGCAGCAGAGCGTTATATGCGAAAAGCAATACGCTCAGCACAGGTTCTTCAAAATTGAGATGCTTTCTATTTAAACAGAGATAATGATGTAAATATGGAGCTTTGCTCTGTTTTTTCAAATGTGTGCACCTTTTCATGTGTGCACCTTGTCTGAACCCCTAACTTGATACAAAGACTACATTCTGACAGCATTTAGATGCCATAGGTACACAGCTTAATGAGGAAATGCTTGCGATGGCAAGCAGTTTAATGAGGAAGTTATGGCATAAGCCTATATGTTAGGCTTATGTGTTAAAATAAATAGTAACTTTTAAAAGGTCATTTAGATATCTCATGGTCATATAAAATAACACAATCAAACCTAGTGTTTAATAACTCATCAGATTTGAGATAACATAGCCAAGTAAAAGAATAGAGAATAAAGAATTCTTTTAAGTACTCTTTATTCAAACAAATAAGTTCATATTATCTAAACATAGGTTTTCAAATAAAAATTTAAATTATTGTGATAACAATAAAGGAAAACCAACATATATAAAAATAATGAAAACCAGACAGTCAGCAGTATACAGAATTATTCTTGACTACCAACCCAGAAGCTAAACTTTTCAATGTCTTTCCAATGGTTCAAAAGTAAGTGATATTTGTCTCTCCAACTTTAAAATCCCATTTTTTTGGCACCAAATTAAGTTTTATGAGTCATTCCCTAGGACTTCAAGTCATTCAGATCACCTGCTGTGCACCTTGCTCACAGTGAATTCCATGCCAAGTTTACCAAAATAGGATGACAAATGTATGTTTGAAAGTATTTTAAATAAGAAACAGTACAGTTAGTGTAGTACTATAGTAACATAAAAATACTATACTTATCTGGCTCATGTCTGTACTGTACACAACAATGGAAGTTTTCTCACAGAGAAAATATTATTGAAGGAATAGTTTATAACCACCTACAGCTATTTTAAAAATGAGAAATTCTCTTGTTCTGGTGTACGTCTCTCTTGATCAATACAAAGAGTTTTACTTCTGGTGAGGTCAATACTCTAACATTGTACACATAGTAATTTTCCATTGCTTTGTGACAGGAAAAATAAGATTTGGATTACATACAATGATTACAGAATCGAGCACCTTCTTCTCGCTTGCTGTAGAAATACCTATTCTTTCCCAGATATCCACCCAAAGAAAAAAGGAAAATAAAATACATAAATAAATAATCTGGCTGACAGTGTGTGTATGCATTATAATTTTATTTTGAGTTTTGTATAGCATTTGGTTAAATTTACCATGGCTGAGCAACAGAGAGACAAAGTAAAAGAAGGGTGATAGAAAGCATATTATAGCTTTTGTCATAGAAGTATACTTACAAACGGATAAGCATTGCCATTGAACTTTTCCATTTTATTCCAAGGACGTTTTGAAGGCATTTTGCATTTCGCTGCCAGATCATGTTTGACTTTATGCCATTTATATGTCTGAATGCAAAATGTTATCCCAAAGTCATCTAAGAGGTAATGGGTGTTTCCAGCTTTTACACTAAAGCGAGGAGATGCAAGAGTTCCAACAATCCTAGTCATTGACATTTACAACTATGGGGTTTGTTTTTAATACAGGGCAGTGAGCAATGTACTTAAGGCATCAGAAGATGTTTTATAGCACACACTAAAGGTGAATCACTTTTTTAGTAGATTTATTAGCTAGAGGACCTGCAATCTCAAGAGGAAATTTAGCCAGTTTTAACCCAAGTAGTGCTGCCTCTTATAGTCATTTCCTTTGAAATTCTCAGCAGATCTCAGGCATCTAAAATGTTCTATTCGGGGACGTTGCTTTTTTCCCCAGCTGGTTTCTGCTACCTTGGGTAATGGCAGAGTACTCATTAACAAACTAATTGATTTTTATTAATTATCTGTGGTGCAATCTTTTTTACTGATTTTTCCCCTAGTATCTAAGCTTATTAACTGCAAATACACAGTAAGTATATAATTAGTCATGAAGTAAAGTGGACTCAATAATACTCATTGATTTTAAAATCAAACACAGTAATATATATATAAATATATAGAATCCCCAATGTTTTAAAGTACTTTTACCATTATAAAAAGAAATTGCTAAGAATATATGACAAATTTCAGAACTGAACATAAGAAATAGGATCATTTAAGAAACCCCTCACATAAACTGACCTATTAATGCATAATTCACACTCCAATAATTGATGCACAGATTTTGAATGATGCAGTTCTAAATGGTACAGAGTAATAAATGCTACCAATATTGTAATTAAATATGGTTACCTATTACTTTTGTTTTTCTCAATATTCTTCTGAATATATGTAATATCTAATTTATTAATTAGATATTAAGTGCTTTAAAAATACGGAACCTGGATATTTGTAGTTTTCTTACAAATAAATTGTCCGTTCCCTCTTCTCAAGCCAGGAGAGACATTTTAGAATATCTATCTGACCTTTATGAAACTGACTTTAGTAAGAACTTCCCAGTTTTATTAATTCTCATAAAAGAAAAAAGCCACTCATCTAGGCTAGCTTTCATATAATGCCTGATAAAAGACAGTGACAGAGACCAATTAACAATTCCACATTGCAGCAGGTTCCTTTTGGCTTCATGGTCATCAGAATTTAACTGTTACATAAAACACCAGAAATAATAGAACTTCTGGCTAATGCAGACTCCATTTCTCCTTCATCCACAAATAAGGCACTCATTAGGAAGAGGAATTTAGTCTTACTGCACATTTCTTCATTGTGAAGTTAAGTTTAAGGAGTTGTTGACAGCAAATGAGGTGATCAGGAATACTTTCAAGATGCTATGAAGGACACACCACATACACACTACAACAAGTACAATAGTTCCAGTAATTATTTCAAGAAACTAATTCTGACTAGTGTTATGATCACATTCACCCCTCATGAGTTCATGCTATATTTGAACATTTTTATTTATTTGAGTAGGTGTTTCAAAACTATTACAATCTCTTAATAATAAATTGTTGTAAATATTATGCTTTCACATTTGATTTTCCATAAATACAGTCACAGATACAGATGTCACATATTGCTTTTTTTACTAATTTTCCAAAAAAACTCTGATAGAATATGGATGGAAATTTGGTTTCAGTTTACAAGCATGTTCACAAACATGTACCCCAAAAGAAAGTTTATATAAACAAAGGCAACAGTAAACACTATTAAATTGGATCACAGAATAAGAATACAACTGGAGATGCCCCAAATTGATTAAAATATTTGACTGGTTGTTCCAATAAAATTCTCCCAAAGTCCTAAAAGCACTCTACACTAATTGTTTTACATGTTCTAGCTATTTCTGGCTGCCAAGTTACTAATGTTACTATGAGAGGAGAAAACAAACAAACAAACAAACAAACAAACAAACAAAAATACCTCTCCCCCAACAAACAAACAAACAAACAAACAAACAAAACCAACTAAAAATCACCTTGATATTCAAAATAAAAAATAGCAATAACAACAATTTATATCAGATGTTCCCAAGGATAAAAGATTGTCTATGTGGACAGATTATCTGACACATGCGTTATGAAAAGTTCTGACCCATTATCTGATGGCATGTGAAGTTTAGCTGATTAGAAGTAGCTAGGCAGATTTTCAGTATTTAATCCCTAACTGTCTTTCTGAAAATCATTGATTCCTCTGGTCTTTTCAATAAAACATCTTTTTTCTTGCAATCATATTTTGTCTCTGGAGAGAAGCAGTTAATATTTCTAAAAAAGAAAAATTGGAGTGTGGTATGATCAGTTAGACTGAGGAGAAAATTCAGTTAAAAGAGAATATTCTAATTGCACAGCTACTTCTTTACATAAAGATAACAAATCCATGATATGCAGGTCTCAGGAAAGAAAGACTACAAGTCGGCCCAATCCACATATTTTTATGCAACAATACTTAAAGTGATATCAAAGTTTATTATGCCCAGAAGAAATTATCAGTAAGGTCAGGTTTCCTGGACTAGATTAGTGATAATCTCAAAGTCACATTATTTATCTCATTTACTCCCATTTTCTGTGTGCCTGGTAGATCAACACTGTCCCATTTCTGCACCTGCACAAACAAAAATCAAAAATCAGATAACTATGCAACACAGTTGTATGAGAAGAACCAGTATTATTCTTTTAGTCTTATTTATATAACCACACTCATGGGGCAGCACATCTAACAGCATCATAACCACTATAATAATTCCTGGGGCACATTTCAAAATATCAGTTTTAAAATTTTGAGAAGAATTTTCAGCTAAACTTGTCATTGTATCATTTGAGTATGATACAGCTTCATGCAATTACTGTGTTTTCTGAAAATGAGTTCTGCTAAAGTAAGTTATTATGATGAGAGTACATCTGGAGGATTAATACATCAATAGAAACTTGTAAATGTCAGTACTCTGCTTCCCATGTTAAAGCCTATTCAAATATGCATCCTAAAGTAAAACTAAACTAAAACAGTTATTGCAAGAGATGAAGAGCACTCTTCGAATCAGCCTTGAGCAAAAGTGATTGCAGCAGTTCTAAACACCCATTTTTGCCATAGTTACATATTTTTATTCCTTAGCCCAAAAATCATGTGTGTTGCACTGCATCAAGTTTTAAGTAAAGCTGAAAATATCATCCACAAAAATCTGTAACACATTAGGTCAAACTCTTTGTATACTATTAGGAAGATAGATGATTAGGCACGTGACAAGGGAAATACATGCAAATATCAACACACAAAACCCAGATACATCTAGAAATAGGGTAATAATACCTTATACACATTGCACAGCACAAGCTTTTCCAGTAGTTTCAGTCAGCTGCCTTTTACTGTTGGAAGCAAAGTTTCCATATCTTGAGTATTCAGCAGCAACTCCCCTTAACAGTTGTAATAGAGAAAATGACCATCCTCCTGCTACACACACAGAGGCTTTGGTTATATAAATATTTAAAAATTTGTATACCTATATACTTCCACCTAATGGGCTTTACACATTCTTTGTGCTTCTCTGAGGAAGAAAGGTGAAATCTTTATTACAGCCACACTGACTACACCAAGGGATATAACAGGATTTAATATGACATGATGTAAAAGCATGAACTCAACATTTAAACAATACTGAGAAAATCACCATCTTCAGTAGCATTATTGAAACACTTTCCAGGGAGGCTCTCCAGGTTCATATATATTTTGTGTATTGGAAATCAATCTGACAATTATCTTTATTTTGACCTGATGTTATCTAAGTGATTGAGGTCTAAGACACATTTATGTAAAATTGGGAATTAAAAAAAAAAAGCCTGAAAAGAAATGCTAAAGATGTCAAAGGAGGAAGCCTAGTCAAAGCGCTAATACCTATATCTTCTTCCATAGCATGAACATGAGCACAAGTTTTATAATGAGATGACCCTTACCTGCCACTTTCTTTTGCAAATTACTACTGCCTTAATTATTTGCATCCGTAAACTCAAATGAAAATACTTAAGGATATATCAATATGCTCATAAATCATCTGCAGGCAATAAGTAATCCAACATAGATAATTAGAGAATTTACGGAAGGCTTACTCCTTCTGTTTATCTGCTTATGACATTTGCAGTACAGCCCTAACAGCAGGATAATTACTAGATTTATTCATCAAACAAAATCACGCCTTCTGGGAATGCACAGTGACTCTGGTTTTAGGACTAATAAAGACATTTTTCACCAAAACTCAAGTACTAATTTGCTCAATAACTAGCTGCAATAAGCTTTTATGGAAGCACTCAAAGAAAAGGCTTGGCACCAGAGGGCAGATAANTAATGGAAAAAAAAAAAGAGTCATTACTGTTCCCTCTGTTTCAGTAATTATTCATATATATATATGTATATGACAAAAAAAACTCTAAGATTTTTTTTTTTTAATTATTTTCATTAATTTCCAGTAACACCTGAAAAAGAAATAAAGAAAACTCTTGGCTCTTCAACTTATGTTTTAGTAAAATTGGTGAAAGTATATTAAATATTTGTGGAAGAATGCAGATGCAGACTAGTGCACAGTATGAGTACCCAACTAAACAACTACTTTTCTTACTGCACTACAGGCAAAAAATTCCAATAAAAAGTAGAAAAGGGAAAGCACAAATCCTATACTATTTGATCAAGGTGACAAAGACAGTATAATTATTACTGCTGCAAAGATTTAGAGAAGTTTTGCAATCTAGCCCAGCCTTTCCCTTAATATTTTGCTCATAGTTTCTTTTAGTTTCATCCCTTTTCTGAATTTCTAGTCTCAGACCAGAAATCCAGAAGTTCTTAAAGCATAAAAATGAAAAATAACTCCTTCTCATTTCCTCAGAAAAAAATAATACACCTTTTACAGTACTGGCCTGGCAAAGGACACACACATTCTCCATGCGTACTGGTTTCAAAATCTGGCTATTTTGGACAGGATTGGTGTTCTCTGAGACAGTAAGGTATGAGAATGCAGCACAGCCCTAGGCCAACTGTCTGCTGCAGAGAAAATGATGAACTACACAAAATGCAGACTTTTAAACTAGTATTTAATTGTTTAATGTCATGGCTCTTGGTAGAGCATTGTTGCTTGAAAAATAAATTGGGTAATTCAATTATATGGCTACAGAAGATACATCATATCAGCTGTAGAAAGGCACTAACCCCAGCTTGAACTTGACGTCCCACATTGCTTCACTTATTTGACAAATGGATTCTTGAAAATAATTGATACACATGGCTGCCAGCGTAGGTCAATAATACTTTTTTGCCATTCAGGCTCTTAACAGCTTCCATTTTTTCTTGCACTGTGCCATTCAGGGCAAAGATTGCATTTTCCTAGTAATTCATGCAAACATTATTACTAAAATTGGACTAAATGCAATGAAAATGGACTACATAAAAGTAATGGCACTTAAAAGAAAGACCATCTACTAGGGCAAACACTTAATGTCGGATTTAAATACTATATGATATTGATTCCATTACAAATTTGTATTATAGATGTAAGAAGGAAAATTCACTAACTATACACATGCTACCATTTGTTTAGCTAAGCTAAGCAGAGACTAGTGAGAGAAGGCTCACATATTAACCAGCTGGGAATATTCATATATTTTATTTGGTTTGCAATAAATAGCCAGCACACAAAAGTATAGTATGTCATAGATGTAGGAGAGATATGAGTTTTAATTTCTTTAAGCATTGATTTGTAACTTCTTGCAGTGTACACCAAACCTGTCTGGAGGGAGATGTTTCTTTAATGTTTGGAATAGTTTTTAGAATCACAGACGTAAAGAAGTATTAATCAAAAATCCAAATCCTGCAGAAAAGAAAAATACATTTATTTGCAATGATAAAGTTACAATTTCTTGGTAGAGTGATTTTCACTAAATAAGTCAGAGAGGAAGCGCATCAAAACCAAATATTAGAGAACTGTAGCAGAGAGACTGTTGACATTCCACCTTAGCATTTCTTTTATCTCATCCAATTTCTCAGTTGCTTACAAGTCTTGGATTTGGTAAATCACTCCATCAAAAAACACAGATGTTTATGGAGAATTGACTAGAGTTTTGCCATATAAATTAAAAAACCCAAACCAACAGAACAGCATAAAGAAGGAAGACAAACAAACAAGTAAAAAGCAACTGGTAAACATCCTCTGTGTACCAGACTTCATCTTTCATTCACATACTTTGAACAAGTATTTCATTTCCCCATACATATAAGCTAATGGTTCCTTCCTTCAAATCCCACTTAGGAGAAATTAAGTTTTAGCAGCCTTTTAACACTAAGCCTTTCACTCATACTTTGGAATTAATACCATGATTTCAATATACTAATTCAATTATGTGGTGTTATGGATAATATTCTTAATTTAGATCTGGTAGCAAAAAATTAAACCATCTTTCTCATCTGCATTTCTTCCATCATAACAGCAGTTTTGTGTGTCTTACCCACTTTATCATCATTTTTCTTCATAGAAGTAAAGACTCATTTCTTCATCTAAAAATGTTCAAAACTCTTGAAGAAATTTCAGTGCAATTTCAAAATACACTTAAAAATTACGATACTTACCGTAGGTAGCATAGCAAATCTAGTTTAAAGTAGCCAGTCTATGAGTGGAAATTAAAAAAAAAAAAAGGATATAAAAACATGGCAAGCAGCATATTAGAATAAATTTAAAGGAAGCCTCACCAGAAGTTATTTTTTAAAATTATTTCAAAATGGTATTAACAAGTTGTCATCCTAATGCACCTAAATGTAAGATGAGCTCATTGAATGCTTGCCTTAATAGTTTGGCTTTATGTTTTGTGGAGTGCTTAGGACAGCAGCTTTAAAATTTTGCGTAACATTTACAGCAGTACATTAAATAATAATCTTCTGGGGATTGCTTCCAAAAGAAACCTTGAATCCTCCAAAATTAAGCTTTGCCAGCAGCTTTCCCCCCTTTCAGTTCACTGTTCAAGTGTCTGCTTTGACACTGTTTTAGCACACACTGCCTGGTACATATTTGCCCA
>WBMY01013262.1:89266-111453 GCA_013397315.1 Donacobius atricapilla | reverse complement strand
GATTTCTAAAATTATTTTTTAAATTTAAAAGAGTATGTGTTTTTATACTGTCTAATAGTAGAAGCAGAAAATAACTTAGCTTGGTAGGAAATCTTGTATGTTATCAAAACCAGAAGTTTGTGAGAACAAAAATAAGCCATTGCACAGTATGCATGAAGTCAATCACACTCACCACAGAAAGAAATGTGATGCTTCTTTCTTTATTTTGTAAATAGAAAACATCCTGTGTCTCTTAGAAATTATCTGTAAAGAGATGAGAGTAGCAATTTTTTCCCAATCCCCTGCTGTAAAAGGACGTGTTCCAGGAAAGATATTTGTGGTCTTATCAGAGATCAAAATTATTTCAGTCTTATGAAGAAAAAAGCCAAATGATAGGTACATGCAGTCGAGATCTTTAATAAACAGTAAATATATACTAATATCAGTAAATAACTTGTCTGAACTTCAAATGTCTAGCAGTTAGAGGATTTAAATATGCCAATATATAAATTTTTAAGTGTCCTTTAAATGCTGAACTACTTTTCTTATTCTTTGATAGCCTTAGCTAATTTATTAATTAATTTTTGGACTATGGTCACGGATACTGATTTGGTATATAGAATTTTGATTGTATTTTCTCCTGTATCACCTGCTTCAAGTAACAGAGTAAAATGACCATGATTAAAAATATTACAAAGAAATATTTGAATTAATTACTCCATAATTCTCAACCAAATATTTGCAGTTGCAAGATTCAAGAATGTCATCTACATATATATATATACATATGAAAGAGGGTATTGCATATCTAAAGTGAAAAACTATACATTTTATACATTAAGAGGAAAGTATTACAGTGTCTTTCAAATAAATCTGCACCTAAAAGGGAGCAAACAAGTAACTAGAAAATTATCAGGGTTAACTTAATTACAGGTTCTATGAATACTTTGATAGTTCTAATATTCCACAAAAAAAATGAGATTTGCTGCATAAAGAAGTGAAAAGAAAGCAAAATAGATCAACTGATCATAATGTTCATGGTACTTGAAATGGATTAAGAAATTTCATACATGTAACTTCAAAAATATTCTTTTTTCTCTTAATAGGTAAGGAAAATAAATGTTGATGGCTCAGATGACTAGTAAGACTATACAGACTAAAATTACCTTTCTTAAATAAACAAACTTACCAGTGACTACTAAATGGCATTACCAGCAGAGACAGCATTAATTAACTTCTGCTAAGACCCAGAGTTAAGATGTCAGTTGCAATAGAAAAAAGTATTTTCTCCTTCATCCTGTGGATTTGCTTGCCAGCTATAAAAAAAATGAGTCCAGGAATCTTTTTGAATTCTCTAATGTTTATTAACTAAACAGTCAAGAATGAGTCTAGAAGGAACTCTCTGGGGTTTTTGGCAGGGAGGTTCTTTGGTTGGCTGGGGAGGTTTTTTGGGTTTTTGTTTGTTTGTGGTGGGATTTTTTTTTGTTGTTTTGTTTGTTTGTTTGTGGGGTTTTTTATTCTGAACAATGCAAGTTTGAACTTCCTCTTTGATACAAGAAACCAGAAAGATAATTAAATCTGCAGGCTGTTTCCTAGATTTGAGTCCTAACTTTCAGGTGCAAGTCATGACTTGAATCACTGTTATTTGTGAATTATCACCATGGTATAATCCTAAATAGCAGATAATAGAATGAAACTGAATAGTCAGAAGAACTGCTCCTAAGGTAACAGCTTCAAAAGTAAGCTCAAAGAAAGTTAGCAGCAGGTTTTTCAACAAAATATCCCTAAATTTCTGTTTGTCTTTTTATTTGGGACAACTACAGCTTGCAAGTTTTAGAAAACTTAGAAAAAAAAATAGAAAAATTGAAAAGAAAATAGAAAAAAGTTCTTTTCCAATGGAAAGTACAAACCACTCAAAATAGTTGAAACTCTCCTCTTAGGTTATATTAATTCTGGAAAAATTGGCATTAACTGGCCTGCAATGGCTGATGCTAAACCAAGCATGGAAGAGTGGAGCTTCTTCTGTATTTCACTAGTACAAAGTGAAAAATTTGAACTTAGACATTGGTCAAACAACCCAGAGTTCACTGGTTTATTCTCAGAGTTCTTCAATTATAATTATGTCAATCAAAATACCATAGAAGATACAAATGCTTTTTCTTTGCTGTTTATAGAAGATTTATTGAACATCTTGGAAATCACTCCTATGAAAACTTCTATTTGTAGTTTTTTATTCCCTAAACCCAACTAATTTACTTACATGACTTCATAGACAAAAAGAATAAGGAAAGAAAAAGGAAATACTTTTTTTAAATAGAACTACATTTGCAAGATTTTTATTGACATTGTGGATACAAATGAAAATAGGTATCTAATCTTCATAATCAATTCATGTCTAGGAAGTACTTAACAAGAATATATTAAGAAAATTTAATTAGATAATGATTGCCTAACTTCTTATAATGTTCATTTATAATGTGATGAAAATCTTCCTACAATCATCCATATTGTCTCATATTTTAAATGCTGTTGTCACTAAGTTCATACTCCCAAAACCAAAGATTTCATTTTCTTGAAACATGTTATAGCCTGACCTCACAAATTCAGAAAAAAAAGGAAACAGAATTAAGAAATCTTCAGGGCTTTTAAAATGATCTGAATTTTGTGCAAGTTAGTGAAATGTAATAATATTAACTTAATTCTGCTTTATAACTGTTTTTTTAAATGAAATGCTCATCGTTTAGTCTAAGTGTTTTACTGAACTCTCACAGTGAGAAATTGAGATGCAGAATCAAAAGAACATTCCTTTTCAGATACATCAGGAAAAATTAACACCATCTTCTGGTCAAATCTGTGTAGTCACTAAGACAAACTTCAAAATAATTCTGCTTCAGTATTTTCTCTAAATATCTATCATATCTTCTCTTTTATAGTCTCTCTTTTAAGGTAGACAAAAACTGCAACCTTCTTCCTTGCTGAAAAAGACAGAAGAAGCAAATTATTTACTTATGTCATAGACTATTAATTGCTGCACAAGGGCAATATATATGGATTATAATTGTGAACATACTTCAGTTCTTTTGCTTAAATCCTTCCTTAAAATTTTCACGTGCAATAGTACCTAAACTAAAATTCCTCTTAGCAGGTCACTAGTGTTCTGGGACCATTTTCCTTCATATCTAATATGCTTGGCAGCTTCTGTAATTTTTTTCATTGATGTGCTTGCAAGCTTATAGAGGTTGCCATTTTACTTGCATGTAGACATTGTACCATAAAGGTGAAGTTCATGACTGACAGTTATAAATAAGTATCGACTTTGTATCTTCATACAAATGAAATGCAGAAAATTTCCTTGTTATTGATTTGCACCTAGTATATTTATAAACTTTACGAACCACCTAAAATATTAAATCAATATTTATCATTTGAATTCAGTAACTTGAAAACAAACTAATGTTTTGCAATGTCTTATTTCTTGTCAACAATTTTTTGTGGGACAATCTTAATGACTTTTCTAGATCATTTTGTACCTGTACACAAAAACTGGTGAGCAGAGAAGGAATATGGTTTTAAATAATTGTAAAGGATCACAATATTTGGTTTAGTGTGTTAGATAATATTCACTTTTCACACTGAAAATTGCAAGTTATTGATGAGGCAAAATAGCCAAGTACAATATATGGCTAATGCAATATATTAATGCATCCCTTTATAAGCATTGTTAGGCATTTTCTAGATGATTATAAACAACAGTGACATAATCTGATATTAATATGTATGAATTAATGAAAAAACTGCATTGTCATATTAATGTTTTAAAGAGTTGTTTGTTGAGTCTGATCAATATATTGATTAAAACATGCAGGAATATTCCTGTTACTTAGGCAGCTTCCTTTTGTTATACCAAGAATTGTAATTTTAATGGAGAAAAACACAATAGAAGATGATTGATTGTCTCCTTTTGTCATGGAGATCAATTATTGTGGAACGTGAACATAAGAAAATGAAAGCATTGTTATATAAACTGTCCCTAGATTCTTTGTTCATTTTGGTGTATTGTTTGCAGACTGTGGCATAGGCTAATACAAAATAGCATAGTAAATAAGTCATTCCGCTTAAGTAAAATAAGTTTCTTCACCAATGAAACCTATCTTTCAAAAAGTCTGAGTACTGTCCTGCCTTTTACATACAAAATGTGTGTTTTAAACTGTGCCAAAAGAAGTGTAATCCAAAGTTTGCATAGCTATTATCATTATATTACATTTGTAATGAGAGAACATAATGAAAGATGAAAAACTTTATTTAAGCCATAATAGAAAAGCTGCTCACAAGCAACACAAATTAAAAAGTAATACATTTAATCTTAGACAGCTGGTAGAAATAATTATATTTTTACTTAATTGTCAGTAATTTGTGAATGAAGCCAAATTTTGTGTGGGTTTTTTTTGTAATTCAAGATGAATCAAACTGCTGTGTTAGAACCATCATACAAATGGTAAAAATGAAGGAAGTAATGAAAAATTATTTTTGTGTGGTCTGCCTTACAAACAGTGAATGATACAAGTTTGTGCCAGCAATCTCTGTCCAATGGATTCAAATAGTGGTCTATAACATGACATAAGCATTCTAAATTCAGAGGAGCTTTAAGTGGTTGATTTTCTAATACTAACATTTTCTAATTTTCTAATACTAACATTTCTAATACTAACAATTTTCTAACGTTATTTTAAAACAAAGTCTCAGTCTTATTTTGAATGCCTTCTGGGCTTAAATGAAGATGCTTCTTCTAGTGCTGCTGTTGAAATCCATTGGATTCCCTTTAGTGAGGTTGATTTAGAAACAATATTACAGAAGCTATAAAAAAATCAAATAAATCTAGCGCTCCACCTTTTATGTCTTTTTTTTGATTCACTGCTACTCTATTTGCTTGGAGACAGAAGACTTTATTCTAGATACTGCTATCACCTGGTGTTTGCTAAATTGCTGTGAAATTGTTGCAACAGCTGTTTGTTACTGGTGAAATATTCACTTCATATTGCTGCAATAAACTGATCATTGCCAATTAAATGCCCATTAATTGTGTAACTAAGGAATGCTGCCAGATGTTTACATTAGAAAGAAAAATATCCTTTGCTCTTAGTTTTTGACTTATATCTCTTTCATGTGGATAATAACATTAAAATGTTCATCTCTTGAATATTCTACAGATTTGGGGTTGGGAATAAATAAAACACAATCTTTGGTGGTGAGACCATGGAATACATGTAGAAGCATACTAATGAATATTATTAGCAATTTTATTATTATTAAAAATTTATTTATAAATAAACCAGAATAATTTATTTTCAACTGAAATATACATAAGTGTATATGTATATATAGATTAATAATACTATATAGAAGTTTCTATTAAATTTATTCCCAATACTTACTGTCAGATTTAAAGTTTCCAAAACAATTAATTTACTTCTAGTGAAAAATAGGATTTTCATAGAATGCCCAGACACATCTCCCCACAATCCCTTAACAAGACATAGATTCTGTACAATCCCAGAAATTATGGAAGAAATTTCTGATGGAAATTTCTGTTAGTAATGGCTTGTAAAAGTTGCCCTTATAACCTGAATTATAAAAGGACCTTTGAACAGAGGCTGTCAGTATGCCATAGGACCGTGTTCCCACAATGAAAGCATGAGAAAACATGGCTGCAATACCAAATACCTAATTTTCTTAAAAATTGTTCACAAATCACAGAATCAAAGAACCCTAAACTGCTTTGTGTTGGAAGGGATCATTAAAATCTGTCTTGCTTAACTCTCCTGCTATGGACAGGGACACCTAGCCCATATTGTTCAAGGCTGTGCCCCGCCTGTTCCTAAAGAACAATGAAGGGCCATTCACAATCTCTCTAGGAAAACTGCTCCCCTCTCTTACTACCCCCACCATAAAGATTTTTTACTTATATCTAATCGAAGTCATATAGGGAGAATCATATGAAATTATTTGGGTTGGAAGGAACCTTAAAGATAATCTAATCTGACCTTCCTCCCATAGGCAGAGACAAGACCAGATTGCTCAGAGCTCCATCCAATCTGGCCTTGAACACTTCCAGATGTGGAGCACCCACAGCTTCACTGGGAGTCTGTGCCTGTGCCTCACTACCCTCATTGTAAAGAATTTCTTCCTAATACCTAATCTAAATATTTCCTCTTTTAGTTTAAAACTGTTTTCCTTTTCATGTCAGTAAGGGCAGTGGTAAAATGTCTTTCTTATAAACTCTCTTTGTATAGTTAAAAGCTGGGTCTCTTGTAGCCCTCTCTTTTTGAGGCTGAAAACCCCAAGCTTTCCATACTGACATCACACATTTCCTTCCGGGTCACGTGAAGTTTTTCATCCACTGTACTCCCAAGTCCTCCTCAAGGCTGTTCTCAACCTGTTCATGGCCTGTATTGATACAGGTTCCAGCCAAGGTGTAAGACACCTGGGTTCACACGGGCTCACTATTCAAGCCTGTCAAGGTCCCTCTAGTTGTCATCCCTTTCTTCAAGAGTATCAACTCTGCCACTCATCTCTGCCTCATTTGTAAATAATTTTACAGGAAGAGTTATCATCTTCATTCTTAGTCATGCCCATATCATAGTAACCATAAATAATGCTTTGAAATATGTACTTTATAATAGCTCATAGTTGTCACATTAAAAAAATTTGAAACTAGTAGATAAAATAGACAAGTTACTGGCCTGGTTAAAACAGCCGCAAAAATTCACAGCTGTTTACCACTATCAGAGTTAGACTAAATTATTTATGCTCACCAAAATATCCGTGACAAGGCTGGGATAGAGTAGTCCATAAGTGCAAAAAAATTGCCTCAAAATAAAATTTTCCTGAAACACTGAGCATAAAGGTAGCCACTATTCTAACCAATTATTAAGTTCCTCCATCCAACTCTTGAGTATTACTTCATAGTATTCACAGTCCCACATCATATAATATCATAATTCATAATATCCACAACAATAAACACAATAGCACTATTACTACTACTAATATTCATAATATACAATACCCAGATTCGAAATAGTATTTAGCCAAATATTATGTGCAGCTTTTATAACAGCAGTGAGGTTAATATGACAGCAAAGAACAGTATTTTCCTTGTGGTATTTCAGAGAAGTATTGTGACAATTGGAAAGCCTTTAGAATTCCATAGGTGAGGTGAATTTATCCCATCTCCTCAGGCATAAAATTACATCCTGTCTTTACTTACTGAAACATAAAGTAACTGTGATTCCGTAGAGGAAGGTCAAAACACAGTGATTCAAATGCTAACAGGTGTCTGTGTAACTGTAAATAGAAAATAAGATGTTTTACTGTTGAAATAGTTCTGGAATCAGTTCTTACACAAAGTTTATTTAATATTAATGGGACAAAACTGTAATTTTATTCACAAAAATGATTAAATTCTGATTTTCTTGCTAGTTTTCAATTAGAGTGATGTGATCACATTCAGTAAACAGAGTCAAGGACAAATTTACAGTTTGTATTCAGGGCTTATTTACACTAAAGATAAAGTTTTTAAGTGGCTCAATGAGCAGACTTCAATGTTATATGAACTTAGCTCAAAAATAGAGCATAAACTTTATCCAGAATTTAATAACTAACTGGAAATAATTTTTTTCCTATTTTAAAATAACCTATTTTCAGGATTTTTTTTTTTTTGCTTTCTTCTTCACCTCTTATTTTGTTTCAGGTTTTTAGGGGGTTGGTTGGCTGGTTGGCTGGTTAGTAGGGGGGTTGATTGTTATTTTGAACACCAATTAGGACAGGAAGTTCTTATTGATTGTGTTAACTAGAAGCTTAGAAAAACTTATCATAATTATCACTTTTGGGGATTTTTTCCTGACAAGACATGACTCCTTTTCCTGATGCAGAGTTCAGATATTTCTTCCATACTGCTGGGGGTCAGTCTCTTCTCCCAGACAACCAGCAACAGGAAAAAGAGGGCACAGTCTTAAGCTGCTCCAATGGCTGGAAATTAGGAAAAATTTCTACACAGAAGGAGTGATGGGACATTGGAATGGGCTGCCCAGGGAGGTGGTGGAGTCACTGCCCCTGGAGGTGTTTAAGAAAAGATTGGATGTGGCACTCAAAGTCAGGGTCTAGTTGACAAGGTAATGTTGAGTCACAGGTCAGACTAAATGATCTCAAAGTGCTTTCCCAACCTAGCTGATTCTGTGATTTAAACAGGGAAAGGCCATATAAATCCTTAGAAAAGACAAAGCATCTCCAGTTGCCAAGCAAGCCAGGGACAGGCACGGAAGTCTGCTGCTTCCCCCCTTGACAAGGATAAAGAAAGCAAAAAAAAAAAAATTGTTTTTATTGACTGTGAAATACCTTAAACAAAAATAAACCATGGAAATGCAACCTGATGAACACTCTTAAACTATGTTGTGGAGGGTATTTTTGTAGTTTTTTCTTTCTTTGTTTTACAGCACTGTTTGGTAATATACACTCAGATAAACTCTGAAGTGTGTCTTTGCCTAAAATATATGAAAGCACATAAGCGCAGACATGGCTGGGGGCATATGTATAGACACATACATATATATATACATACACACACACACAGAGTATGCTCCCTGTGTACTTGTGCTAGATGAATGCTAAAGGAAATAAAGAGACAAAAACTGACTAGATGGAATATTGTTTATTGCAGCATATTGAAACCCACACTCTCTTTGGAAGGTGATCACAGGACACAGGCTGAGCTGTGGAAAATATAAGGCAGCAGCAGCTGGCTCCCTAAATATCTCCACGGGCACTTCTAACAATATCTTTGAAGTTGTCTGTGCATCTGTCACATATTTAGTGTGCTTATTGACTGCCCCAGCTGAGCACCATTTTGATTCTTTCAGACATGGAATAATCAGAGAATAAATCTTAGGAAAATCCCTTGTAATATCATTCACATGTCTTCCAAAATTAATAAGAGGACAGGACTTCATTCCTACACCTGATTTTTTTTTAACTGATGTGAGGTCTTTCATTTAACTACTGCCTCAGTGTGATCATGCCAGGCACAGTTTTTTTCTGGGTTCCATGAAATATTGGTCAAGAGACAAAAATAACTATCAATCTCATCTCAACTGCAAGTAATAGGAATTCTGTTTTCTACTGATAGAAATAATAAGATGCAATATTGTGGGTGTCCTAATGGAAAAACTGATGAAGAAGAAGATCTTTTCCTTTTATTTTTCCCTTGGTATTTTACTATTAAAATATCTTCAGAAGATTAATTTTGATTAAAAAAACCCCCAAAACTGGATATCAAACACAGAATAGGGAACAGTTACAACAAGTTGATATTAAAAATGAGCATTTTAGGCTATCTGATTTCACAGTAACAGTCTTAAAACATTTTCATCTCACACATACTCCCTTCCAGGTTTATGAAAAAATTCACAGCAACTGGGTTGGTGCAGTTGGAGTTCCACTTACCATCTACATGAGTCAGAATATTCAGGGTTTAGAATTAGCCCGGGACCTAGTTAAGTTATTGACTAACTGAATAGTTTTACCAAAGCAGTAAAATAAAGCAGGAGGTATTTTACCATAGAATTTCAGATTCTGGGCACAATTGAAAACTCTTGGTGGAGAAAATGTGGCCAATTTTAAGTGAAAAAAATCAAAGGAAAAGTGGTTTTCCCTCAATAGCAGTTAAAGCTCCCTTCAACCAGAATTCTATTTGAGTTGAAAACTGATTTCTAAAGAAATCACCTCAGAAGAAATTAGAGGAGAAAAACAGTAGAGGGAAATAGAAAGATGTGTTAAGAGAAATAAAGAAAAAATGTGGGGGAAAAAAAGTTATCTTCTGTCCTGAGTTAACAGGAGCTAACAATATGGAGGGAGATAAAGAAAATATCCTCATGTTTCCATGCTGTAATAAGGTAATCAGGCCTAGCATACTACATTTAAGAAAAAGACACTTCTCCAGAGCATTCTAAAAGTCACTTAATTTGAAAGAAAGCAAGAACAACCTACTAAACAGGTGTTTAACCCCACTTCTACCCAGACATGTAAACTTTTTGTACTTGTTAATAAATCTCTCAAAACAATGGATTGGAAATATGAAGTTATTATCCTGCCATTAAATACTCACATTTTCTCCTTTACACTTTTTTTTTTAATTGCACTAAAAACAACTAGGTATATGCAAAATACACTAAAATTTCAAACCAGACAAAGCACACAAAAAAATTTGACAATTCACAATGAATGCTGCAATAATTACAAAGATTTTTCTTCTATTAATTTACATACAAAAGTATGTAAATTTTTATGTATGTTTCACATACAAAAAAACAACTGTCATGTCCTTTACTTACAGATTTTTGTCTCAAATTAAGGGGACTGAAACTATTTTCATCCTAAGGAGATATGGACAGGAGGGTGTAGTTTATGATAATTCAGGTTGGAGGGAACTTGAGTGACTTTCAGGTCCGATCTCTTACTCAAAGTATGACCACCTATGAGATGAAAACAGGTCATTCACAGCTTTATCCAGTCAAGACCTGAGAACTTCCAAGGATAGAGATCTCACAGCCTCTTTGGAGAATGTCTTCCAGTGCCTGACTGCCCTCAGATTGAAATTGTCTCTTTTCCTCCTTCCATGTGCCTCTGTAAAGAGCTTCATTTGTTTTCTTTATTGTTACACTTTCTTGTAGTTATTGAAAGGCTGCAGTTAGGTGGTCCCAAAGCTTTCTTTTCCAGGTTCAACAGATTCCATTCCCTCAGCTTCTCCTCCCACAGCAAATGATCCAGTACCTGATCCTCCTAATGGCTCTCTTATCAATATTTCGCTNCACGGTGAGAATCAACCTTAAAGGTACAGAACACAATATACAGAACAGACGATTAGGGATACAGGCATCATAAAGTCACTCTAGGACAATATGGCAGATCCCAAACTGGTCTCAGTATTAAAACATGATCTAACAGGTCTCGGGTGAAGAGAGAAAACCCCTGTTTTTGGATGACTGGTTTGCTTTCTTTAGCATTACTGTCTTCAACAATGTGTTATTAGCTTCCTTTGCAGACAGAGGACAGAGGTGTCTGACAAGGTCTCTAGAAAACCTTGCATTGCAGCTGCTCCACAAACAATAATGTGCAGCCTGTAAAACTGTAAGCACTAGTAAGACAAAGCCATACCATACAGGTATGAAGAGCTCTACATACTATAAAAGCAAAACCATCCAATTGATTTCACCAATGTGAATCTCCGAATAACCAGATTTTATTTGCTGCTCTCCATATACTTTGAAACACTGACAAAGTTGCAAATTGTTTTAGGTCTGTGGTTCTATATAGGCTAATTATATTATATCTATGCTTTGATGAACTTGCTGTTTATCTTTCATATATAATAACAAAGAAAATTAAAGCATACATGACATATTTACTTTCAGCTTTAATTGAAAATGAGACAACAATACAAATGATCTGACACTATTTTTGTATTTTAACCTTGTTGGTTTGAAAATCATTTAGCAGTTGCTTTTAATCACCATTAACATCCCACCTTGAAAACACTGCATCTTGCACTGTATTGAAAAGCAGAGCCTCTTTATAGACAGCTATGTTGCTACTTTGTATGTAAATAAAACTGACAGAATAAAGGAAGACAGAGAATGTGTAATTCATTTGTCTTTCAGGATCTCTACAGAGAAGACACAGCACCTGTTAGTTAAACGACATGGAAAAATTTAATAGCTGGTGTCATGCTCAGCACAAAAGATAAACGCTGATTACACATATCATCATATATGATGAGATCACAGCTGACCCGATACATCCAGGAGTTACAGAGCAACCTGATACAAAGAAAGGGACTCCATTCAGCAAGTGGAATAGCTGTGCAATCACAGTGAGTGCCCAAGGTGAGGAATGCTCTCAAGAGATCCCAGCTCCTATTCCAAGGCTTGTTACATCAGGTACTGTTGCCCTGGAAGGAATTGCATTTGAAAATAGAGATACTTGGTCCTAAACCAAAACAATTGCTGACATGTATTTATATTCAGACACAATGTTTCCTTTTTCTGTCTCTTCCTCTTTTGTTATTGTCTATTTAGATTAAAAATTAATAGCATCTACCCAGAGAGGTTGTTTATTCCTTATGGAACAAGGAATAAGTACCTTAAGTAAAAGTAACTTTCTGCTCCTGAAACAATTTTTTCTAGCAGACATTCTGCAGTACTTCTGTGTCAACAGACATAATTTTTCTCTATCAAAGGTTAATTGGCTTGTATATGTTGAAAAGCCCACAATGCTAGGCATTTAAAAAGAAAGAAAAAAAGAAAAAGGAAAAAAAAAAGCAGCTATATTCTATTATATTTCCATAAAATTAAACAATATTTCAATATTTTCAGGGCAAATTTTTCAAGCCTACATGTGCACCTGCATTTGATTCAGAAATGGAAGTGTCATATGAAGAAACTCTATAGAAGAGGAGCAGCAGCTCTGTTGTACCTCAAATAGTTAAAGTATTTATTTTGGAAGGAAAAAGAAATGATCACTAAAACCCTTTTATGCGTACACCTTATAAAGCAAGCAAACAAACCTAGATCTGGAAATGCCCTTTCCATTCTCTGCAGCTGTCTGCAGTAAAATTTTGTAGGGAAAATTTGCTCACTGCTTAAATATCTACAGATATGTATACAGAACCATGAAATGGTTAGTGGTGAAAATGTCTTCAGGAAATCATCATTCCAACCACTCTACTCAAAGCTGAGTTAAAGTAGGTTATCCAGCACTGTGTCTTTCAGGTTTTTAATATCTCTAACCATAATTACTCCTAATCTTTCAGAGCAAACTGTCCAACTTTTTAGCTATTCTACAGTACAAAACTATATTTTTCTTAGGTTTAAATGGAATTTCTTGTATTTCAGTGTGTGTGTAGTCAAGAATCAGAGGTTCAATTTCCAGTTGTGCCAGAATCTCTCCGTAAATCACTTTCTGAGACATGTTTCTGTGAAACAGGAAGAGTAGTATCTAGTCACTCAGATTTGTGTCACATGATATTTCTATTAGATTTTAAAGTGCTTATTAAGCTCTGAAAACTTAGTTGAAATGAAGAGTTTTAGCAAGAAGAAAAAAAGTTATGCCATGCTTTGTTTCCAGGAAATGACATTTCAAAGATGATCTGAATAGAGATTCACAATACTGCTGTAGAAAAAACAGAAAAACCATTCCCCAAAAAACCCTTACTCCTTGCCCTCCAGTAGATATTCAACTGGGTCATTCAGACTTCTAATGCAAACATTTTCAGAAATAATAAAAAATGAGCAGATTTTTTTGCTGCTTCATTCACTAACAAAAATGTTTAAAATGAAAAAAAAATTGATATGATGTAAATGGTGCAAATAACACACAAATTTACTATGCTATCTAAAATATTATTCTTATTATTATCTAAACTCTATTTCTATCATACGTATTCTAAAAATTTACATTTTTTAGATTCATCTGTATAGGGCAATGTCCTTTATACGCAATTTGTATATGTATACATTAGAGTTGCATTAACTGTAGTTGCAGGAAAGGTAACCCACCCTCCTCCTCCAATGACCATTCTCTCCTGACTTAGAATTATCTGTACAATGGCATCAAGTCTATGCTAGAAGTCAATAGGTGTAATGATTCAAGAACAGCTGTGGTGAGTGAGTCCCACTCCCTCATCATTCCCTGGCCTGTGGCCTGACTCAGGATGTGATTAACTCCCTACAAAAGTAGGTGAATCAAGAGATGCAACCCTCCAAATTTTTAATTCCTTCCTCAAGTTATATACCAAGAGAAAAATAAAAGCATTAGTTGTTGCTTTTTCCCATTTTGGCCTGCTCAGGTCTAAGTTATCTGCATTCTATCTGACGTGGCACATCAAGGTAGAACAGTAAAGGAAAACTACTTTCTTCATACAGAGAAAAAAATGGTCAGTGCTACACTCCACCCATTTAATTTTCAATTCGAATGAAAGCATTTTAGTCAGTTATGATGATGTGGCAACTCAAGTCTAAAACTAAGTTGAAACTTATACTTCTAGACCATTTCCAAGTTTTTCACTTTAGTCCAGTAATTTCAATTTATCAGTCACATATGCATGCAGAGGAACCAGCTTTTGCACATGGGAACAGAAGAAACTGATCCATTGAGGGATACCAGCACCACTAAAAAGATTCTTTGTACATGAAGAATAGTGTGATGCAAACCACAGATTACTACTATAAACATAAGAACATCTCTATTTTATACACCAAATAAGATTTTAATTCAAGTCCTTCATCTAAACTAGATTGGTATATATCAAGTTACAAAGCTCCTGTGAATAGATTCAAGATGAAATTATGAGAGTTTTATTGATGATACAGAGAAATTTTGCTGTCGTGCACATGGAAAAACAGTTTCTCATGTGAAAAATGCTAAAAATATGAGGTGAAACCACAAAATTATTAGATAATTTTACAAAATGTAAAAAGGTTATTGTTCTTCCTTGTTTAGCTTCAGTTGCACAAGCAAAAAACCGACTGACATACCATCTCTGGGAATTGTGTCACTGTATTTCCAGAATAGCCATTGTATTGTTTCCATCCACAATTCTGTTGCCTTTTCCCTAAATGGGGATGTTTTATTCTGAGCACCCTGTTTAAAATCAGTGGCCAAGTAAAGTATTTCTCAAAGCAGGAAAAAAAGTTATGTGATTTGATATTTGCTAGCTGTTATTGTTGCACATAAGAAGCTAGAAGGACAGAAAATATTTCTAAAGTTATGGAGACATTGTATAGGGTTTTTTGTAATCTTAGTACAAATCAAATTCACAACATGAATAGATCCTTCCTGTGCTATGTAATTACATTACAGGCATTTAATTGAAATTTAATAGAAATGAAACTTTGCCTAGCATAGACATGTTCTGAAACTCAGCAGGAGGGCAGCAGCTTATTAAAAATGTTCTTCATCTATCTAACACTTCAGGAAATAAATATGTTTTGTTTTGAAGTACTCTTTATCATATAAAACCAAATGATAACCACAAAACTAAGACTTTTTCACTTACATACAATAATAAGTTGAATTTTGCAACTGTGACCCACTGAATTATACAGATGAAAGCAAAGGTGTATCTTTGAATATGTTTGGGTGAAGCACTCCACATACAAGCAGAAAATGTAGTTATTAGCTAGGGAAGCAACTGATTTTACTTACATACAAAATACATTTACTGCAAAAATAAACAAAAAATAAAATATCTTTATTTTCATAGATAATTTGATATATTGATTTGGGGAAGCAATTTTAAAAATTACTAAATCGCTTGAAAACTCCAAGGCACACTTCCCTTCCAGAGAGGATCATAAATAATTCCTGGAAACAGGGTTGTGTAGCAGTGTGTTTTGCACAGAGAAGAATTTTCAGTAACAAATGTATGCTAACAATTTCTGATGAGTAATAAGAAAATACTCTGCAAGGTTCTAAAACATTGCTGAGCTAGCACAACCTTCGTGCCCTAAAATCCAAGTTAAAACCTATTCAATTTTAATTGTGATATTATTCTCTTGAATATCACAATAAGTGCTCAAGTTGAAGAATCACCTAAAGATATTTCCATATGCCACAGTAGCATTTATCCAGAGATGACACTAGCAAAAAACAAAAGCAAACAAACACCCCCCCCCCANACTATTGTTAGCTCCTTTCCCGAGGGAAATCTGTTAACAGTTTTCTCTTTTCAAAACATCTCTCTCCGTTTCTCAAAACAGGTTAAGTAAGTTTTGAAAAGAGAAAACTGTTGACAGCCTTCCCTCGGGAAAGGAGCTAGCAATAGTTAGCAAACTAAAATTCTCTCAGGCTCAAAAATATCGAATGCACAGTGGTAACACCTCTGTTATAACAGATTAAGGTGGTGACAGAAAAAAAAAGGTTTTGCACGGAAGTAATTGAGGCCAGAAAGGAGTGGGGTGAGAATTTGTGAGTGGAGNAACTGCAGATGTGCACTCATACATTGCATGCAGCTGGAGAAAGACTGACTTCATTTCTGTGAGTTGTCAGGAAGGGGTTAAGCACAGGACTCAATTTCAGAGCAAAATAACACAAAGTTGCAGATGTAGAAACTCTCTCCTAAGGAGGCAACATATAAACTGCACCCTTTACTAGCCAATTAATCCAAAGAGATAACATTAACATTAGTTCCAGTAGGAGATGCTTGCCTGCNAGTGGAGAAGGAGGGGCAGGAGGTCCTCCAGATGCCAGAGCTGGTATTCCCTTGCAGCCCATGCTGAAGACCTTGGCAAGGCAGCTGTGTCTCTGCAGCCCATGGAGATCCACACTGGAGCAGGGCGGTGACTGAGAGGAGGCTGTGGTCCAGTGGAAGGCATGTAGGGAGAAGGTCCTTGAAGACGCTGAAGGACTGCACCCTGTGGACAACTGACCCACACTGCTGCAGTCTGGGGAGCACTGCTGCCCATAGGATATACTCACATAGAGTTCATGGAGAACTATCTTCCATGAGGGGGACCCCACAGTGGAGTAAGGGAAACTGCTGTGGGAGAAACAATGTGTGATGAACTGACCGTAACCCCCATCCCCATTTCCCTGTGCTGCTGGGAAAAAGGTAGAGCTGGGATGGATGGAGGGGCGGAGGGAAGGTGTTTTGAAGGTTTTATTTTGCTTCTCATCACCCTGCTGTGATATTGTTAGTAATGAATTCAATCAATATCTCTAATTCTAGCCTGTTGTGCCCATGATGGTATTTGGTGAATGATCTCTCCCAGTCATCATCTCAACTCATGCATTTTTCATTATATTTTCTCTCTCCTGCTCAGTTGTGGAGGGGAGTGAAAAAGTGGCTTTGATGGATGCCTGGAAACTCAACAGCATCAAACCGCTAGATTTTGAAAAGGAGATCCAAATGTCATCCTTTCTTATACAATACAAGACTTAAAAGATTTTAGCTTCATGCAGGAAGTGGGACCTAACCAGTGCCTAAAACCATAGATTTGTCCTAACAAAGGAATGGTGAGTCCCTGAAATACAGCTTGGAGAGAAGAAAAACAATCATACAGTTCCCACATGCAAGATAAATGTTTACACATTTAAACTTACATTTATGCCTGCTTGCCTGCTTTAAGCCTCATAAGAAATGCTTTGATATGGTAAAATGTATCA
This sequence comes from Donacobius atricapilla, assembly GCA_013397315.1. Lineage (NCBI taxonomy): Eukaryota > Metazoa > Chordata > Aves > Passeriformes > Mimidae > Donacobius > Donacobius atricapilla. The sequence continues at coordinate 94,260 of WBMY01013262.1, read as the reverse complement.
TATAGTCTGTTCAGTACTCAAAGCAACCCACATTCTCATATTGCACTTTAAGTGGCTTTAAGCATGTGAAACAGGTAAAAATTGGATACCTGAGGTGCATGTGGACAACTCTCACCAGCAGTGAGGAGATTTTATTCTTCACTGCTATTCTCTGTGTGAAAGGATATCATAAGGAACTGCTTAGAAGAAACACAGCCAATGGACTTCATTGATGTCTAAGTGACGGCAGAGACCACAGTACCAGCAATGCAAATTTGTTTATTTATTTGAAAAATGACTCTTTACTTCTCTCACTATTTCTATTGCATGGATATTCTTATTTTTGTTATTTCTATAATGTGTAGAATAGTGCCATAATTAGCTTTAATTATTCCATAAGCTTTGCTTCAGTTTTTGAAACCTCCAGGTTCTGACCTTCTTCACTTTTATTCAGGCAAAATTTCTTTTCCAAGACAAAGGGAAGTTTTTCTGAATGAAAAGAATAAGATTGGCAGAACAAACTACAGCTGAACTACTTGTTCATGGTGAAATTCACGGTTGACTCAGAATAAAATTCTTTTTATATTTACCAGTGAAGATTTTTTAATGCAGTTATTGAGTTATTTTTCTGCTTAATGACCACAATGAACTAGCATATTTGTTTTACTGTTTTTTCTATTGTTTTTCTATGCAGGGTACCCATCTAAATGAAGAAGAATGATACACAGTGCCATTTTCAAGGCCCGGTAGAATTATTGAAACTTTTAACAAACTAGAAGTTATCACACACATTTGTTGAAATTCAATTTCTCCTGGCCTCCCTACTCTTGAGCACTTCTAGAAGCCAAGTCAGTTTTATGATTTCTATAAACGACGGAGAGCGATTTCTCTAGAACCTAGATGTAGGTGCCTCCTACATCAGAGGCTGGCCCCAGGGTTCCCATTCATGTTAGGGTCAAGTAATGGTATAAGAAACAGATTTTTTCTCTTTTTCAGCAACTAGCAGAGCTTCCAGGGGAGCAAGAACATGCCCTGGAAACCTAGAGAACTGAGGAACAGGTTTTAAGAATGGAAAAACTACTGTAGTGGAAAGAACCTTATAAGGCAAAACTTGATCATGATACCCCAAAAAAGCATAATACTTCAGATAAAGAAAATCTAAAACTTCAGCACTTCTAACAAAGTCAAATCCTAATAAAGTCTACCTTAAAATACTTCAAATGAGACAAAGTGCCATAGAATTATGACAGGTATTGTTAGTCTCTATACAAGCCAATTATCTACACAACTGTTTTGAGCATAAAAAAATTAATTTGTATCTGGAGAATCATGCTCATCTTTTGGTACTATGTCATCTATTGCAGTATTTATATCTCTACTGTATATCTAAAAGAAAAAGTGAAAATTCAGCATTTTCTCTATTTTTCCTTTCTTTTCATATTTTTATGTATATGTAGTTATTACAATGAAAACCATCTTTGCTTTTATTGCTATAGCTACATCTCATCCATTAACAAACAAGCTTCACTACATAACTGTATTTATCTATTTTAGATGTATTACTGCATCTTGCCTTCCAAATTACATAATAACCATGTTAAACAGCCTAACTTTATTATTTTGGAAGAATAGGATAATTTACAAAAGTGACAAACAGTAATCACACATTTAAGATGAGTCAAACAGACATTATCCTTCAGCTGAACTTTCTGATGACAATCTCTGAGACTGACGGATTAAAAGTGATTCATAATTGTCAGAATTGTATATCTTCTGAACAAAATAAGAATAAAAACTTTGCAGATAACTGTCTGTGGGCAGGTTATCTTCCTATACCGACTGTCAGTTAAATTAATAATGTCATAATCTATCTTCTCTGTCAGGTGTAAGTGACTTTAGCATGTCAATAAATAGTTTGTCATGATGTCTTGCCTATATTTAAGACCATATATTGATTTCATGATTGGTTCAGAATAGCACATATACAGGCCCCATATTTTGTTGTAGGATGGCATGTCAAATAAAAGAAACTCTTGTGAAAAAGTAGTAAAAATGGAAGGCCTTGGCAGCTATCAAGATATCCAATGCTTTTAAAACCAAAACTTTTACCAGTAGTGATCCCACGTTTTTATTTCAGCTGTATGAAGTTGTGGTACAACTGACATTCCTTACACAAGTATGAGCTTATTACTTCACACCTCTCTATATAATGGCAATCAATGAAAAGGAATTGATCCCCAAGAATTAAAAAGAGAGAGAGCTTCCACAAAATTTAAATTACCAACATAACTATTAATAGAATCATAGAGCATCCTGAGTTGGAATGGACCCAAAAGGATTGTGGAGTCTCACTCCTGGTTCTGCACAGGACAGCCCCAAAAGTCACATCGTGTGCCTGAAAGTATTCTCTTGCTTCTTGAACTCTGTCAGTCTTGGTGCTGTGACCAACCTAAGGCAGCCCTGACACAACTTCACTGGGTACTGACACACCACAGACAAGAGATCAGCGCCTGCCTCNAGATGTTGAAGAGCACAGGACTAAAATGGAGCCCTGTGGAACTCCACTGGTGACAGGTCACCAGTCTGGTGTCACCCCATTCACTTTTACCTTTGTGCCAAATCCCTGAGCCAGTTGCTCACCATCCGAGGATGTGTTTGTCCAGCTGTGTGCTGAACATTTTATCCAGAAGGATACTGTGAGAGAGAGCATCAAAAGCTTTACTAAAATCCACATAGATTATACCATCTTCCCTTGATTAACTAGGTGGGTTACCTTGTCATAAAAGATCAGATTTGATAAACAGGACTTTCCTCTCATGAGTCAATGCTGACTGTGACTGATGAGTGCATTGTCTTCCAAATGATTTTTAACACCTCCCAGAATTACCTTCTCCAAAATTTACCAGGCATTGAAGTGGGACTGACAGGCCTGTAGTTTCCAGGGTCCACTTTCTTGCCCTTCTTGAAAAATGTTCTCCAGCTTTCAGTCTGCTGGGACTTCTCCAGACTCTGAAGACTTCAAAATTCATTGAAGGCGTCACACTGACATCAGCCAACACTTTGAGCGTTCTCAACTGAACCCCATCAGGCTCCATAAACTTACAGGGATCCAACTGAAGCAGTAGATCCCACACAAGCTCAGGGTTAACTGGAAGTTGGTCCTCCAGCTCAGAGTGCTGGGACATCATTGGTCCCTCCATTAATGTCTGGAAGACAGAGGCAAAGAAAGCATTAAATACTTTTTCCTTGTCCATGTTCCTGTGTGTGAGGTGACCATCCTCATCCTGTAATGGGCTGATGCTATTTCTGCACTATCTTTTGACATTAATGTATTTTTAAAAATGCATTTTATTGTCACTGATAGTACTTTCCAGCTCCCAGTTGAGCTTTGGTCCTACAAATTTTCTCCCTACAGTGAAAGCAGCATCTCTGTATTCCTCCCGTGTCACCTGACCTTGCTTCTATTGGGCACACACTATCCTTTTTGGTCTTAGCAGCAGCAGAAGACCCCTGCTCAGCCAAGCTGGCCTCCTGCCTTCTCTGTTTGCCTTCTGACCTTTTGGAATTGCCCTTAAGAAGTGGTGTTTAAAAGGTGACCAGCACTGATGGACCACAGCACCTTCAACAGAATTTTCCCAGGGCACTTTACTCACTCATTCCCTGAACCGTCTGAAGTCTACTCTCTTCATGTCCCGAGCTGAAGTTTTACTGCCACTTTTTCTACTGTCAACATAGATTTTTAAACTCGATTGATTCATGGTGGCTGTGGACAAGATGGCTAAAAATCATTAGCTACAAGACAGTCTCAGTTAACAAGCAGAAAATCAAGGAAGTCGCCTTTCCTAGTTGGCTTACTAAGTGAGAACACCACAAAGTTATTATCCAGTTGTTTTAGGAACCTTCCATGTGTGTTTGTGTCGGCTGTATGGTGTTCCCAGTAAGCATCTGGCAAGCTGAAGTAATTCACAATGATGCTTCTTTGCTATATTTTTAAATATATTTTTATATGTATTTATAAGCATTTATATATTTTAAAGATGTATGTCTGTGTAAATATGTACATATATACATAGGTAAGTTGGGGATATAAGGAAATAAATGCAATACATGCAATAGTAGTTTGAGCTGTCAGAGTGCCTAACAAATACTTCTGTCCATACCATAGTTTTGTTTCTAAATGATTGTGTGTTATCCAAATTAAATTCAAATTTTTGAGTCACCGTGAAAGACATACTAAATCCATCCATTTCTAGATGCTTTCATGTTCCTCCAAAATACATTGAGCACTCATTTGATTTCTAGTGAGATAGAATAAATTATCAGCAAAACACAAGCAAAAAAAAAGAAAATTAAAAAAGTGATTCTTCCTTCTCATTTTATAAGTTCATTTGAGACAAAAAATTAATATGAATTTCACCATAAAACAAGCATAGTCAATTAAATAACTGCTCCAGGAATCATAGTATTCTTTCTACACCTTAACAAGCTACAAAACCACGTGATTAGAAATGAGAATTTCATTCCATCCCATGCTGAACTTTCATGCACTTTAAGATCAATTTGTAGGTTTGTAGTGTCTTAGTGCAAGCAGGTTTCTGTAAGTCATGTTTTTATTAGTCTGGATCAAATCTCTGTCCTGGGACATCATGAATCACTGCAGAAAGAGTTTTAATACTCTCACGAGACTGATTATTTATCTAGAATGGAAAAAACATGCACGTATGTGTACACAAACCCACATAGATGCTAGTGCAGCTAGCAACTAAAATTTCTGGGAACAATAAATGTGGACTACTAGTCATATTCAAATACTAGTCTAAATGACAAGATTTGTTTATTTTCACCTGTGATAGTGCAGAGCACTTGAGAAGCTCCTTTAATGGCTAGTCTCAAATTCCTAAAAGATGTCTGAGCCAAAACTTTTGAAAGAAAATATATTGATTTTTCAATAATATTTTTGTCTCCAAGAAAATTCTCCAGGAACAATCTGCCTGGATAAATATATATATATATAT
>WBMY01013262.1:57558-83463 GCA_013397315.1 Donacobius atricapilla | reverse complement strand
ATTCTGATAGAGATTTTTAAAAGGGCTTTTATTTTCATTTTGAATTTAATTTACTTGAACATGACAGTGCTAATGAACAATGCTGGGACTAACTTCACTGGCAACTGTTCCACATGAAAACTAATAAGGTAACAACCCTTGTAGGGAAAATTATATTTGTTTCAATGCAGAACCAGTCCAGGATTCCAGTATCAGAACAGGCTTAACCAGCTAGATAATCAATTTCCCAGGTCCTGATAAACTCATCATGCCATTCCTGAAAGCATTACAAGTAAAAAGAAACAACAAAAAGTGTCTTATGTGTTCATAAAAGATGAACTTGACTTTGCCTATAATCAAGTGAAAAATGCAGGACTTTGCTATTCAAGCATGACATTTAAAACCGTAAGTTTTCCATAATACTGATGTAGATTTTATCCAAGACTGATCATCAGGTGTTAATATGTCTATTTGTTTGGAAGCCTAGCTCTAACTGTTTCATTTCCTATCAAGGGCAACAGAAAAAAGAAGAGGTGGGTACTGCAAGGAAAGGAATAAATATCAATTTGATTTTATTCTTTTATTCCCATAATCTGGACAGTCTTTGTCGACCCACAGGGAACAAGATGTCCTCAAGGTCATGTTTCTGATGGAGAAACCTTTACAACAGGACAAAATCAAACCAAACCAAACCAAAATGAAACAAAAAAACTCCACCAACACAAGAATCAAAATAAACAACAACAACAACAAAAACCCCCAAAACCAAAACAAAATTAAACAAACCCCCGGAACTCAAATCCACCAACTAAAAAAAGAAGGTGCAACAGAGTATATTGCTAATGGTGCATTGTGAAGACTTAACATTTCTCCATCTGCCTAGTGGGTCCAGGCTGACCAAGAATTGAATACTATAAAAACCTACTTGCAAGGGGAGGACCTTAAATGTAAAAAAATTTTTATAAAGGTCCTATGAATATATATGAATACATCTGGCTTGAAACATGTCATTTACTTAAAAAAAAAAAATCTGAATTCCAAATGGAAAAAACAACAGATGAGTCACACAATTAAAAAACCCTCACAAATAAAAAACCCGCAAACCTTAATGATTTGTCTGTATGAAACTGCAATAAAACAAAAAGAAAAAAACTTCAAAGTTACCTTCCAAAGTTGGAAATAAATAAATATTCAAATTGTTGCCTACACATGGTAGATTTTATTATGCACATTTTCTCCTTATTGCGAAGGCTAGGACCGGAAGAAACAATGATATAACAGGAATACAAATTATTTTCAACCTGTATGAAAAAACCTGAAGCTCTGGAAAACTGTCAAGAAAAGATCCATTCACATAAAAATTCTAGGTCAGTTTTGCTGCCAGGAGATCTGACTATAATGCATCATTTTTATTTTATCTAGGTTTGAATTAAATAATCAATTAGAACTCTTTTATTCTTCATTTCTATTCAATATGATTGGCAATATTAGTACAATCCTTCTTGTATAAAAACCTCAGTAATTAAAATAAATTTAAGGAAACTCCAAAGCCAAAAAAGACAGACAAGAAAACCACACCAAAACACCACTTTGTAGCCTGTGAAAGAGAGCCACTGCAGAAATAAGTACAAAAGGTATAAGTATTGTGTATGTACTGAATTAACCTACTGCTTCACAGGTCAAATTTTCAGAACTAGCTCCAAAATGGCATGTATTTGCTGTTTACACACATAATCATGTAGCTGTGCACTCAGATCAGGCTGTCAGACACATGCAACTTGTAGATGGACAAAAAATTCATGGCACGCTCCTCTTTAGGGATTAATTTTAAAGATGGTCTGGGATGACTGCGGGGTGGGTGGGGAGTAAGGAAACCACAGAGCTTGGCTGTTTATTCACATAATCTCATTATTAGTAAATATTTCTTGAATGGAACAATTCAGCCTCATAGCTCCATGAAAAACATTGGCAATTATCATGTCTACAGAGAAGTGTGAGAAGAAAAAAGACCAAGCAACTTGCCCATTGACAGCATTGGCAGAATCAGTAGGAATGTACCAGGATCCTTTAGAAATCCTGTCCTTTGCTTTATCAACATTTCTCCATGCTAGGCAAGATGGATTAAGCATGACTCTAAGTCCTACTGCCTTCTGACTTCAGAGGTTACAGCACCGTGAAGTACAGCTGTGCCAAGATTCTTCCATGCTTTTTCTAGAGCAACATAAGGCCAGGGATTTTGCTCAATCACAGAATCACAGAATCGGTGAAGTTGGAAGGGACCACAAAGGGATCTAGTCCAACCTTCCTACTCAAGCAAGGTCATCCTAGAGCATCTATTTTGATATGCCTTCTTATTTATCATGTTTTCAATATATTGATATTTCATCATGATCAGGCTTCCCTTACTCCAGAAAAAAACAGGCTTGCCCTCAGGCATCTGGGGAACTGCCCATAACTCTGCATCAATGAACAGAATTAAGAGAGCACAAAGACATATTGCAAATATTTGCAAATTCACAAATGCAGTTACGGAAAATTGGAAAACCAGACACTGTGTCAGACTGAACCAGAATTTTTATTTTCTTGATGAGGAATTTTTAATCTATCCTTTTCATGGTCTTGAAGCTTCTTCTCTTCACCCAAGCCCTAGGCTGTTTCTGTACTTACTGTTTCCTTCTGTTGATGTCCCACTGAACAGGTATTTTGAGACTCAACACACCTGAAAACTTTGCATAAACGACTTTTAATCTTGAGAGAATAATTAAAAAACAACCACATCCAGAACACTTAGATCCTCAAAAAATATTATGTGTTCAGTAGGGGTCTTTGTGCCTGTGCTTAATCCTAGTTTAAAATATATATGAGGGAAATTGTTACTACCAAGAACTAAGCATTAACCGCCCATCTCCCAGCAGGTGTGAACAGCCCCAAAGAGTATCACTCATTCTTCAAGATATAGGAAATGGGATCCCAATAAAAATCATTGAGTGCCATCTTTGCTGCTGATAGCTTTGCCTGGTACATCAATCTAGTGATTTTTCTTCACTTCAGTGTCTGCCTGTCAATGGTCTTCAATCTCATTTTCAAATGCAAAGTAGAACTGTCTGGTAAGGTTTCCTCTTGAGAAGTTAAATCACTCATTTATTTCAAACCATTATGACTGCAAAGTACTGCTGAAAATTCACACGAACAACACACTTTTAGGGGGTAGATGACACAAATTTTAATTTCAAGGAGGAGTACAAACACATTGTATTTTTCTCATACCCTCTAGAAGGCAAAGGTCATCACCTCCCCTTTCTGGATACCATGTCATGCATTTTCTGCGCAGGTCTCATGACACTTTGCATTATTTTAGATGACTGCAGTTAGAGTTTTCAGCAGCATATTTGTGGGTTTCATCTGTAAAAGCTTAACAAAAAGTCCAAAGGGCACTATGGAAACAACCATGACATACAAGAGGAATGGAAGAAAGTGGTGACAGGGAGAAGTAGCACAAAATCAAAATATTTCCTTTTCCTTCAGAGAAATATCTTACTTTTATTTATCAATTGTATCTAAGAATTTGTGATTTAAGGATGTAAAGAAGAGATTTATTTTAACAAATACTTCACTTGTTCCCTCAACCAAGCTTTCTTCATCTAACTACAATGAAATACTAGCAAAACCGATTTGCTAGACACAATTTGCAGTAAAATAGCTGGGGAATGTTTTCTCAAATTAAATTAGTGATGGCAATCTCAGAGAGCTATAGGTAATGAAAACATTCATGAGTGTGCACGTGACAAAAAAACCCATGTGCTTTAAGCCAAACTTGCTTTTCATTGCTCTTTTGTCACATCAGATGTTTTTATACAAAAACATAGACTGTCCATGTATTCACCACATCTGGTGTCCCAGTTTGGGTTTTTAGTGAAAACATACAAGAATGTGACAAACTTTGATTGATTAGCTAAAATGAGTGACAGCTTCCTTCTAAGTGCCTAGACCTGATAGCGTGCACCAGTGCACAGGATCCCAAAATGAAGGTGTCAGCCAAGTGCAGCAGTGGCTCACACTAATTTTCATCAGGAGATCCAATCTTCACATCCTGTTCACACAGACACATAGAGCTGAGCTCTGAGTTATTCCAGAAAATTGTCAGAGCCTGACTTTTATTAAAGCTCACTTTGGCTGACAAAATGCTGACAGTTTCAGAGAAAAATGCCTATAATATTATACAGTGTGAAAATGTTAACCAGTAGGCAATGAGTAATATTTAAAAATATATACTGTTTGGAAACTAATGTAATCTTCATAATATCAGTAAAAAATAGCATGTTAAATATGAAGAGAGAAAAGCAAATTGAGTAAGATCTTTCATGCTGGGTCTTGATAGTTACCCCTTCTTTGTGAAGAAATTATACAGTAAAAAAAACCGACCTGGAATAGATGGATNATGAAGGTTCACTCCTCAAGAGTGTGAAAGAGATGTTCATATTTTCTGTTAAAGATGAGACCCTTAAAATTAAATTAGAGATGGGCAGAGAAGGTTTTTAATGAATTTTATCTTGTTAAAAAAATAGTTTGTTTCCAGCTGGTTGAAAGAGTCAGAGAATCAACATGTCCAAAATATTCCAGCAGCCTGTTGAGTATTGTCTTCTCAGAAAAAAAAAATTCACATTGTGCACATGCCCTGCCCAGTTCAACAGGATTTTCAATAATTTTGAGAGATAAGCTCCAGACTATTCCCTACACTCATTCATTTGGCTTGCATGTACATGAAAAAGGCAAGAAAATTCTTTCTATGCAGTTAATTTTTTTTTTTTTTTTTTTAAGATCCATGCTCTCCAATGAAAAATAATTTCTACTTAATTTCTGCAGTTTGAGCTGTGTGGACCGGGATTCTCTTGTCTCTGTTATCACTCTTTTCCCGTACCCAGATGTCCACTCCTGAGCATTTCAGCTGGAGCACCTGTAGTATGAAACTTTGGTCAGAACTGCTTTGGCCCTGCCAGCTACTTCTCCCACAGATGATGCTGATGCAGAGGACCACAACAGGCTGGGCAAGGGGGCTTGCAATTTGACCATGGTTTAGGTTACAAGCGCAATTATCAACAAGCTTACTGATTAAATATTTAAGTCTTCAAATCACTATAGTTAACACATAGAAATGTGAGAATTCGGGGTTACTTTTGAAGCAGAAAGCTATTTCTGCTATTTCAGCAACCACTAGAGACAAAAGGCAATGCTGTCAAAGTTTTACTTTCCATCATAGCTGTTGGCCACTGTCTGTTCCATCTTCCAGAAGTTTTAAGTTACTAATATTTAGCTATAAGGACTGTTTTCCTTTCTGCCTCAAAACAAAATAAAGGAAATTAGGAGATTGATTTCTAATTGAATAAATTAATTTACAGCAGCCCTAATCCTGAAAAATTAAAACAGTTTAATTGACCAAAGTTTTCCTTGAACTCTGTAAACTCATAGATTGGTAGATAATTTCTATCACTCTCTACCAGTATAATCCATCTGGGAAGGGGAAGAAGTTCTTCACTAAGTGTACTCTCAACTTGCTGGCTGCATTTCATCTGTGAGGTTAAGGATCATTCAATAGGTATCATGAAGAAGCTTATCAAGAGAGGATCAAAATAGACATCATGGGCTGATGTACACAAATCTAAAACATCTCTCAGACTTTGCGTTTGCACTATTCAGATTGTGGATAAATCTCATTTTCACAAACATTTTTTTCCTTTAAATCAGGAGAAACATGCAAAAATCAAAGTTAAATACATTAAAATTCACGGATGGTTTGAAATGCAGACACGCATTCACCTCCACACTTTGCAGATGTTCCCTCTCTATGTCAGTCATGCAACAGGCCTGGCTATTGGATGCTTTACTGGCACATAGTCACATTTTGCTCTTGAGCCCAAATTTCAGTCTTCTGTGCATATAGATTTCTTCCTCTCAAATTTTCCTGCAAATGACATATCCTAAGCAGTTGGCTTTGTAATTGCATAAACCAAGCATACACCAACTCATCAGCTGGAAGCAACCAGATCTCCTTCTGTTCTTCTCTTACACTACTTGGTCACAGGGTATCTAAGGCATCAATTTAAAGCAGCCATGAAAAAAGCCAAATATAATCTGAAAATGTATTCCTGCTAGATCATAAGGAATATTAATATCACTTCTCAAAATACCAGTGTCTTTCATCCGGGCTATTTTGTATCGTTCTGGTCATCTGCTTCCACACAGATTAATCCAAAGAGAACATATGCAGAGAACAGCTAGTAAGATGATCAGAAAAAGAGATACCCTCTTTTAAGAGGCTGCAATTATGTGGATTTTAAGCTTAATTAAAAAAAAAAAAATTGTTGGGTAAGGGGCAGGAGTGGGAAAAGTTTTTATATACATCAGAAACCAAAAGCAGACAGAGGGAAAACATAAGGAAAAGCTACTTACCCTGTATGAGAATACAGGAATAATAGAAACGAGATTAATTGGTCATAGATAAATCCAGGATGAAAGCAAATTTCCTAGCCATCACAGTAGCATGTTGAGGAACAATTTTAAGTTATAACAGCAAGAATACACACCTTTAAATAGACTTGATGAAAAAGCTCCTTCAAACACTAGACCTCATCAACCAGTTTATAAGCACATATATCCAGTCCCTGACGAAGGACATGACCAGAGCTAAAAATACAAAGAAACTTCCCTTCTTATGAGCATGCTTATCACTTGCACCCTGGGTTTAAACTTATCATTTCAACAGTCATGATCATTAGCTGTCAGGTCCCAAATATGAAATAAAAGTTCCCCATCAGAGTCTGCATTGTGTCTAGAAAAAAGCATGATGACTCCAGATTAACATATGCTAGTGAATAGAAATGCTATTTTTAGGTATGGATATACAGACATCAGCAAAAGACACTCCCCAATTCTAGTACTAATTAATGGACAGAAACCTCCCAAAAAAAAACCACCACTGTTTAGTTTTACTTGAAATGCCAGGGAAAATGGAGTCATAGGGCTTGAGTTGATAAACCAGGCTATGTGTCAAATTGTTCTGCTGTCAGTTCTTATGTAGTTAACATCAGTTAAGCAACTGGGAAAAGGAAGGCTGAGGATAGTGAACAGAACACATATAAAAATTCTTGTAGTAAGATTAGCTTGTTTTATCCTTGAAACCTGGTGTTTTGCTGTTTGTTGGTTTTGGGATTTTTTCCAATCTCCAGCTAAGAGAAAAATTGTGAAGATAGTACTTTGTGATCACCACTGAAAATGTGTAGTAATTCAAAATTCATTTTGACAATTTGTTAGCTGATGCATTTCAGATATAATGAAGACATCTCACTCACTAGATTGCACACTATACATGCAGAATTATGCAAATTAACAGACATATCCATCTAAGTCAAAATTTCACCATTAAAACCTCTTTTTTTCCCATGCGCCTTTTAATAGCTTTTTTCTACTATATGTGTTCTTCCTTCTTTTATTGATCTGCTTCTACAGATTTGATGTATTGGATTGTTACAATTTTCAGATTTTACGATTTTAGTAGTTCTTTCGGGAAGTTTTTACTGTTTAGTTCAAAGAGTCATATCAAAATGCCTCTGGAATACAAAACCAATACTGATGCCATAGTTCAACAGTAGGATATTGTGCTGTGAATGCAACACCCTCCAGTGTTGACGGGGATTATATACTCATTAATCAAGGCCTGTTTAAAGCCTTGACTTGGACACAGTTCCCTAAAACTCATTGCACTTATCATGACGTTTAGGTTACAAGCACAATTATCAACAAGCTTACAGATTGAATATTTAAGTCTTCAAATAACTATAATTAACGCATAGAAATGTGAGAATTTGGGGTTACTTTTTTTTGCTATTTCAGCAACCACTAGAGACAAAAGGCAATGCTGTCAAAGTTTTACTTTCTGAAACAATGCATATTCTGTCCCTTCAATATCAAAATAAGAAGCACATTTTTCAATTCATGTGGGATATGCAATTCCCACCCACAGCTGCTCTGTTCCTTGTCATCCTGGAATAACTCACTGACTGCTACCTAAAGTTTTAGGGGAAAGATGAACTTTACCTGTCCTGTCAGTATGAAGGACATCTGATCCCATCACTTAATCTTTTGTCCAAACAAGTAAGAAAAAATGTTTTCAAGTTTCTTCATCTGATTGCATGAACTAACAAATAACAATAATAATAATAATAATAATAACAACAACAACAACAAAAGAGATGATTGTCTAAAGATTTCATTGGTTTCCTATTTAATAACAGAAGCTATCTGGGTGCATGGACTCACTCATGTCAAGTGTAGAACACCCATCTGTTGTGATTTGTGCTACATGCACAAGCAAGTCTGCAAACTCTTTGCTTAGCGGCACACTTAGGCAAAAGGCCTAAGCAAATAGATGGGAAAAAATAAACAACAAAAAAAGGGCAATGGAACAAGACAACGATAGAAAATAAGGTGGAAAACTAAAAGTGTTAAAAGAAATAACTCTTCCATAATAGGATAAAATACTCATGTGAATAGCAAGATTTTCTTCTTTAAACAGCAAAGCCTAGGAGTAGACCACTAAATTCTGTAACGTACAGGATTTCTTTGAAGGTGTTTGCTTAGCTGACAGGGGACAGCCGTTTGGCGTGATACCTGCCATAGCAAATACACACAACTTATTGTGCTTTCTGCTTCTCTGCATGTGAATGAGCCCTGTTACCCCATGGCCTCTTCATTCATAGTCCAGAATTTATTGTTCTGTGATGGTATCATAGATATGCCTTACAGCCTGCTCTCAGAGGATGTTTACAGAAATCCTTATGCAGAAAAACTAATGGGTGACACAGTCAGACAGGTTTTGTTTTGGATTTCTTGACATTGGGTTATGGAGGAATTTTTTCTTAGAATACAAAGATTGAACATAAGTCTCAAAGACATAGGATGGTAAATCCAGTCCTCAGCTTCTCTTTTATAGGCCATCACCAGTGTTTTCTATCTTTGTAACCACATTTTACCTTGTAGTTTTGCTTTCCTTGTTTCATCCCTCTCCTCACTTTGCTCCTTAATTAACCTCCCTGATTCTTCTTCAGGACTGTTCTCACCATACCTCTCCTCTAAATCATTTTGCCAGTGCTGCAGGGTTTTTCGATTTTATAGCAGCAGTTGCTAAAACATCTTACTGGGTTACAGCTGGCAGAAGTAACAGGGGATCCTCTTACGTTAACTGCAGCACAGGGCACCTGCAAAAGAACCCAAAATCATTCTCAAAAATGGGGTCAGTGATAGGTACAATAGGAAAGCAGGAATATCATCCCCAAAAGGTGCTTACATATGTGTGTGTAATGATCCAATTAGTGAGAGATACCTTTGCCCAAACTAAGGTGCAAATGAGACCATATGCCAAAGTCAATAATACAGACTTTATTTGACAATGAATGTTAGGTAGAGAGATAGAAAGAAATAAAAAAACTGTTTGTGTGTGTGGAAGACAGAGAGAGAGAGAGAGAGAGAGAGAGAGAGAGATCAAGCAGAAGATAACCAGAACCCACAGATCCAGCAGGGTCCCCTTGGTCCTTCTTCACCCTGGTCTGCTCAGTGGTGGGAATCCCAAGGTTTTTAAAAACTTTTTATTATTTATACGTTTTAGAGAACAACAGAATTAATGTTTATTGCCTACAGACTTCTCTTATGCTGCTGGCTAAATTATTCCCTTGCTTCTAATGCTGACTACTCTCATGCTCAGTCTTTCACCTCCTGTGTGTTGGTGGGTTTTTCTTGGATCAGTGGAGTGTAATGTCCCCCCACCAGAATAACATTTTACCATGTCAAAACTGATTTCAGCACAGTTTCTGAGCTGGCTTTTCTTGTAGCCCATAGGTTCTGCATCCTTTGTGTCCATTACCAGTGATACACTTTTCTCACCAAGTTTTGTTAACCTTGTCCTTGGTCTCAGATAACGGTGCACCTTTATCTTATGTCAAGTTCCCACTGTGGTGGCATAACCTACAGTCCAAGTTGCAGGTATCCACATAGTCATATTTCAGGGGAGGTGTAAAATAGTCTCTGGTGGTCACAGATGCCATCTGTCCCATAATTTGGTGTGAACTTTGGCTGGAGACATGTCTATGAGCTTCTTTACACAGTTTGTAACAGCAGGAATTTTTGCCTGGATGCATTACCCAGGACAACCTAACCAGACCTTGCCTTCACCAATGCTAAAGTCAACCTATCACTCTGTTCTATGTTTATCTCATGGCAAAGACTTTCTGTGGCGTTAGCAGTGTTTGACACAGGCAACTGCACTCCTGAAGTCCTTACAGAGTGTAGGTGTAAACCCATTGATTAATTTCAAAGTAAATTTTTAGATGTAGAGGATTAAACAGGGATCAAGACTGAGATTTTTTTAACATCTCATCAGCAGGTAAACTGCCAGCTATCAGAAGATGGAGATCATAAGGTAGGGAGCACTTCTATTTGTGTGCCCTAGAGAGCAGAGACAAATTGGTTTTCCAGGGAGGGGTCCCTACCACCTATTGAATGTCCACTCACATTCCTAGATGTGCCCAAAACCACAGAAATTTATATGCTTTATTTAATGGGGGCACAAAAGAGTGTCTTTCTTGAAGCCACACTACGCTGCTATTAAAAATTACAGTGATTTTCCTCAGTTTGCACAGTGCCAAGGATCAGCCTTTCCGCCCAAGCTGTCCTGTGCAGGGTACCAGAGAGTAGGGGTACCAGGCTGTCTTGGTTAGAAAAGACAGGTGTCTGCTGGGGAAGGCAAAACCTCCCTTTGGAATGGAGAATTCAAACCCCCTCCCTCCAAATTATTAAAACTTTGATATTAAGTTGGCTCTCAGGCAAGGATATAGGGATAGGAATAACAGCTCATTCTATAAGGAAAAAAACCCAAATCTAACCTCCAACACAGGCTGATGTCCAGAACACCGGAATTGCGATACAACGGACTTTCTGTTGGCTTTCTGATTCTTGCCAGGCCCTGTTGTTGCCAGACAAAGACCTACCAAGGCCCTCAGGCATACCCTGGGATTTTATTCACCAGCTGAGGTACTTGTTTTGATTAATTAAAAGCAGCTAATGAATCCTACACTTAAAATTTATTACTCATATTTAAATCACCTGCCACTGAGTCAAACCAGCTTTATACATTTTTGGGAATCAGAAGTGGTATCTTTTGATGGCAATCTTCTAGAGATATAGATACATTATAATAAAGCTGTAGGTTATTTATAGGTATTATTTCCTTTGGTTTGCAACTTATGCTTTTGTGCCTGCATCTATGTATTTGTGCCTTTTTACCTTCTGAGGACCTACAATGCAACTCTGAATGCCAAGGTAACACATTCCTTTGCGTAATGTCTTACCAACAATTAAACACTCATTTATAACCACTGTGTAAAAGGTTACTTAACCTATGATTTATATTGAGGCATTAAAAGAAGAAATGGATTGAGGTGAAGATACAGAAAGAAAATACATTGATGGAAGCAGGGCAGGGCATAAAAAGCCAACTTTTGATTAAGAAAATATACTTAGGCAATCATATTCTTAAGTATGGAAAAATGCAAAATATTTAGGATACCATGTACAATATAATGAGTATTTAGTGTTTTTTGTGGTTGACCAGTTTTCCCATGACTAGCTAGAAGGAAAGTAGAAAGGGGAGAAGCCTAGAGGCTCTTCTCAGAAACCGAATCAAGGTCTTTCATTGATTTCATGGCTCTGTCAATCCCAAAAAGAAACAATGAAAAAAAGCCGTATCATGGAATTTCAAGCACCTGGCTGATTGAATGAATGCAGCTAAAAAATCAAAACATGTACTGCGAAAAGTAGCGGTGACATTTTTGCTGACATCTTGATCTCTCTCTTTAAGCATTTATACCCTTGATCATTGCTGATACTCTGAATTATTTTCTGTGCTACCTTCAAATTTTTCACACAAATAGCAAATTTAAATAAACAGTGCATTTCCACTGCAGCTAGAGAACCACAAAAAAAAACAAATTGCAAAAGTTTCCAGTTTTATTGGAAATAAGCTGCCTTCCAGGAACAAGATACAGTCAAAGAATAAAGAATTATACTTGCTTTTTGTTTTGCAAGATATAGAATGACCAAAGGCAGTGGATAGTTTAGTGTAACAGAAATTGCACAGCTTTGCTTTTTCCCTTGTGTTGATGACACTGTTGAAAAGTTTTTTACAAACAATTTTAACTCTACTGATACTTTAAATGTTATAATATGCATCATACATAAATTAAAATCATACGTAAATTATGGCACAAAGGGTGCTGAGAAAGAGCATGACTTAAACATTCCAGAGATGGAACAGGTTGCATTCTCTTATAACTTAATATACAAGAAATGTCTTTTACATGTTTATAGAATAACTTCATAATCAGTTAAATAAAGCCTTTGCTAACATTACTGCTATAATTTCTAAGCACATATGGATATATGTATGAATGCTCTTTTTAAAATATTTATGCAACTGTGTATTTAGAAATGAACTGCTCTTTAGCAAATGAGTGTTAGTGAGCCTGTCAAAACACTGTTAGTTCTTTTATGGTTATTTGTATTTAATTTTCTACCTGCTACAATAAAATGATTTAAATGATATGGCAAACAGCTAGGGATTTCTCTACAGAGTTTATCACACTGCTTTATTAACATAGCATACAGATTATTAAGCAGCTAATGTTATACTCCAAGAAAAAATAACCACAGTTAGCTTCCTTCCCAAATTCCTGACTGCCCCAAATACTGAAAACCAGTGATATGTAGGAATTAAAAAAAAAAAAAAAAAAAAAATCCCTCAGAACTCCTTGCCTGATAAATGATAGGAAAGTTTGACAGATCAGAACGATACGAAGCAGCCTAAAACATTTGGCACAATGTGTGTCTGGCATACAGAGACTGCTTGTCAAATGCCTATGACTCCATACAGCAGCTAGGGACCCTATGGAGCAGCAGATGGACCATTAAGGTAGTATTAATGTAGATGCCATCAGTTTTCAGTTCTGACTGGGACATACTCTTTAGAACTATGAGCAGCTGCTGCCATTTATTGTGACAGCTTCCTGCTAACTTTTGCCAACTGGCACAATCTGACTCTTTGTACCTGAGCTATTAAATGTGTGACTTCCACAATTTTAGTCCTCCAGAGAGCCCTTTTAATAATCCTCTGAAAAAGGAATAAGGCATTTATCATCAAAGTTGATACACATACCATATAGTTCTATTGTCCTTTCACACTAGCTGTGGATTTTACATCAAAAGTAAGCATAAGCAAGCTTCCCATGCTGTACACAATGCCTGAAATAAGCAAGACTGGTGAGCTCTTAAATTGCATTTAAATGAACTTCATTTCAACTACTTGAAAATTTATTTCAAGTTTTTTGATTTAGTTTACCTTTTAGAGGAACACCCCCTCCCCCCCCCAAAAAGGAAGCATATTTCATTACATTAATACACAGAAAGAAAAACACTTCCTTTTTGACTGATTCTTTCTGTCCATGAGCACAGGTCAATATTACAATTATGAAGGGATTTTTGAACACCCGCTGGCTGACTTAATATCTAAACATTCCTTTTGTGGCAAGCAAAGCTGTCCGTGCTTGTAATGTCTTTACTGCGTAGCAGGAATAGTGCATTATAAATGATAAATGATCATGTATTTGTTATCGCTCACACTATAATTTTAGCAAAATATGCAACAATACTACTGGCAGAAAAAAACCACCCTGTTGTATATGTCTTTGATCCAGCTAGACTTCTAGGGATACATTACATCATTTGATTGTGCCAAACAAGAAAGCTAACAGTACAGCACAGCATAAGGTTTGACATACAATAAGAGCTGCAGCTAGTCATTATAAAAAAATGGCTGGCAGACATTCATTGTGCTAACACTCTTCTTCTTCAAATCTTCCTGCAATTGGACTAATAATGTGTGCATGGACTCCTATTGCAGAATTTAGTCGCTTGATGCTACACTAGGCATGTCTACATGTGTAATGTCCCCCAAAAATAAATCTATGAGTCCAAAAACTCACTTAAAAATTCCTGCACCGATATGTTGAATGGGAGCCATACACAGGCTACTAAAAATACAGAAGATAGAAGTGTGGAGCCTTCACATATTGGGAAAATTATAAATCAAACATAACTAATAGTAGAAATCTTTTACATGAGGAGAAAGCATTTGAAACAATGTTAGCAGTTCCAGTAGAAACTTAAATCCTGAATATTGCAATGATTTCACTTCCAGTATAACTTAATGTTTACATGTAGTATGCATTACACACATAGAATTACTATATTAGAATTCTTTTCAGCTATATTTTTTTATACTATTATACATTCTTTGAGTGAAGGTTTACCCTAAAATTGTAATTCTTTTGATATGTGTATGAACCTAAGCAATTTCCCAGTGTGCAGAATAATACCTGTTCTAGGAAATTAGGATTATGTAAAGTAATGCCTATATAATAATAGCAAACCTAAGGACACAGAAGGAATTTAGAAAATCTCAATGTTTACTAGGATTAAAGATTTAGACCCTGATTTTAGTGGTTTACCCAACATAAAGAGCAGAAATGTGCTTAAATATCATCAGATAATTGCCCTAAGGGTAATGAACTAAAAAGGCATCTTTGTTCAAGACAGACCTTTATCATACACTCAGCTTCAAAAGCCTGCTCCAGACTCACTGCAATAAGCAGGCTTCTTAAATGAACCCACAAACCAACCAAGAAAACAACAAGTAAAGCACAGACTTAAATGCTATTCTAGGTGAAAGCCTGGGGTGGGAGTTGGTAGGGAGGGAAGGAGAAGTAGAGGCAGAGGAGAAAGGGGTGGTAAAAGTCTGTGGGAACTTAGAGGCAGTGAGTACATAGACATCACAAGTACTTACCTTACCTAGCTAAGAATGAGCTAAATGAAATGAAACATAATGTTCCACATTAGTTAAGTAAATGGACATTCAATCTTTAAGCACCCTAACGTAGCAGATAACTCACAGGTATGGCAAAATGCCCGTACAGTACCACAATAACAGTTCCTGACTATAACTGCATTAAAAGAGCCCTTCGTGAGTAGTA
Organism: Donacobius atricapilla; assembly: GCA_013397315.1. Lineage (NCBI taxonomy): Eukaryota > Metazoa > Chordata > Aves > Passeriformes > Mimidae > Donacobius > Donacobius atricapilla. The sequence continues at coordinate 68,353 of WBMY01013262.1, read as the reverse complement.
TTACTGAAAATACACCCATTCTCACACTCGCCACTGAATAATCCCTGGGATTTTTCTGTCTTTTTGTTTCTATAGAGGGTACAAATGAATAATATTCATATTTACAAGAACAAATCCATAAACAGAAAATGTGATTCAAAAACCTGGCTTTGATAAGTACTCCTTTGAGACTATGAACTTAATTATGTGAAGATAGAGGCAGATTCAGTTAATGGGCTTTCCAAAGCCATCACTGGCACAGAGAAGTTGCACATATGAAAGTGACTCTTCCAGCAATATTGTAAAATAAACCATATAGACTCATATAGATAAGAAACATTTTAATGTCATTGAGTCATTAGCTAATCCATTCAAAATCCTAAGTATATACTCAACATGGGAAAGAAGTGGGACATTAATTGTTTATAAACTTTCTACAGCTTATATGGAAATTATTTTTCTACACAATTTCCACAGTTTTTACACCCTGTGCTGTACTCTGCTCCACCATAAAATAGGCATGAGGATAAAAGTGACTCCATGTAAGAACTCAATTCAGGTTTTGAACCCAAGTTGTAAAACACCTGCAGGTTATAAGATTAGTTCAAATTACAGAGCATTTTTGTTGCAAGGAAAAATATATAAAATATGATTTCAGACCAAAAAGAGTCCAGTAGAATTTTATAATTTCAGAATTTCTAGACAATATTTTTTTCTCAAGGATACAAGCAAATATTGGAGTCAAGTTTTGTCTTGTTTCTTACTGAGCAATCACATCAAATGAATGCTGGAATATTTATAAAGATTTTAATATGAAGAACAAGATTTTTAGTCAATTTACACAACTGCTTAGCATATGGCGCATGAACTGTAATGGAAGGAGAAGAAGAGAAATTACTTCTAATTTAGGAAAAATTACTCTGCAAAATTTTAGCTGATTGTAAATTGTTAAAAACAAAACTAGCTGAAAACAAGACATTCCACCCAAAATTCAAAGTTGGCCCTACATTTTTGATATATTAAAATGCTTTCTTTCCTTAGTAATAATCTGCATAAATATTCTATTGCACGTGATAATATAAAAAAATAATGTGTATCAGCAGAACATTTGGAAACATTCTGAAAGAAGAGGGCACGCATATATGTATGCATGAAAATGTTTTCCTCATTTCATCTCCTTTCTTTATTATTTTTTTTACTTAGGAATCTGAATATAGTGTTATATTTTATTTTTTAAATTAAAATTACCTCTCTCATAGTCTTTCAAATACGATAAGCTTATAGTGTCAATTTACTTATTTGAGCAAGAACACAGTATAAAATTACTATCACAAATGGTCTGGATTGACATCCATTTCAGGAATTCCTACCACAGAAGACAAGATCTCAGTTGTGAGTGGCACAAAATGACCTTCTGGAGTTTCTACCTCAAAAGTTGAAATATATTGGTAAAGAAGTGTGAAATATCTTTACATCTCAGAACGTAAAAATGGGTCACACGTTAGAGTTACATCCAGTGACCAAAAACAGGTGTCTGAGGAAGAAGGAAAAGAACGTAAGATTTCATTCAGCAAACTCCCATGTAAGTTTCGGTATCAAGAATATGAGAGATAAAATTGTGATTGTGCTTAACAGCCTTTAATAAAAATTTCTTGCATGAATTTGTGCTATTGCTTTTTAACCTGAGAAAACAAGTCTCATCAAATACTGTACTGAAAATGTATTCCACCTTTGGTTTTCCTTTTTTTTTAGGTGTTAACTGCTACTTTTGTTCACTTCTAGTTTGTTTACTTATAAAAAACTTGATTAATAAATTTCTTTTTATCATGTCTTTCATGCTTCTGTCATGTCTTGGTCACCTCAAGAAGAAGAAGAAGAAGAAGAAGAAGAAGAAGAAGAAGAAGACGAATCCAAGAAATGAGTGAATAAAAATAAAATTAAAACTATTAAGATGCATGATATTTGGTCCAGCAGACCAACACAAATAGAGAAAAAGGAACTTATGCTTATGTGGGAAATGGACAGGACAGCCCCTAAAAACAGCCCATTCATATAGCAAGCTGTATTGATGAGAAAAATGGGAAAACACAGCAGATGCACACTGTGTGCCTTTCTTTTCTGTATGCAGTATGTGATTTACATCACGCTTTTTCTGAGTTTGGAGATTTAGTGGTTGGAGGAACAAGACATGGTTTCAGTTCTAATCCAGGCAAGGCTATTTTCTTTCCAAGAGTAGATGAAGGTCACCACTGACCCACAGGATCTGCTTTGCACTGCCATACATGAATGAGTAGAATATAATCTTCATAATGCAAACAATAAGCAATGCTCTGTGCTTTCTTCCCACCCCTAGAAACAAAGATTGTCATGTCTTTTATTTTTACTCTCCCCAAATAGAGTTCAAAGACTTACAGGTGCTTTAAAAAAATACCTGCTTTTCACCAATGTGCATATTTTACCAGTTTCAAAAGCATATTAATATCCTTTGTGGCTTCAGTTAAAGTAAACAGAAATAATTGGGAAGGTGACAAATAAATTATTAGAAGACAGTATTTAGGATTTGCAATACAAACTAAGCAAAAAATAAAGTAAAAAATCTTATCAGATAAATAATTTAAAAGAAAGTAACACTTTTACCTGAGCATGAATTATTTAGGATAATATTTTTTGTATATATATATTAGGAAAATATGAAAAACAAGAAATGCTACTTCTTCATAGTAAACCACACACATAGCTATTCATTTTGTTTTAAATTTTAACAGAAAAAATTACAGAGATTACTATGTGAAATATTGAAATAGTTGTCTCTAACCACTATTAATGCAATGTTTCTCTGTAGACTATACATTCTACTAAGCTGATAATTCTCTCTCTATTAATAACTGTACATTAAATCAAATAATGGCAATTACTCTAAGGTAAATGTTTCAAGCATATCCAAAATAGTACTACAAAGATATTACAAATCTAGTAGTCTTTTGTTTAGTTAAGGTGCACTTTCCTCCTGGGAAACCTTTTACCACTTCCAAAGCCAAAGGATTCCTCTTCCTTGGCAGAGGGCTAAGACCTTTATAATTTATTTTACTCCACAATTAAATATATGAAATTAATGAAAATCTGAACTAGCAAATACATGAAATACAGCTTTATTAAATAATGGTTAAATAATGGGTTTCTATATATGGACGTATTCAACTGGAAAATGTTTGATTCACACAATTTACAAAAATAAGCTTCCCGGTTATTTTGTTACCTGAAGTTCTGTCCCTTGCCTCAAGCAGGAACTGTATTTTGCAAAGGATGTATTTCTTGACATGTATGATAACAACAGATGGCACAAACACACCTGGAACTAATAAATGAAACGCATTCCTCTGCTCAAGGTAAAACATCCTTTCTCATAATATGAAAGCCTGCAACATGGATTTGGACACCCTAACGTCACATATTACATACATTATCTCTGTGCTGTCTGTGCTCATCAATTGTGTTTGTTGTCAGAGGCTGTGCTCCAAAAACAAAGACAGTGGGAATGCGCTGAGCTGTGTGACACACTGGTGGAGGAACAGGCCTGCCACATACCTGCAGCTTCAGCAGTGGAAAGCCACCAAGCTGTGCCATGTCACCACTACCTTCTGCAAAATCTCAGTTCAAAGAAAGGTGTATGACATGTCTGCCTCACACTTCAAAGACACATATGCCACGTGGCAAAAGCTGCTGCAAGCCCCTTCTCATGTTTTGGATCAGCATTTTATACTTGGGATTTTTATTCCTTCTCCCACATGGTGCTAATAAATGGAGGAAAATCGTTTCCATTTTACACACCTGAAAGCATCAGATTTCAAAAGCTAGTGTCAGACCTGTCACTTTGCCTGTATATGCATTTTTGACTGTTCACACTGAGTATGGCTTTTGCATCCCGTTGTGCTAATCTGGCACTTTTAAGAACACAGTTTCTTTAAGTAGTATTGAATATACACATGCAGGATTGTGCATCGTGGGATGATACACAGATTTTATTTACTGGAAATACATTGTGGGGCTTATCCAAAATATGTGAGGCAATGATATAAGCCTTCTACCAGTAAAATAAGTGATGCTGCCATAAAGACAATAAAGTAAAATTGATTTACCTAAGTCAAACATTTCACATGTTCCTTTGCATAGTGCATTTAATAAAACCTTTAATTAATCTTTGATTACAGGATGATCCAGACCTTTAAGTCTAAGGTATCTTATGACTGAAAAAAGCCTCCTCACTGATGTGTTCACTTCTGAGTTGAGAATCTTTTCATTTGTACAATGCAGAAAGGCAGTCAGTCTCATAGTCTTATAGTTAGTCATATAGCACTTCAATGGTAAGTCTGACAGCTTTCCTGGACCATGTGCAGCACGAGGAATGGCTTTTACAAGGAGAACTCCCTGAGAAACAAAGATTTCCAGATTTTAAATTTCACTGCCGTGGAAAGGAGAGGCAAGGTTGTACAGAGAAACTAGAAGATGCAAATGGTCTCAAGTAACGAGTTTCTGTGGAGTATCTTCAAGATGGAATTATATCAAGACACGTATGCAAGTTTTTTACCCTTTCATAATTACCATTTATTTTACATTCTTTCTTAGGCTGATGATCAGATAAGGTTCTAGTGCACTGCATTACTAATATGCACCATATTATTACAAACTTATTCCTGTTCTCAATAAGACAGCTTCTGAAATCAACATGGTTTTGTCTTTATCCTACACTTTTCTAAATTTTACATCTTTTTTAAAAATAGAATTCTAAATATTTCTTACAATTTCAAAACATTCTTTTCCAGAATTACTTTTTTGGATACAAACCAGTGTTCTGGAAGATCCACCTGAATATGAGGAAGAACTTTCCTGTGCAGATGGCCCTTACTGTAAATATTCAAGAACTCTCTGGATGTACTCCTGTGCCATGTGCTCTAGGATGACTCTGCTTGACTAGGGATTCTGTGATCCTCATGACGTATTAATTGGGCAGCACTTGGAACCAATTACGCTTATATCATACATAAGTCCTCATCTAAGAGTCAAAGAATCAAGCAACTTCACTTCTATATGGGTATTAGAACTGTTCTCTTACATAGGTGAAAAGTCTGTCAAGGGTGGAGAGCTGATAATTCAGGGAGTTGTACTACTTTATGCATTTACCATGAGCCAGGTTCTTGATTTCACATGGAGGACATGTCAACCAACTGAAAATACAGAACACTTCAAAATGATATGTGATACAATTTCTGCTTTTGTGTGCCATTACAGAGCTTTCGTCCATAAGAGGGAACTATACATATTGGTTGCATACTTACACATCCATACTTTTACCTTTTGAACTGAATCCAGAAGAGAGCCATGAAGGATCACGTCTGGTATGGAAACAGACTGAGGGAGTCAGGATTGTTCAACTGGGACATGAGAGGGGCCTAGGGAAACCTTAAAGAATATTCCAGTCCCTAAAGGGAGTCCAAGTAAGCTGGAGAGGGAATTTTGAAAAGGACATGGAGAGATATGACAAAGGGTGATTCCTTCAAATTAATAAAGGACAGGTTTAGGTCAGACATTAGGAAGATTGTGTACTGTTTTCAAATACAGCTGAGCTAAGATCCAGCCCTGTATCTAACATGATATTGCAACTCAACAATAGAAAAATATTCTTAGCTCTAAGTTTCTAATTTTGGTCTTACATAATAAAATATTGTCTCAGCAATAACATTATATCAAATTTAATACTATTATTATAAGGGCCAAGATTATTCAATTTTTTCAAAATATACACACTTAAGCTATACTAGTTTTAACCTAAGACCAAAATGTGGTAAACTTCACTTTTTCACTAACACAAAATATATGTCAAAGACACTGTTAAGCTGAAGACTTCTCAATGTATACTTATAGAATTGATGTAGAATTTTTTTTATATAAAAACAGTAAGATAAAGGGAAGCAAGCAAGCCATCAAGTCTCAGTGCAGAAAGAAAGCACAGTTAGGAAAATATGAGCATACAAAATCCAAAAGTCACCTCATTCAACCATTATTCATATGAAGAAAAAAAATCAGGCACACCTTATTTATATAAAATATATCCTAGAAGGATTTTTAGATGTAATTAGCTTATAATTTCTGTGAGGCAGAAATATGACTAGTATTCTTCAGGAAGAAAAGCTCCCTATAATCTTATATATTTTCTTCCAAGACCTTTTCGGGCACAAACAAGAAACAGCAAGAAAAAAGCTGATTTCTCCACATTTAAACATGACAGTGCTGACTGAGTATCAGTTACCTCTTATATTTCCGTAAAAAAGGTTAAGAACCTCAAATTCCATATTTGCTAAATATTAAGAAATAAATTGAATATACTTTATCAAAATGAATAAGTTAAAAAACATTCCAATAAACCCTACAAAGAATAATTGTAAACTTATTGCCCAAGATATTATTGAAATGACAAAGATTCATTTATAAGCTTACACAAATAAATAGGACCATTTAAAGAGAACAGCTTTTGCTAATATAAATCTCTTCTCTTCATAAGCACAAAATGTATCTGAATAGGACATCAAAAATGACCTTTACGTACTTTGATGTACAACAACTGATTTCATCTGAACAAAGCAATTTTTTCAGGATTCCTGGAGCACAGAATGTCTAGGATCTTTTTTGGGGTGGTATTTCTATTCCCTGATCACCTGCTCTATGCCCAGAAATGGTTACTGTAGCTTTAAGGTGGGTCTGGGGTAGGGGGACCCTTGGGGTTCTTGAACAAGCTTTTTCAAAGCTTCACTCCACAGGCATCTATGGATGGACTCTTTCCTTTTTTTTTTTTTTTTTTCCTTTCCCTTGGATATCTTGGATTTTGTTAGCTAAGGCAAGAAGTTTGTTTTTGCCTTTTACCTGCCTTGGAGACTGTGGCAACAACCCTTCAGAGGCCTTTTTGTGAAGTGAACTGCTTGGTTTGTTTTTGATCTGAGGGCAGAGAGGACAATCAACGGCACATGAATTCTCAGGGACTGGCAGGACACTGAGGAGCTGCTCTGTCCCAGACCCAGAATGCAGAAAATCCAAACCAGTAACAGAACGGACGTCAAATCCACCAGCTGCCTCTGCTGTGAAGAAGAGACCATGCCAGAGGTTCACCAGGTTCTCATCTGTTTTGTCCAAGCTGCTGCATGAGCCCTTTGTTTTTCTTCCTTCCCTGAGGCAGCAGCTGGCACCATTTTATTTTTCTTCCCCACCACATTGTGACCATTGTATTTTTTTTTCCTTTCCCTGGCATTTGGGGTTTTTCTTTTGTTCCAATGTGGATATGTGTGTGGGGGGAGAGGTAAGGTTGTACAATTAAATATCTAGCATTTATTAATTGTTTTTTCCCTGCCATGTGGACACTCTGTTTGCCAATAAATAGTGGGGTTTTTTTCACTTTCATCCACTAGTGTTATTCTCTTATTGACAGACAGGGATTGTTGGAATTCTTTTTTAGAGTAATACTCATTTCAGAGCATTTTCCTTCTAAACTTGTCTCTAAACCAAGACAGGGTCAAAATTTCAATTTCATTAATTCAATGAAAGAACAATCTTCTTTAAAAATTTTGCAGTTTTTGAAAGTCTACTTTCCCCAAAAGAAATACACTCATATCCAGATTCTTAATTATATTTTGTAAGTCATTATGGGCAGTCACATGAAGTCTCTAATATTTTTAAATTTCTCTATCTGCCTTTATATTTCAGAAAGCTTTTACTTTCACCCTTTGCCACCACTATCACAGAGGAAGCCAGACGTTATTGTCAGGCCACTCCAAAACGTCTCTAAAGGGTCAATGTAATTGGAATAGATTTCCTCCTTAAACAGGAGGTAAAAATCAACCCCTTTAATAAGGCTAAAGAAAAACTAAAGGAGCTGAAGTTTTATCAGTCTCATCTTGACTCCTTGGAAGGTGAGTCTCTATACGCTCATGTGGAGTAATTTCCAAACATACTAAGGATGTGAAGCTAATGAGGAGTGGTTGGCAAGGATTTATAAAGAAGAAATTGTGCCTGACTAACCTGATAGACTCAAAATTATCATGAGCAGCAATGAGCCCTCACAGCAAATGCCAACAGCCTCCTGTGCCACATTGGGCAAAGTGTCACCAATAGGCTGAAGGAGTTGAATCTTTCTCTCTTGTCAGCAGTGGTGAAACACAGACTGCTTTTGGCTTTTGGCTTTTTTGGCTTTTGTCCAGGTCTTGGCTTTCCAGTACTGGATAGAAATGGACATATCGGAGCAAATTGAGAAAAGGGACTCAATGATAACTAAGGCACTTGAACATCTTTCATGCAAGGAGAGAGCCTGTCAGAGCTGGAACTGTTAGGAGACTGACAAAGAGGGTACAGGGAGATCTTGACACTATTCACAAATACCTGGTGGAATACAGAAGAAAGCGACACAGCCAGCAATTCCCAGTGACAGGACAAGGGTCAATGGGCACAAACTGAAAGACAGGAAGTTCCTTTTGAAGACTGGAGAATATTTTTCTGCTCTAGAAGTATTTCAACATTAAGCCAAGATGCGCAGAGAGGTTTTGGAGTCTCCATTGAGCTAAGGAAAACATAACTGGTCTCAGTCCTCAGCAACCTGCTGAGCAAGAGGGTTAGCATCAAGGGTCTTCAGGGCTCTGCCAGTTCTAACCATTCTGTTATTCATATCTGTTAGCTATCAGATACATTTGCTAGATTAGGAGGTGCCCAAGAAAAGGACATAAAGGAATAACATGAAGGTATTTCTCCAGACAAAACAGTACAAAACAAAAATCATGTATCATATATATGTGTGGGGTTTGAGCATATTCGACAAAAGCATGAAAACTCCAAAAATGTCACATTTCAGTGGGAAGATGTTGCCTTTATCTTTCGCTGCAAGATCATTTTTTTGTACATTTCTGTTTTAAAGGAACCATGATCCCACAGGAATGTTCTCAACGGAGAGTTATTCATATATTCAGAATTTCACAGAAGGTCAAAGTGGCATTAATCAAGAACATACAAATGGCATTATACCCATGAGTTGAACAGCATATTTATAAATGTTATTGTCATCAGGACAAAAACCATTAGTACAACAGCAGAGAGCTGCTCTATGTGTGAAGTCCATGCATTTTGCCTTCCTGAGTTGCTACACAGAATGTGACAGAAATTATTAGGTACTGCAGCTAATTAGTACAGCTTTTTCTTCCAAGCCCACTTTTGTTATTACAGCTGAAATATTTGAATCCACCATGAGAAATGGGCAGTATCTTTTCATACCATAATTCACACAGTTAACTTCCTGATGCAAGTCACTAACCAGCCAACAGATGCATTTTGTTTTTGCTTGCACATATGCAAGAAGTGTTTATTGAAGCAAGAAACATTTCTTGAAATGTTACATTAGATTGTACTCTATTATAGTTCATCATAATGTCATCACTGGAGCTCCTGCCTTAAACTAAATGTTGATTTGTAATTTTTGAAAAAAATGTATTCTCACTGAGCATCTTAAACTATATTTTCCAGTGACAGAGTAAGTGGTATTCATCAAAAGATTTTTGAAAAGGTGGTTTAAGATTCACAGTTGAGAACAAGAGTGACAGATTGTTCATGAAAAGTAGTAATGCAAGCCCCACAGATGATAAGGTGAAGACCCTATGATTATTATCTTCCAGGAAACCACACAAGCAAGTCTTTGCTCTGGATCTGAGACAAACAGCAATAAAGTTTTCTTTTCCCCCCCTCTCTCTCTCTTTTGTTTCGGCAGTGAAACACAAAGCAGATATACTTCAGTGTCATGATTTTTCGTTGGCATCTTTCCACAGCCAATTCCATTCATCCAGAAAAGGGATGAAATTCCATCATTCGAGCATGACATCTCAAAATTCAAACTTAATGAGAGCTTTGGCAGCTTCTGTCGAAGGCAGACAGTGATTAACAAAACACTTCAGAGTACAAGGCACAGCAGTGCTCAAAGAAAACAGTGATGATCTCCACTTAATTGTAGAAAAGCCCAAAGCATCTGCCAGCGGAGGAGAGCTCAAGCCATAAGGAGCTATTGCTCAGATAGGCTGTCATCTCCAGAGATCAACAACCATATGCTCAGCTCAAGCACAAACTCCAAAGAAGTTAATTTTCTGACAAAATACAGGGATAAATATGACATTCAAACAAGTGTGCTCATTCATCCTGAACACACGTTCATCTGCACTTATCAGACTTATGCATCATTTAAACTGAAGCAAATATGATTTGTTTGGAACACAAACATTACTGTGTGAGCACAGGTATAATTAATCTTTGTCTGCTCCGTAGGTACTTGTGTTACACTAGCTAATGCTTACTGTAAACTTTTGATGAATGAATATGGTCACCTGTTGCAAATTGTCTCACTGTGAAAAATATCTACTCTTGTCTTTTCTGCTACCTAGGATGCACATAGTTATCACACCTTCAGCTGCAGAAGATTTTTTCCTGAGTTTTATGACAGTGTAAGTTTCATTTCCAAATGCCAAGGATAGGCAAGCACACTTATTTTAAGAAAAATTGTCATCAAAGTGTGCAGAGTGAGGGAAAGCTTAATTAGTCTACAAAAATATTAACTCTTTTATACTTATTTACTGCTTGATAGTCAACGAATGGAAATACGTTATTAAAATGTATACGCCTGGCAACAAGGAATTAACAGAAGGGAAAAGGTCAGTCTAAAAGGGGAATGTACTAGAAAAACACACGTTGTTGAATATAAAGTTAAATGTACTTTCAGATTATCAAGAAACTTTTTATCTTT